>OY730192.1:20990768-21590768 GCA_963422505.1 Pseudognaphalium luteoalbum
TCTTCTTACCGGGGATGACATTTTAACAAGTGCAATGATTTGTAGTTCTAAACAAAATTTGCTATAGACAAATAAGATATAATTAATGAGTGTGTTTGACAATCCAATTTTAGAGGATTTTAGGGATTCTAAGAAATTGAGATTCTAGTTTCAAGAATCTCCATCTTTAAAGAATTTACAATCCTTGTTTGGCATATAATTTGAAATAGGGATTCTATAAAAAATAATCCCCCAAACTAGAATCTTTTAAAAGTAGCTTTTTCAAATAATCTCCATCTCCTTATCTATAACCCCTTATAAAACATTTAGCTATTTTAACCTTAAACTTAGTCAAATAGAGATGGGAATTCCTCAAAATACCCTTTCAATTTAAGTCAAATAAAACTTTAAATTAACATTAAGAAATATGAAAAATATCATGGAAAATCAATTTAATAATAACACTCATTAAAATTCACTCATTTTCATTCCATACAAGATCATTCATTCCATACGATAAAATCAGTTACTGCAAATGCAATACTAATAACAATTGGAAACATGTCACAAATTTTTTAAGATAATTAAGAAATAGAATATGTAAACTGAAAATTGTAACTAAAGATCATAGTAACTAATTTTTCTAATAATGTTATACTAATACGACACTCAACGGATCAATTCACACACATTTAATGATGTTATACTAATACGACACTCAACGAATCAGTTCACACACATTTGTCTTCCACCGAAAACTGTCGACCAACAATAAAAATGGCATAGAATGCTAAAATTACATCTTAATCTTAGTCACCAACATCATTTTTGTAAATTTACCGCTGCATTGCGCGGGTAATATACTAGTTATTAAATTACTATGTTACCCTTCTTATAATTATTATAATTTTAAAATTATAAAACATGATGTCTATTTGTGTCAATTTACATTAATAAGTTCCAGCTAGTTTGCCAAACACTTATTGAAAAATAAAAACTCCAGCTTTAGCCCCAAATAAAAGTTCCATCTCCCCAATTTCATCTTTAGCTCCATTTAGTTTTACCAAACACATCCAATGTCAACTACATTTTTTTAGCCTTCATTAAAACGAATGGCTCCTAGGTGTGATGTGTAACTGATCCATAATCCATATCGTCTCGTACTATACTCGAGAACGGTGCATAATACCGATTATAGAAGAAGAAAAAAGGGACGTGTAAACATGTTTTTCTTTTCATGGATAACATATGTGTTACTAACGTCAAATACAACTTTCTCATTGTTAATATTCTATGTATCTATGGTTTTAACAACACTATTATTCTTATTTTTATGGTAAATAGTTACGTCTATAAATATAAAAATTAAGATGCATGCATTAGATTACGTAGAATTAAGAATCAGCCTTGAATAAATACCAATTTTCTGAAACCCAGGTTTCAAGTTGACATGGTCTAGTGATCGGGTCCGGTTCAACTGGGGTTCAACCGGTTGAACCGGCGATTAACCCAGTTTCCAACAAATTTTCATTAAATATATATTACCAACGAGTAATAAAAGTAAAATCAATTATTTTACAAATAACAAACCAAATTGATAAATACATAACGAGCATTTCAAAAATTGTATAAATTTACATTCATTTCCTACAAAACTAAACTTTACGTCCATTTTTTAACTTCATTTCCTACAATACGAAACAATAAAAGTACATAAATACTTTTCTATTGAAAAAACGGAGTGTTATAAGGCCACTCCCAACCCAAAATCAAACTGACAGAAATCGACGGAGCCACGTCAGCGCCACGTCAACTTTTTCAGAAAACTGACTGAAACTGACAGACCCCTCCCATCTCTGCTCCGTCACTTCATTTTTCTGGGACCCACTAACCAATTCTTTAATCAATTAAAACAAAACTATTTAAATTAAATATAATAATTTAAATTAAACACAATAATTTAAATTAAAAACATTCCATTAAAAACAAAACTTACAACAATTCCTAAAAATAAAACTTTTAACCATGTCTTATAAAATCTTAACTGAAATGAAAAATATTAAATTTGTTAATTTAATTTCTTGTTTTTTTCACCAACTGATTTTTCATCTTTCCGTGGCAAGGAGCGTGACACTCACGTGCACCATCTACAAAACCTTATTTCAACACTCACTGTTGCATTTCAATTTCTTCATTTCTTTCTCTCTTTCACTATCAAAAATGGAGTCCATTTTCAGCCAACAAAAGACTCCATTCTTCTTAATCAAACCAACTCCATTTGACCATACAAACATTCCCTTTACCACTAAACAAAAAAATTAAACAATTAATTGGGTCACACGAAAACCGACAAAGAGCTTCGGTTATTCGACGGGCCAAACTAACGATGGCAACCGACGGAGAGGTGCCATCGCCGTCGGTTCGTCGGTTTCAAGCCGACGAGAGCCGACCAACAGCGTTGGGAGTGGCCTAAGCATTAGCGTTTGATAATTCATCTACTCAAATAACAAAAATAAAAAAAATAAAATTGAAAACATCAAACCCGGCCGGGTCTGGGTCACTGGTCCGACCGAAAAACCCGGCGAACGAACCTGAGTCAAAAACCACTCCAAACCCGATCCTAGTTGACCCGATCCCTTCCCCGGGTCCCGGTCCGACCAGTCGAACCGACTGGGTCAACCCGGGTTTTAAAACATTGATAAATATTGTTATTGTATAAGTTGTATGTAATTATAATTACCGTTATTGTACAAGTTGTATGATGGTATTAGAACAAACCATTCTGTGAATTTTTTTAAAAATAAAATAAAAAAAGTTAATAAAGGCAATACACATAAAATAAAAGATGTTTACTAAAGAGGGTGGGGTTCAAATGAGAATAAGAATTTTTGTGAGAATGAGGGAACCAATGATATCAAGCCATGTGTACAAAGAGAAATGTTCACATGTACAAAACCCATTTACCCCCAACATCAATTATCTCACAAACGACAAATCGAAAAATTATAAAAATTGCACCATTAAATTCAGCGTTTCATCCTCTTCGATTTGCCGTCCCTCAAGACATACTTTCGACGAGTTTTTTTTTTTCCATTTTTTTGGTGGGTTTCACATTTACTAACACATGTGTTAAATTGTTGCGTTTAGGGTTTAGGGTTTGGGGTTTATGGGTTAGGGTTTGGGGTTTAGGGTTTGAGGTTTGGGGTTTCGGGGAGAAACCCCAAACCTCAAACCCTAACCCCTAAACCCCAAACCCTAAACGCTTTATGAAACTCTAAACCCTAAATCATACTAAACCCTAAACCTTAAACCCTACTAAACCCCTAAAGCTTAAACCCTACTAAACCCTAACCCTAAACCCTAATTTTAACCACAAATTAAATGTATAAAGAATCACTAACACATGTGTTACTAATTTGTAAAATCCACCTACAAATGAAGGAAAAAAAAAGTTGTCAAAAGTATGCCTTGAGGGACGGCAAATCGAAGAGGTAAAAATGCTGAATTTTATGGTTCAATTTTCATGATTTTTCGACTTACCGTTTATGAGATATTTAATTTTTAAAAATGTGAAGGAAAGAGAATAAAGTGACACATAACATAAATTTATTGATTCTCTCGTTCTCTCTCAAAATTGATGTACTCATTTGAACCTTGCTCTTGCTAAACATACAAGTTACGGAGCATCTTTAAATTATTTTTATTTGGCCTAAATGTTAGCCACAAAATTAGGGCTAAATTAACTTGGGGAAAAAGACACCAGAAATTAAAACCCTGAAATTCATTTACCATCTAATTGTCAACTGTATAACAAATTATATGTTCGTCGTCTATCAAAAAAATTCAAATAATTCATCAAGCTAATATCCTGTTTTCGACACCCAAGTTCCCGAATTTGCAATTTTAGGAGAAAAGTCTGGAGATTGATTCGAGTAATCTAGGGTTTGTTCAACGATAAAACAAAAAACCCTAATTTTTCAAGCGTTCGAGTTCTGAGATACACAATTAAATGGTTAGTCATCTGTTGTACTCTTTTGGTTTGGTTATTTGATGTTTGGAAAACCTAGCTTTCTTTGAAACTTTAATTCTCTGACTTAGGGGGTGTTTGGGGAGCTTATTTGTTAAGCTTATTGCTTATTGCTTAAAGCAAATAAGCTAGAATTTTCAAGCTTATTTTGAAACCTCTCGCAAATAAGCAACATAAAATGGGCTTATCTAAACACTAGCAAAGGAGCTTATTAAGCAAATAAGCAATCAAAATAAGCCCCCCAAACACCCACTTATAAGCTTCAAGTTATTTCTTACTATTTCAGTTCAAGTTTGTAAGCTCATAAGCCGTTAATGATATAATGTAGTACTTATTATGGCATTCTGTTTTGTAAGCAGAGGCGCAGAGACAGGGGGGGGCAGCCACCCTGTCCAAAATTTATGTAATGTATTTTTCTTTACTAATTATAGGTATTTTGAATATTCGCCCCCACATGTAAGAAGAGCTGTCCCATATTGAATCATTTTGAATGTTTTTTTTTTTAAGTTTGCCCCCGTGAGATCTTTTTCCTTGGCTCCGCCCCTGTTTGTAAGTGATCATGCGGTATGAAATAATTAGAATCGGAGATAATCACTTGTAACGAAATGGACAGACATTTCAGAATTGTATGATTTCGGGACTAGAAAACTAATGTAAGAATCATTAATTCATTATTATTGTCAAATAGTATGAAACTGAATAGTGTGACCCTAAGTTTATAGCACATTCGAACAACCGATTAATTAATGGGAACTGGGAAGAATAATCAGTGTATCATTATCAACTGTTTTTTTTCTTTCTGCGTGGTACCTTTGTTAGTATTAAGGCCACATATACATATCAAGTCTTACACTTGAACCTCCATCAGGCGACTGCGTTTATGGTAGGACTTGCAGTTGCTACTGGTGCTACTGCTGCTCGATATGGTATCCAAGCTTGGAGTGCATTCAAGGCTAGACCAGCTACAGCTACAACTGCATTCCGCAAATTTTATCAAGGGGGTTTTCAGCCTCAAATGACTAGACGAGAAGCTGCTCTTATTCTTGGAGTCAGGTACACTTCTTGGTTTGAATTCGTATGATTGAATTATATTGTGAGTTTATCTGTTAAAGATGGGTAAAAAAAAGTGATTATGATTGTATGGTTGTTTAAGGTATTAGTTGGAACTAATAGGATTAGGAGAAATTGGTAAGGGTTGGTTGTAAAAGAACTATATATCAGAGATAATATGAAATTGTCTAGATATACATAACTTTTATCAACTTACTCTTCGGTTCTGTTTCTGAAAGTTGTAATAGTCTTATTGAAAATGCAAATCCAAACATCCCCCTCTACTTGACCTTCAGAATTCAGAACTAGATTAATGGACTGGATATTACTGTTGAGATAAACTACTCAATTATTCTTCATGTTAGCATAATATGAGGTACTCTTACTCTTGTTACACATCCTGGAAAATCACACCCCAATCTAACTTTGTTAGACGACTGTTACAAGAACGACTTTATATGTGCTTTTATCGCATTCATTACTTTAAATAATTAGAAGTTGCCAAGCACGAAACAGTTGTTTATCTTATTATTACAACACCAAACAGTAGAAGCACATACAAACACTATTTCTGACAAGTGATTACTGGTTCTAATTATTCACATGATCACTTCCGAAACACATCCAAACACCCATACTCAGAATTTCTCAATTTTGTAGTGTATAAACTGAGGAAGTGATTTCAGGACACTTTTGCTTTGTTTACATCTTTAGATAGAGTCTGTTTTGCAATTCTCCAATCATCACTTGTGTTTTACCAATTAATTCCCTCTTGCATTGCAAATCTATGCTTTTCACATGTTAAAATTTTATTATTATTATTTTTTTAATTTCATAATATAGGGAAAGTACTGCAGCAGATAAGGTGAGGGAAGCATATCGAAAGGTGATGGTCGCAAACCATCCAGACGCTGGCGGCAGTCACTATCTTGCTTCCAAAATTGGCGAAGCAAAAGACATGATGCTGAGGAAGACTAAGAACACTGATTCTGCTTTCTGATTATTAGGAGGCCCATTTTTGGCTTAGCATAAATTTGTTATGCATCAAAATGTTACTGCTCTGTATGCAACTGAGCTTAACGTTTTTTGAAATAATTCACGTGCTGATGTATTATTATTGATGTTGATGATTACTGGTGTTGGACACTGTTGATCATTGCTATTGTAGATTTTTGTATAAGAGTGAGTAGCATTGCTAGCGGTATTATTTTGGGATCTGTTAACCCACATCTAAACGGCTTATACTGGGAGTTTGGTAATGCCCATTTATAAATATCATTGTTCTTTTTTGGTTTCAACTGGGTCTAAGTTACTCTGAAACTTCATGAAAATTTAGGCGGAGTAAAACTTGATGCTGTGTATTCAAAAGGTCGGTAACTACTGGCCAGAAGAAACCTTTCGATGCGACTTTTGACCATTTTCAAAACTGTGACCAGGAGGGTGTTTGCAGAGTTGCAATTCAATATCATAAAGTACAAGTTAGACTCCTCCTAACGGGAGTCGTCGCTTCTCATCGGATGGCAACCGACGAACCGACAGGGATGGCATGTTCTCGTCGGTTTCGTCTGTCGGTTTTAAGCTTCGATTATCCGAAGTTCGTTCGGATGTTGAGTGGGTCCCAAACAAGTTTAAACTTTTTTTTCCCTTTTTTTCTTTGCAGAACCAATGGTAGCAGACTTGCAGGTGGATGTATATATATGATGAAGACGATGACATAGATTTAAAAAATGGGCCATGTTGAATATATATATATATATATATATATATATATTTATATTTGGTTTAAGCTAAGTAGGCCAACAAGCCCAATTACATATTTTTTTTGTTATATAAATAAAATTTTGTTATATAAATTCCACATTCATTTTTTGTAAGTGTTTTTTTTTTAATAAAATGTAATGTTTTTATTTTAATGAAATGTGTTTTATTAGCAGGGATGAGAGTGGTTAGTCAGTTTCAGTTGGTTTCAGTCAGTTTTCTGAAAAAGCTGATATGACACTGACGTGGCTCTGTCAGTTTCAGTGCCTAAAAAGCCAACAACAAAGGTAGCAGCTGTATGTATGGAAGCATTATCCTAATAATTTGTACCAACTTAAAACAACCATCACAAACCATCATTCTCACAATTCCCTACATGTACCTAATAATCCAACTGTAAATAAAAACACTTCTTTCCCTCTAAAAAAATTAACCTTTCTCCAACGAGGACTAAACTTCTAGTGGTAGCACTACCTATCTTCCAACGAGACAGATCTAACCTGTGTGATATATACTTTGTAGACAAACATGTATATAATGAGGTTGATGTCAGTTTAAGTAAACGTTTAGTTGAGAGAGTTATGACTTCGACCTTCTTTTGACATCGTTTTGTGAAGGAGCTTGATCATTCATTCCAATGGGACCTTGTGGTGCTCCAAAGTGAGTCAACAGAATTGTTCTATGACATTCTTCCCAGAAGTAAAAGTACGAGAAGTGGCCTTCATCAGGAAGCTTATGCACAATATCACTTGGTATAACACGGGCCACATGATCAGTCATCGAGATTGGCACAACCATATCCTCCATTCCCTAAAGGTCACGAAGGCGATTGTTAGCAACTTCTTTAAATTGCAGTAGAAATGACTACAAGCATATAACAGAATAAAATTGCAAACGTGCGATGTATGAATTGGTTCCAGAAATCCAACTAACTCGCATTCTGCTTCACTAGACATGAAATGGGACCAATGAAATTAACCTTTCTCCAGGCATTCCTTTTGCACCTGTAGATCCTTCAGACTAAATGGCCAATTCGACACTTGTAATGTGGCTTCCTCTGCAAACGGTATCACATTTCCCTGCCGGATTGACTCCTCAACATCCCGTTGCCAAAATTCTTTAATTACAGTATTTTCAGTCACAGCTTTATCCTGCAACAAACAACATTGTCATGAATCATGAATCAAAAACAAGAATTCATATTACGGCTAAAATAAGCGCACCTTCTCAGCAATAGACAAAGACAACCACTTATTAATAGGGCTGTGTTTCCCCGAGAGGAAAGTTCGGCAGTAATAGAACCTTATAAATCTGGGAAACCGTCGAGCTAACAAAAACATCAATCTCCTTCTTCGTGTCCATTTCTCCCAAGTTCCTAACTTCTCTTCCTTCGTCATGCCCGGGTCATATATATTAACCATTGGAGCAAACATCGCTGCACGCCTGCACCTAAATGATCAGCCAGATTTAGGAAGTAAATAGCCTAAAAACGGCTACCAAATTAGAAACTAAGTGATAGATGGTAGCAATGAAAGTACTAGCATTTCGTAATCTAGAAAAAAATGGTAGCAGCTTAGAAGTCGAGAAGGCAAATTTTACCTGGAATTTTACTAGGAATGTACTATAGTACGTGCAGCCCAAGCATGCATAGCACTGCCTGAATAGCCCAACACCCAAAATTTGTCGCCGATGTTAACACTTCCTACCATTCGAACCCCAAATTCTTCTAGAAGTGGAAATTTGATCCCCGGTATACCTGTAAAACAAGAGTCATCTCTAAATCATTCATAATCTTAGATTTTTGTACAATAAAGAGTAGTTTAGTGACCAGTTTTACCTGCAAGCCGAGAAGACGGAAAGCTACGAGGAGCTATCAGCGAACATCTAGCTCTATCTGCAGAAAGCTTGTTGCTCATTGTATGACATGTTTCTACCATCGGGAAGTAATTTACGAGTAGCACTAGGAGCATGTGTATTTGAACCAATGGAATCGTAGTGTTGTCATCACATGTAAGATTCACACATAAAACTGCAACACTAACAAGGGTTTTGCTAACGTGTCACGTTAAATAACATTTAAGTGATCCATGATTTCCTTAAATATTATCATTTGCATTTAATACTCATTAATTCAATTTAATATTTACTTTTTATATGTATATAATAATTACAAATTTTGTTATTTAAGAAAATTACCGATTTATTAAATAAAGTTTGTTGCACATCTTAACAAAACCCCACATAACAAACATCAGGGTAATTTTACCGTTAATTATTTTTTTTGACAACTTGAATATCTTTTATGACAATTTTAGTTCTTTTAAGGCATCGATAAAAGTTATATTGTCAAATTTTAATAAATACATAGTATATATTAACCATTCGGGCCATTTGTCACTCACATAATTATTGATATACTATCATCATCATTGTGATATTTTTCATCGAACATCCAAAGATTATTTATGAAACACGATGGTTTAAAATGGCTGTATTACTCTAAAAAAATATAAAGGATATCTAAAAATTTATTTTCTAAATTTAAATTTTAAAAGATATACGAGTAGAATAATGGAGTATTAATAATATAAATATCACACCTTGCGAATATAGTATTAATTAGAAATAGAAACTCTCTAACTCCTCGTTAACTTTTATCAGGCAAACTCGTTTCTTTACAAACACGAAAAGATTTTGAGATTGTACGGCCAATCTTACGAGTTGTCGAATTATATATATTATATTATATTACATTATACATATATATAAAAACCCTAAAGTCAACAATCTTCGAAACCGGCCAAATATTATTTCCGAGTTTTCAATTCTTTTGCGTTCTGAGATAACCCGAATAAATGGTTAGTCATACATTCTACGTTACTTATTAGTAGTATCTAATCTAATTTTTTGTTCTGATAAAAATTTCAGATGTTTGATTGCTATATATTTACTTTGATTGATAAGTAGGTTTTTTTCTTTAAGTAATTAAGTATATATTTTATTTATTATCATTTCGTTCTATATAGTAATTATTTCATTGTGTTATAATTAAAATATAGGTTGATCAAAGACAAGATTACCGATTCGGTAGCCATCCCATGAACATGCGCGAGGTTTAGAGTGACTTTAAAAAAGAAAATCAACATTACATTCGTGGAAGGCATGTGTAGATATATATGTGTGTGTATATCTATTAATTAATTAATTAGTATAGATTTCTTTTTATTATTATAGTTCCATTATATCGAGTTATTATTTCATTAAGGTATGATTACCAAAATAAGTTAATCAAAGACAAGATTACCGATTTGGTAGCCGTCCCATAAACATGCGAGATGTTCAGAATTACTTAAAAGAAGAAAATCAACGTTCATGGAAGGCATGGGTAAATATATATACGTTTGTATATCTATCCGTTAATTAAGTATAGATTTTTTATTATTACAATTGTGTTGTATTGAGTTATTATTATTTCATATGTTATGATTACCAAGATAGGTTGATCAAAGACAAGATTACCAATTCGGTAGCCGTCCCATCAACATGCGAAAGGTTCAGAGTGACGCAAAAAAAGAAAATCAACCTACATGGAAGGCATGTTTAAATGTATTTTTGTATAGGGTTAAGTATCTGGAAATGCATTCAACTTGTCTCGAATGTCTATGATATGTATCATACTTGCGGGAGGTGTATTTAATGCATCCAACTTTCAAAAACGGTTTATTGTATGTATTTTGATGACGTGTCATCTTCTAGGGACGTCACGTGGCATCGTAAACGGCCGACACATCATCAAAATATATACAATAAACCGTTTTTGAAAGTTGGATACATTAAATACACCTCCCGTAAGTATGATACATACAATAGACATCTGAAATAAGTTGGATGCATTTCCAGATACTTAACCCCAAAATGTATATATTAATTAATAGAGTATAGTTTTTTATTATTATTATTCATTTATATCCCATTATTATTTCACAATGTTTAATTATCAATATAGGTTGATCAAAGAGTAAACCGACTCGGTAGCCGTCCCAATCCTACAACCAACCTGCGAAAGATTCAAAATAACACAAAAAAAAGAAAAGCAACTTTCATGGGAGGCATGTGTAAATATATATGTTGTATATTTTATTAGGGTTTTGTTAACGAGAGCTCTAAGGGCTTTCGTTAAGTTATTTGGATATGCATAAAACAATTTTAATTTAGCTAAAACTCATGGGAACAACTAAGATGGATATCCCGAATTCCAAATATTTGATTTTTCGGATTCGGATATCTTTTTTCATATAATTCGGATATATCCGATATTCGAAATATAAAAAGAAAAATAGTATTCTAATAATTGTATTTCAGATAATAACTTATGTATTGCTTGAGATTTAGATAGATTTTTAATGAAGTTATAATATCCAAGTTCGAATAAAGATTCGGGCCCTATTTTTTCCCAAGAGCAATAAGCAAATACTAAATGTTAATAAATTGTATAGAATAACAGTTGGAGTACGTCTAACATTAAAATCTCTGCCAGGATACAATTACAGTTGTGGCACTTATATATGTCTGTCTGCATTGCACAACAGCTTGGAGATCGTTTATATATAACATAAAGAATGCCAAGGCTCAAGCAAAGTACCAAAAAACGTATAAGGGTGGTTTTGAAAATATAATGACTCGAAAAGAAGCTGCACTTATTCTTGGAATTGGGTACGTTACTTCTTGCATGTTTTGCTTGAATCCATATGATATATTAATTTCATGATGAATGTAATTATTGCAACTTCAAGTCATTAGTGTATATGTAAATTTGATTTTGAAACTTTTTTATCCCACGTACATCATCGAAAAGCATTAGCATCTGCTTTTTTTTTTCTTTCTGCTTACATGTAAAAATATATCTTTATATTTTTATGTATAGAGAAAGTAGTGCTCAAGATAAGATAAAGGAAGCTTATAGAAGGGGGATTTTTAAAAACCATCCAGATGCTGAGGGTAGTGCATATCTCGCCTCCAAAATTAATCAAGCAAAAGATATCTTGATGAAGAAGGCCAATTGACCCTGTTGGCCTGCTCTCTAATCTAACATGGTGGCCTTTCTTAATAGAATTTTGAGTCGTTATACCTTTCATTTTTACTGTTGTATCAGCAAGACTGCAACCGTATTGTGTAACGTTTCTTGAGATGAAAGAACATGTTTCAGTTTGAATCAGTTCCAACCATTTCCTTTTGTACAGACATTTTAATTTTGAGCAAATGCAGTTTTCGGTTTAAGCAAGTGTTTACATCTGATACTCACGTTTTGATGGATGATGAACTTATCCCCTAGTAGTATTTGTGTATTCCTATTTAAGAACATGTTTTGATGGATGGTGAACTTGACCCTATTAGTATCTGTATATACTTGTTTAAGAAAGTGAGTGAAGTGTGGAAGATCTTATAAAATATACATACGAAAGAATCAAGAGGGAAGCTTCAAATTTGGGGAAAGGAGGGAAGCAAACTTCATCGACTCATTTACTCATATAGGGTGGAGTTCATACGAGAATGGAATTTTGTTTAAGAATGAGGGAATCAATCTCAACCCCTCATTTACATCAAATACTCATTCCCACCATCTTTTTAAAAATTAAATGTCTCACAAAAGACAAGTAAAAATTATGATATTTGCATTATAAAATTCAGCGTTTTATCCTCTTCGAATTGCCGTCTCTCAAGACATACTTTTGACAACTGTTTTTTTCTTCATTTTTTGGTGGGTTTACAAATTAGTAACACATGTCTTAGTGTTGCGTTAAGGGTTTAGGGGTTAGGGTTTGATGTTTGGGGGGAGAAACCCCAAACATCAAACCCTAACCCCTAAACCCTAAACGCTTTACAAAACTCTAAACCCTAAATCATACTAAACCCTAGTAACACATATCTTCAATTCCTCATGATTATTCATCCAAAAATATGAATTTTGGTGTAACTTTTGGGTTTTTGAGGAATGATAACAACAAAATTAAACGAATTTCATCGTACAAAACTTATAAACAAGTAATTGATCGAATTATGACCGTCATACCCATAGAATTTAACAAACTTAAAAAATTCTCATAATATTAACATTCATTCAGAAAGCATATTGATCAAAATTACAGTTTAATATTTTTAAACATTGATCATTTATAAGGATAATTAACTTATATGTATATTATTATACACTACTGAATATGATAACATAATATTTACCGGTGTATAATAACATATATGAGTTAACTATAATTGTAAACACATGTTATTATGTTCATTAGCGTATAACATATATTAGGTAATATGCATGTATTGTAAATGAATGTTATAAAATTCATAGGCTTCTAATAACACATTTAAGTTATTAATATTCATCACAAATGAATCATAAAGCTTAAAAAATGAGATATTAATATTCATTTAAGATGAATGTAAACTAATACAATGATCAATGTTATGTTATGACATTTATCAATGTATAATAGCATATATATATGTTAATGTTCATCATAAATGAATGAATGTTTATGAATATTAAGTTGTAATTTTGATTAACATGTTTTACAAATGAATGTTAACATTCTAATAATTGATTTCAAGTTATTTACAAGTTTTGTCACCATGTTTACTTTATTGTTGACCAAAAGTGTGTTTGAGAATGACTTCCATCATCCCCATTGTTTTTACTTTCCTCTTCATCTCCCCTTATATATATAAAAGGGATTACAGACCTTTCGCATTATTGTTGACGATGGTGGTTATTTTTCATCTTGATTTTAGGACGTATGATTTCTGTAGGATATCTAGTTCATGTGCAATTGTATTCCACAAACCTTTTCATGGATTTTCAGATACATATATCAAGTTTTCATAGTGATAGCATAAAAGTCAGGCCATTTCTATAAACCAAAAATGGGTCACACTATTGTAATCAACAAAACTTGGTAACTTTACATATCTTTTTATTTTTTATTTTGTCAATGCATGTGTCAAAGCACAAAATGGTTTACTTTCCTAACAGGAATGACCATTTGCTAGACTTGACATAACGATTACATTATAAGCGAACTTATTAGATAAATCAAGTCTACCAAGCACGTACGAACCTTATTAACCTTGCTCGTTCATTCAGTACAATGTATATTTGGCGTGAAGCTTCTCTTTGGATTTCTCTAACAATAGATGATTGAAGACGGCACATATTAAAAAGTTTCAACACGTCTAAGGAAAAGGTGCATATTAAATACAACATAAAATTACAAGTCAAATGATCTGAAAAACGGTTTCATGTTCGCAAGGACCGTATCTATTGGTAGTGGACAGCTGGACACTTCTTTTCTAGAACGATACAGATCAAACCTATGAGGTATAGAACGATACAGATCAAACCTATGAGGTATGTACTTCAAAACCAAAAAGTATAAAAGGGCGAGGTTAGTGACAGTTAACGTAAGAATTTAGTTGTGAGGGTTCAGAGTTTAACCCTCTTCTTCTTCTACATCGTTTTCTAAAGGAGCTTGATCATGCATTCCAATGGGACCTTGTGGTTTGCCAAAGAGGGTCAACAGAATTGCTCTATGGCATTCATCACAAAAGTAAAAGTATGAGAAGTGGCCTTCTTCAGGGAGCTTATGCACAATTGCATTTGGTAGAACACGAGCCACATAATCAGTCATCGAGGTTGGCACAACCAGATCCTCCATTCCCTAAACGTCATATATTGATTGTTAGCAGCTTCTTATAATTTCAGTAGCAGTGATTACGAGTATATAACAGAATAACATTGCAAACCTGCCATATATGAATTGGTTCTAGAAATCCAACCAACTCGCATTCTGCTTCACTTGAAATGAAATTGAACCAATGAAATAATCCTTTCTCCTGGCATTTCTTTTGCGCTTGTAGATCTCTCAGACTAAATGGCCAATTCGACACTTGTAACGTGGCTTCCTCTACAAAAGGTTTCACATTACCCTGCCGGATCGACTCCTCTACATCCCTTTGCCAAAATTCTTTAAATACAGGATTTTCAGTCACAGCTTTATCCTGCAACAATCAACATTGTCATGAGTCAGAATGAATTTTCAGAAACGAGATTCATCTACGGCTAAAATAAACGCACCTTCTCTGCAAGGGACAAAGACAACCACTTATCAACCGGGCCGTGTTTTCCCGAAAGGAAAGTTCGGCGGTAGAAGAACCTTAGAAATCTGGGAAACCGTCGAGCTAACAAAAACATAAATCTCCTTCTTCGTGTCCATTTTCCCCAAGTTCCGAACTTCTCTTCCTTCGTCATGCCCGGGTCATATGGATTTACCATTGGAGCAAACATCGCTGCACCTATATGATCAGCCAGATTTAATCTCATGTTCTTTCTAGTTAATTTTTGCTAATTTGGAATTCCCAATGTAGGTCAGTAAACTTGCATTTTGTTGTCATCTAAGTCCCCATTTTACCCCCTGACTACTTGTAGACTTGAAGTACAACAAAACAATAGTTCAACAACCCACATTGGAAGAAAATATCCCAAAACGGCTACCAAATTAGGAACTAAGTGATAGATGGTAGCAATGAAAGTACTAACATTTCATAATCTAAAAAATGGTAGCAGCTTAGAAGTCGAGAAGGCAATCATACCTGCTATTTTACCAGGAATGTACTTTAGTGCAGCCCAAGCATGCATAGCACTGCTTGAATAGCCCAACACCCAAAATTTGTCTCCAATGTTAACACTTCCTGCCAAGTGTAAAAGATCCAGTGCTGACGATCGAAGAGTTCTATTTGGGTGTGGATCACTTTCCCCAAATCCAGGTAGATCATAAGTTACCAATCGAACCCCAAAATCTTCTAGAAGTGATAATTTGATACCCGGTATACCTGTAAAACAAGAGTCGTCTCTAGATCATTCATAATCTTAAATTTTTGTAAAATAAAGAGTAGTTTAATGACCATTTTTACCTGCAAGCCGAGAAGACAGAAAGCTATGAGGAGCTACTAGCGAATATCTAGCTCTATCTGCAGAAACTCCTTGCTCATGATATGACATGTTTCTACCATCAGGAAGTAATATACGACTAGCACTAGGAGCATGTAATTGTACCAATGGAATTGTAGTGTTGTCATATTTAAAATTCACACACAAAACTGCAACACGTAACAACATTGGAAAAGTGATTACATCATCATAATTATTTCTAACAAACAAAAACGAACGTTGCAGATGTTGGTGTTTGGATATGTCTCCCCTATTCAAGTTGTGCTAAGCAGAGAATTATTTATTCAGGTTTTTGCCACACTCGAATTACACGTCAAATAACCCATACATGATCCAAATCATTTTTGTGAAGCTACTACTCGTACTAAAGTAATCATTTGACCCTAAATTATCTGAAAATGTATCAAATTTTAACCAGAATTCTACGGTATATATATCCACCTTTAGAATTTCTATATTACAAATATATCAAACGTACAATTACTAGCATCTGGTAACCAGCTTTTTTCATGATATGATTATAAGTTGTCAAATCATCAAAATCGGTGTTACTTGACCAGTTTTGATAGTCAGATACATATAATAACAATAACAGAAAATTCAATGCATATACTATAAATTTAGGCACAAATTGATACAAACTAGACACTTAATTAAACCTAAATAACCAATTTCATTATATCCAACCACAATCAAATCAATAATCATATAATCACTGTCAAATTAATAAACTCAATATCAAAATTACCAGCAATCGCAACGATGAAAACCGATAGAATAATCGACCAGGCGTAAACCGGATCACGATCCTCCGGTAAAAACTCATTCAAAACACTCAATTTTCCGACGCCTCTTTCAACAGGTCCTCTAACTTTCTTCACCTTCTTCACTAAAAAACTATCATCAGTTAACACAGTCTGCAACACAACATCTTTACATCCTTTACTTAATTCAATCACTATTTCACCCCAAGCTTTCACAAATCCTTTCAATTGATCCTTCACACTTTCAGATTCCACTTTTTCACCTTCTAGAATTGTTTTCAGATCAAACGACGGCGTACTGAGGGTTTCGTCGTCGCCGGTGTAGCGTATTCCGGTGTCTTCAACTAAACTCGCTAATTCCTCCGTCCATGTTTTCGTTCTGCTTACGTCATCCATTTCTCACCTGCAACTACGTGTTACTCAACTTCACTATCAACTCATCAACTTACTGCAGTTTAATTTATAATATTAATATTTATAATTATAATATAATGTAAAAAGTGAAAGTTCTATAATAATTTAAAAGAAAAATAAAGGGGAAATGTGAGTAGGACTGATGGCTTTACAAGCGTGAAACGGAATAAAGGAATAAAATAAAAGGGAAAATAGCATAAAACCTACGCAATAAAGAGATTTGGTAATTATTCTATGCTTTTTGGCTTTACGACGAATTGTTGAGGTGGTGGGTGTGGATTCGGGGAAAATGAGATTAATAATGCGAAAGATGATGATTTTAGGAAGCAGCCATTTATAGTGATTTTTTGATTGATAGTGGGAGTGATGTGAGATTATTAATTTGGGTGGTTTTGGGGGATGAGGGTAACGGAAGGAGGTGAAGGTCGGTGGTGGGGGCATGTTGCAGGATCTCAGGTATGCTTGTCTGGGTAATTCCTTTTTTTTTGCTTTTCATTGTTTCAATTTTGAACATATCTTGTTTTCCAAAGTTCTGATAAGAAATATAAATCATAAATTAATCCTCCATCGATCCCATGTTCTCATTTCATAGTATTTCAACCGATCAAAATAAAACTTAGTGTGTAGATACGATATATGATTGATGAAAATTGTACTAGTGAAAAATCTTAAAGTTTTGTATCAGTTAAAATGGACACTTTAACTGAAACGCAGGGAGTAATAACGGCGTGCTCGGGCAGAGATTGATTATTTATGTTTTGATATTCGTTTTACATCAAACACTATATATGGTTGTAAGAGTTATTTTCAATTACTTTCATCACTTTAGCGTTATATTAATTTTTCTTGGATTTTGCTAAATAAAGCCCTTAGGGCTCTTTTTAAACCTTTAAAACATGCTTTAGGAGTTGTACAAAACAAATAACATTTTCTCTCTCTCTTCGTGAATTTAGGTGGACCCTCAATTTTAATTTATAGTACAAGTAATCTATGCATGCTAATGAAAACCCTTACGGTTTCATTTAGCAAAACCCATTTTTCTTTCTAAATCCATTTTACTCTAACTATCAACCACTATCGACATTTGATAGTATAATACTACGGTCGCTTATAAAAAAGGAAAAGAAAAAAAGATACAACTTTCGGTATTAAGATCCAACTAACAACTAATTTTACTTAAACACACCCTGAATAAAATTATCTGTTGCTTAGGCCCAATTAGCTGAACCTAGAACCAAGGTCGGTTTGTCTGGTGCTTAGGCCCATTTATACCCCTTTGTCCCAGTCCAATACTGCACTAGTATAAACTTTAAAGAACGAAACTTGGTTTATATCTATGTACCATTCATCATTAACTGGATTTTTGCTGAGTTTTGATGCAGATGTTAGTCCAATCAAGACGTGTAAGTATCCAACGGAAAACCTGATACGAACTCGTTTCGACCATAAAATGATAACGGACGCCAAATCTGTATTTAACAAAAGTGTTTTAGCTTAGACTCCTTAGAGTGATATGTGAAGAATGAAGAGCTCACCAATCCATAGATTTTGAATAAAAATCTCGTGGTACACACTATACATATGTTTTATGTTTAATGTATATAATATGTAACTGTTAAAAATTAGAGCTGGAAAACAACAATTTATTGTTAACAAAAAGCAAACTCAAACAACGCTCACGTAATCACGTGAGACCCACAAACAATAAATGGATAAAAAAAACAAAACAAGCAAGATAAATAACGAACAGTGCAATGAACAGATAACATGGTAGAGATCAAGTTTGCATTTTATGTTATGTACCATGGTAGAGTATATTAAATAATTTTGTGTACCATGGTAGAGCATTTTATGCTCTGTACAATACTAATATATGCCTTAATAAAAGGTAGAGATCACGTTTACATTTATGCATAAAGACGTTGAACTTACATAATCAAAAGCTCTGTCTTTTCCTAACCAAATGTAGATGATAAGATGAGACTGAAGCCTGACATATTAACTACATACATAAAAATCGACCAACTGAAGTATTTTTGTAGGTACTTTTATAAATGCATACATTTTGTTTAAACGAAACATGCATGAAATATCAAAACAACACGAAAATCTGATCTATTCGTAGTCTTGAGTTAGATATATAATTGATACCAATGGGCCTAAGGCCTAGCGGTATGTGGAGAACTTTTCAACCTAACGTTTTCATTTAAATTTACGATTAGGAACAGATTTGGAATTCATGTTAATAAAAGGTACATATATAATATATTGACATCATATCATCATATTCTTATAAGAGCACGAGGAGTGCTTAACACTGTTTCAATGTTAAAAAACACTGAACAATAACACTGAAGCAGAAAAGTGGGGTAATGGTTAATCTTGAGGTTCAATATTAAGTTCAGTGTTATTGTGATTATTTTATTATTTTTTTTCTTTTAAAAACAAATTAAATAGATAAAAATAATACAAAATAAAAATAGATTACATTAAATTAAAAAGTACTTTCATGCAATAATTAAAAATCCTAAAATTACATTATTCAAATACGATAATTTAAAGTTCCTAAAAACACATAATTAAAGTTCCTAAAAATACATAATTAAAGTTCCTAAAATTATATTATTCAAATACGATAAGTTCAAAATACATAATCATTCGCTACCACCCGAACCCGATCCACCACCCGAACCCGGTCGCTTCCAACCGAACTTCTCGCGAATCTTCTCCTTTTCCATGTTAAGAAACCATGCGTCATCTTCGGATAAACCATCCGTTGTCATTTCAGAACCCGCATTGCTTCGGCGATATCTCGGGTACGATAAACACTAGCTTTGGTTTCAGTCAATTGTTGAAAGTTTGCTGTGATTGACTCATCAAAAGAAGGCGTGCTACTTTTAGTAGAAGAGTCGGAAGATGTTTTGGCACTTTTAGCCCGTCTTGATTTTTCGGGAGGCCGTGGGTGTACATCATCACCAAAAAGGGCGGCGTTCGGGTTTTCTTCATTCTCCATGTCATTCTCCAAATCCACCGCTATATCTTCCAAGTCAACCGTCTCCTTTCGCTTGTTCCTACGGCCGACTACAACCGCGTCGGGTACCAACTATTTTTGCTTGTCTTTCAAAAAATTCCAAGCGACCTCGTGGTGGAAAGCCGCCTTCGCCTCATCCCGGTAGGTCTCCAAACACCGCAACCTAAAATCTTCATCTTTTTTCACCGCTATGTCTTTGTCTTCCCAACCTCTCAACGATTCCTCCATACTTGTTACAACGATTGTTCAAAAAAGTCCACTTAGATGACAATGCGTTTTTTCTTCGTTGGACTACTTTTTCAAGATCCGCACACTTGTTGTACTCGTCCATCACCAAGTACCAAAATGAATCGTGTTTTTGATCGATGATGCGGTTCTTATCTTCGGAAATGCATATCCAACATTGAGCTAAAAGTAGCTCTTCTTTGGACGTCCAAAGATTGCGGACCGTAAAATTTTTCTTTTTCTTCGGCGAGTCAACCACTTTTTCTTTGGATTTTTTGGGCCGAGATGAGGTGGGTGTTTCGGCCTCAACCGAATGCTCCAATGGCGGCACCACTTGACTTTGCTTTCATAACAAAAACTCTTGGTAACTATCGGATGTTATTGGCGGTAATTGGTTGGGTGAAACGTGTGTTTGCGGGTTGTAAGTTTGACCAAAACCCGGCCTTTGCGGGTTGTAAGATGATTGTGGTGTTTGTGGGTTGTTTGGGTTGTAAGATGATTGTGTTTGCGGGTTGTAGTTTGGTGGAAAAGGATTCCATTGTGATTGGAGGTTGAATGGGTCGTTTGGGTTTTGAGACATTTTTTTAGTTAGTTTGAAGAAGTAGAAAGAATATAAGTTTTGAGGTATGAAAAATGGTTGTAGTTTGAGTAGGTATTTAAAGAGTGAAAGTGTAAAATTTGAAAAAAAAAAATCAAAAAAATGCTAAAAAAGCGGCTATCTTCCAACGTCCATTTTTTTTTACCTTTTTTTTTATATATATCCGTTGCTTGCCTCGAAGAAACCAAAAAAAATAATAAAAAAAAAAGAAACGTTGTTTGCTCTCACCGTTTGAGGCTCAACTTCGGATAAAAACGCCGGTCAAAAACGCCGGCCCGAAGTGAAAATCGCCAGCCTCCGACGTTTTTGACCCAAAAACGCTGAAAATAATGGGGGCACCCCCGTGCTCTAAAAAGAAGAGCATAACATGTAACTTAAATTTAAAGTGACACTTATAAATGCTTTATTAGACCCACTCTTCTTCCTAGAGATTTTTGTTTTGAAGACAAAAATAGTAAGCGAGAGTGACTAGGTATATCTTGTTATGAGGCTACACAAACTACTGCTAAAAAAGTTATTCATACACATTACACACAAACAATTCACAATTTCTTCTATATTTCAATCCATAAACCTTCTTCAGCTTCCATTAGTTCAGAAAAATTCAGGTAATTTCATTACTTAATGCATTTTTGTAACATATATCACAAATAACGCGACATATTGTTCACTATAATCATATGTATTCTTGTGTTAGCGAGGAGTCTAAATTAATGAGTCTATGATCATTCTTGAAATTAAATTTAGGAAGCTTGAAAGGTTGGCTTAGTAGTTACTATTAGGCAAGTTTAGAACCATTTTTATATATAAGATCAATATTTAACGATTTTTAACATGTGCATTTAGGGCATAAGTTAAAAAAACCCTTCTTATATACAACTTCGTGTAGTCTAGACACTAAGATTTATCTGGAAAT
This sequence comes from Pseudognaphalium luteoalbum, assembly GCA_963422505.1. Lineage (NCBI taxonomy): Eukaryota > Viridiplantae > Streptophyta > Magnoliopsida > Asterales > Asteraceae > Pseudognaphalium > Pseudognaphalium luteoalbum. Next base: position 21,012,544 of record OY730192.1, read on the forward strand.
TTTTGTGCAGCTATATTTGCATTTATACTGATGTTAACTAAATATTTATTTCGGTGAAATAATTATAAATACATATACCTATGGGGATCAAACTTAAAATATATGCATTCAATTCTTATATTTATTGGAAAATATATATATAAATAAACTATATGCTTATATAGTTTCTTTCATAATTGTTTTGTAACTACTACAAAATTTAAAGTAGGCAACCGCATGTGTTAGCATTTTAATTCTAGTATATCGCCGATGGGTCGTGAGTAATGGTTATGTCGGACTATATATAATGCTTTGACATTTTCATATTAAATTTATCATTCGCGTATTTTAGTAGCTCAACTTAATTCTTGATTAATTATTATTTGTAGAAACGTATACGTCATACCGAGTCATAACATAAGAGCAACTCTAATGATAACTTTTACATAAAAAAGCTTTGGAAAAGCTTTTTATCATTGAGAGAAAAGCTTTTTTGATTAAAAGCTTGAGATTTATTAAGCTTTAAAGGTAAAACTTTTTAGCACAAATATTTACATTTAATCTCCTTGTTGTGGTTAATAAAGCTATTATAAAGCTTTTTTACATTAGAGCTAAAGCTTTTGCATAAAGCTTTTTTGAAAAAAATTTAGTTGAAACATACAAAAGCTTTTGAAATCACTTTATCATTGTAGATGCTCTAACAATCAAATTAGAATATTCCCACTTTATTACGTAACATAAGTAAAAATTGTACCACTCATATTTTTTTAACCCGTGGAATCAAAATGTCACCTACATTTTGAGAAGAAGTAGGGACACGTAATCACAATCTTTGATTTATGTGATCTACGTCTAAGATTCATGAAATTGCATTTTATCCGCACACTATAATTTACGTAAAATACAGTATTGTTAAGCTACATTAAATTAGGAGTGTTTATTACATAAATCAACAGTTGGAATCGTTAGACACTATTCCTCTAAAAATGTAGTTGTCTATCAAAAATCTTACACACTAAATGAAGCACAAAGAAATATATTGCGACTACAAAAATGTTGCAAATAAAATATTGCAAAATGACATGAACGTATGAGTGGACTAATCATGTTACTTTATATTATCTCTTTTTTCTTCTCTCTCCGCATATAATAACTAATATACATATTTTTTTTTATCGAAATCCTTGTAAACTTTTCGTATCATAGCATTGATTAAACACAAAATATGCATGCAACAACACAATTATGAAAATTTTCAATTCTAAACAATAGCTTTTGCCAAGTGAAAAACATATACAGTATATAAAAAGATAGAGAGGTTGAAAAGATTAATAAACATCATCTATAACTACTTATTGAATCTTACAAATCTTAAAATTAATTAAAGTTCCAAAACTACCCTCCAACATAATTATCTATTTTTTTAATTTCTACAATTAGCACAATTTTCTCAACATATCAAAAATAAAACAAATCATAAAACTAATCAGTAATCACAATTTCAATGATAAAAAACAAATCACCATCAATACAATAGTTTATAAAAATCATTCCACCTTTATCTTTTATGTGTCTTCTCATCTTGACATGTTAGCTATTATTATCGTCGTCATAAAATAACATCATTTTATAAGTTTGGTACCGCCGCATTGGGCGGCTACCCTACTATCTTAATTATGATCATTGAGTGCCAACTAATTTCATGTTAAATAGTAATTAATTTTAGGAACATGTACGTGGGATGTGTATTATTTATTAATTTATTTATTATCAATATAATATAGAGAATCAACAAAATTCGATATCAATATATAAATTAATATATAATACTAGCACAATTTATGCATATATCAACGGACAATTCATCTAATTTGTCTCAATCGGCTCTTGTCATATAATTCATCTTTTAATCTTAATATTTCACATGATGATTATTGCCTAAGTAAATAATGTCTTATATACAAAGCATGCATTTGATCAATCAAGAGTAAAAGGAAAGTATAAAATTTGTGTAATCATTCTTGTTTTTTCACTCCTTTTGCCCAATTATTTAATTTCCCTTTGTGTTGTGTTTTTAGTTGTTGGGAGTGGGGTTTGTTCCAATTAGGTAGGGAGTTCATTTCAAGAATTCTCTTCTTTCATACCCTAAAACCAATTTTTCTGAACCATAGTTTTATAGTAGCTTGTACTCCATGCATTAAAATTTGTACTATTTATCTATATTATAAATTGTCGACATTGACTATTTGTTCGTTTTCTTTTAGTGGGTATTGATTAACATTGAGGTTTACTTGATGACATCATTCATTGGTATCCTTTTACATGTATATAGCATACGTTTTATGACACAAATATTTGTTCCTCAAGTATTTCTCCTTAAACCATTTTTAGGCACTCTGGTATAAGGGTATTTTGGACAATGCAACATCCCAAAACAAGGTATGCTCTCCCACTTTCTTTCATGTTATCAAATACTAACATGTTAAAATAGTCCTCTCTTTCACTTTTAATGTGACATTTTCCAAATCTCTTGTTTCCAAGTACCATTTAGTTTGTTATCTGATTTACATGAAATACAGGGGTGGTACGACAGGATCTCCGGGGAAACCCAAGACCGCAGGAACGAATCGTGACAATGGTGCCTCGCGAAGTTTGACAACCAGAAGTCCTAAGGCTGTTGAACACCGGTTGCAACGTGGTCCGACATCCGAGGTACGATGTAGGTTAAATTGGGTCGTATAACTTTTTTTTTTTTTTATGACAATTTTTAGCACCGTGCTTAAAAGAACAAAATATTATGCATTAATCGTGATACAAATGACCACCAAATTGTATGTTTAGGATGTTTTTTAGGTGTGATTGTAATTTCTATCGTCTCGCTACTTTTTTATTTTATATTTTTCGTATATATTTTTGGTAGAAATAAAATTAAGAATTGTAAGGTATCTAAAATATTGCAGAAGAAAAGAGTAGGCAGAGTACCAGAATCAGAAAATCAGTTTACTCAGCTTCAAGATGAGCTCAAGAAAACAAAGAACCGGCTGAGTCAATCCGAGTCATACACGAAACAGGCTCGTCAAGAAGCCGAAGAAGCCAAAAAGCAACTCGCGGCTACATTAGCAAAACTTGATGAATCACAACAACAACTCGACGAGCTTTGGGCTGGTGAAGAATCTCGAATCCAAGAACTCCGAAAGATCTCACAAGATCGAGACCGAGCCTGGGAGTCCGAACTCAAAGCAGTCCAAAAACATCTAAATGCAGCCTTAAGTGAGAACCAAAACCTTAAAACTCGGTTACAAGAAGTCGATGAATCCAAAGAGGCTAATGATGAGGTAATGAGATTGCGGTTAGAACTTTCGAAAAGTGTTGATGTTGTCAAAGAGTTGAAGCTCCAATTAAACGAGTCAAAAGACTCGGAATCACGAGCTTTAGACCTCGTTAGTCAAACTCGAGAAAAACTCGAAATGGTAAAGTCGAGCACGAATGATGAGAATGAATTGGGGTCTGCGTTGGCTGCGAACGCTGAGTTGGAAAACGAGTTAAAACGGTTAAAAGTACAAACGGAGCAGTGGAGGAAGGCTGCTGAGGTGGCGGCTGCGATGGTTTTGGGAGATGATGGAAATGGGAAGTTTGTCGAGTCGTCGGAGTCGTTTGACTTTCATGTTATTGGTGATAAGTCAAATTCGCCTTATTCGGAAGATATTGAAGATGAAATGTCGAATAAGAAAACTAGTAACATGTTGATGAAGAAACTTGGGGTGTTGTTGAAGAAAGGACAAAAGTAATAGTACGATGTTTTCACTAGGTAAATTTGTTTCATGTTACATGTGTGTTTTATAAATTGTTAGTATCTACATGTTGCTAAGGAAATTGCATATATATGTAATAATGTTAAAATGTTATCGGTTTGTAAAGTGTATAAAGTATACAATTAAAGGTTTACACATTTGTATTTGTTTAGAAAAATATGAGATGATTGCATATGCCAACGACTTGTAGAATGTGATACGAAGTTACATTAGTTGTGTTTGGATTGTGATGGTGGATTTTGCTGGTGGAACATTATAATCATCATGTTTTAAAATAGAACATGGTTTAAATGAAATATCTTTGAGTACAAGGAACAAGATTATGTATGTTTATATTAAAAGCTACAAAAATTCATTATTTAATGAGCTTAAAGCCATTTTTTATAGGGCTATTACCCCCTAATATCAATATCAATCACTCTATTAATAGTAAGTTTTATCTTATTAGACGACTTATATAACAATATATATAATATCTTTTTCAATAATTTAACAAAAGTGGGTTATTGGTTTAGTGGATAATCATGCGTCTATCAATCTCAAATTCAGTGGTTCGAACCTAATCATGCGCTTATTGATCCTTCAGTATTCAATTGAAATTTTCTTTCTTTTTTTCTTTGATTTTAAATCCTTTTTGGGCTTTTAGTTAATTTTGTCATTACCATTAATAAAGATTATGACAACTATCCATCTAACAAGCATACTACAAATAAATCCTTTTTGGGCTTTTAGGTTAATTTTACCATTACCATTAATTGAGATTATGATAGCCATCAAACTGGCAAGCATACTACAAATTGTATTCAATAATCATATCATTCAATCCTTTCAATTTTCAAATAAAAAAAATGTTAAGAACAAGGCAATATGTGATAACTAAATGAATACAACTTTAATTAAGATATAAAAAGTTATGTATTTTGAGCCCGTCGCAATGCGCGGCAAATTATTCCCTCGTTAAACTCATATATCGGTAATGAACTTTTACTTTTATACCAAGTTAAGTATTGAACCGATTATATTATTGATGTATGTTGCAAACTTTCAATTTTTTTGTCGAGTTACGTAATATGTGTTACGTGGTATTACGGTTGTATATCACGTAATACAGATCACCAACACTACCTACATTAATAATAAAATCGGTTTGTTACCTAACTCGGTACAAAAATAAAAATTTATTACCGTTAACCTTTTTAATATAAAGTAACTACAATTAGCTACTACCCCGATCTATGATACCTTATCATCTCCTTTGATCGGTTTCGCGTGGGGCAATGCCAATGGGGGCATCCAAGAGTACTTTTTGTCCAAGTGGTTAAGCTGAGCTAAGAGATTTGCAAATGAGAGCTAATTTTCGAAATATTTGAACGAACTCGTAAACTATTTGAATTTCCATTACAAAAGTTTTAAGAGCAACGGTTATAAAAGGGCAATTGAAATGTTTTTAGAAGTTTATATAATGTGTGAAATTATAAATATAAATAGTAGTATAAGTGTGAAATTAACATTAGGGTATGTTTGGCACAATAGCTTGTAGCTTGTAGCTTGTAGAAACTGAGCTTGTAGCGGGAGCTTTTGTTAATATTTATGTTTGGCAGAGTAGCTGGAGATTGTAGATTATGAATGTAAAATGACATAAAATGACAAATATATTAATTTTAAAAGATAATATATAATTACTTGAAGGGTATTTATGTAATTTTATTTTCCATAAGTTACAAGCTACTTTGAAAAGCTACTTCAAGTATGGTAAAGTAACTTATGATATTGGAGTTTATAAAAACTATAAGCTACTCAATTTATTGGTTGTCAAATGGAGCTTATGTAATAAACCATAAGCTAGAAGCTCTTATAATCTCCTGTGTCAAACACATCCATCTCTGATTATATACTTTTAGATTAGATTTTAGATGAGAACATGTTTATGTTATGCGTGTTAATTATGGCGGATTATCGGCCTATCGGGTGAACAGGTAGTGGGTTGATCCTGTGTGGTGGCACAAGCCCAAGATGGGTTGGAGTCAACTATATCTAGTTTGGCATATTGACCTTATCGATCATATAAGCTAATTATTAGTCGTTATTATTATTATTATTATTATTATTATTATTATATTATTATTATTGACACAACTCATGCGTTGAAAATTCTTGTGGTGTTGTCCTCATGTTATAAAATAATAATATATACAAGGTGGTGATTGTATAGTATCAAAAATTAGTAATACATCACTTTTATGTATCATTTTTCTTCTTTTATCTCTTTTATAAATTATAATAAAGTGTTAATAAGGTAGTCATTATACAAATAGATCCTTATTAGTTAATGCTAACCATTCAATTAATTAGAATATTAAATTAGAACCATAGATTAGATTTAGATATAATGACAACCTAAATAGTAAATTAGAAGTGTATTAAAGACTAAGATATCCCTTAATTTTTATTAACCCCGTGAATTAATTTTCCACGCCTGAAAAAAAAACCACGCTCTCACCTCCTCCTTTTTCACCTTTTAGAAATTCCTCTAACCTAATCTTGCAATCGATCATGTAATGCGTTGATCAATGGGTTTACATATCACGAAACGAATCATTCGTAATCATACGATCAATATATCTTCACGATTACTAGAAACCCTAATGTTGTCAATCGTAACTGTAGTTCATTGTCCCAATCTGATCCACGCTAGAAACATCACTATAGATTGATGGACTCGGTTAGGAATCGTAGTGCTTGATGAAGGTTAGATGATTTCAACAGCTTTTATTTTTGATACGATTTGTATTTTAGCATTATATGACTTTTATTATTTTAGCATTTGTACTCCTTGTAAATCTGCACAGAAGTATTGGAGTAGAGATGTGGCTAATGTAAAAAAACCACGATTTGATGATCTTTTTATGCTTTTTGATAACATGGTGCTTAAAAATTGGAATGATATATATGTGACACAGTTGTTTTCTCTCAACTTGAAATAGATGGTGTGAATAAAGGACTGCATGCTTTTGCTGTTTCAGAGATGCAGACGAAATTGATGTTTATAAGTTTATTTATCGATTTTAAATTTGAACAGGTTGGTTGAAATGGGTAAGTTAGAAGGTTGACTGAAACTATTGATATCCTTTAGGTTCTTACTTTTTTATTCAATATTAAATATTTCATTTTGATAGAGTTATGGTGAACGAGCATTGCGTTGATACACAACAAGGCATGGATCATCTAAGATTTTTGCAAACAATAAGCGTTCCCGGAATTTCAAGTAACAAATCTAGATAAAATATTGAGAAGAATTTCATTTAGGTACTTCATGTTGCCAATTTATGTTCAAGTTTATATATATTGATCCATGGTTCGAATTAATCCACGATAATTAGATCCAGTAATCTAAAATGGAAGTTTCTGCAAGAAGATTGACAGATAATCAACTCCGGCTGACAAATACAATTTCAGATAATCAACATTGGCATTTTTTCACCTGGTTGAACAGTTAGGAAAAAAAACCAACACGAATCGACCCATTTTAAATCCATTATAACTAGAAGCAAAAGAGACTAAATATTTAAATTTATCAGAATAGTTGAACCAGATAAAGAAAAACAAAAATGGTGACTGGTTTGTTGATAGATTTCTTCTTTTGAGGCCCTTAACCGACTTGAACTATATATGACCGCTTACTATATTGCAACTGTATCTATATCTTCTTATAAAATTCATTCTATCTTATAGTGGAAGAGAGCTCATGGTGGAAGTTGGAATCCGTGTGCTTCATTTTTGCAAGAATCTGGATTTATATATTATATGCATTTTTAGCCTCATTATGGAGAGATGGTTGTTGGATTCTACACACTTTCATGCTACATATCGTGATTTGAGTTTGTGTTACTACACATTTTGTAACTGGTTGGCAGGCTACATTGAGGAAGATATGGAATCAATTATATTCAAGGTTTTGACAGTATTCACTTGCTCCTATAATCTAATCTTAACCTTTTTCTTATTTTGCTTGTTGCTGGTCAGTAGGGCATTGTCTATAAAGTTGAAGTTGACAAGATTACACATACAGTACAGATTACATCATGTTTGTAGACTTTCAGGACTACTCCTATACGTGATTAGCGTTCCATTAAGGCTGTTACTCACTTATTCCTAAACCCTTCTCGCCAAAAGGATAGAACATCAGTTAATTGACATTGGTGATGGATTTGGTTCGATGTCCAATGGTAAAATCTTGAAACTCTATTTCTTTCTGGTCTATAATAGTTTGATGCATCATTCGAGAAAGAAAGAAAAATGAATGGTTGGCCGTCGTTTCTCGAGAAACTTGCAACCTCTTGAAATGAAACTTTGGGTAATAAACGGGTCTAAATGGGTGGGCATTGGGCTATAGGGTCAAATGGGTAGTTTTTTATAAAAGACCAGTTAAACGTCTTTTTAAGTTATCAACATTCTCATCAAGCTTTACTATTTTAACAGTTGATTCGTTGGGTTCCATCAAGATTTTGATTCTCCCTCTTCTTCACCTAAATTTTCTTCTTTTTTGATCCTGTTAATATATATATATATATATATATATATATATATATAAAGACGGTTTTATTTCATCCCAATAAACACATAAATATACAAAGATGACTATGAAATTGAGATGATAGTTGTTTGTTTGATGGTGCAGAATCGTGCTTGACACACTTATTGTGATCCCAAATGATCGTTTATTGGATACTCTATTATTACTGACGAGTAGACGCCCCTTCAAGATGCTTTTCTTCTTGCTGATGATTTACTCCGCCAAGGTGTTTAAGGAATTTCAGATATAATTGTAGTGAGTTCTGATCTAATCACCATTGAACTTTTAAGATGATGCATAAGTTATTTTATTCAAAACATGTGTAATTAATAACATGTTGCAAGTGATCTTGAGAAAAGTATTTTGCGGTCACATAAAGATAGAAACTTATGGCATCATAAAGAGGTGATTATAAATTTATAATCGCTAATATAATTGTGATGTTGAAGTTTTTTAGTCCTATATAAAAGAATTACTGTATAAAGTTAATGAAATAGACTCTTAGCTTAATTAAGAGGTGACTTGAAGTTTCTGAATGGTTTAATCCTCAAAGTTTCAATTTTTTTTCATTTTAATCACTCAACTTTTTTTCAAATGATTTAACCCTTTAGACTTATTCGTTTAACCCTTTAAAGGGTTAAACCATTAAATTAATGAAAGTTTGATAATTAAAATGGAAAATTTTAAAAGGGCAAAATCATTATGAAAATTGAACTTTAGGGATTAAACAATCAAAATCATTATGAAAAATAAACTTATTACGTGATTTCCTTATCTTATGCTTTCTTCATTAAATTTAACTTGGTCTTAAAATTTATATTTCTTTTATTGTTTAAAAATTATGTGCCCACTTTTATCTGTATAATAAAGATATATATTTGTAATAATAGTCTAAAACATTATCTTCCATAACAATAACTAATCTAATATGAGGTATATGAACTCAACTAGTGTTAAACCCGTCCGTTGGACGGCTAGATATAATAACTATTAATAAATATTAACATATTAAATACCAAAATGAAATTTCCGTATAATTTTTATTAAAACCCATTATAGTATTTTTCTAGTATTAAATAATTCTTTTATTGTTATATTTATACAATTATTACCCGAATATATAAACTATAAACTTTTAAATTGATGTAACATGTCAAATAACGAAAAAAATTACAACAATCTTCATTAAATTTTCATTTATATATGACGCTTAATTGATAATATACTACATTATTAACTTTATATATGATATAGTGGACTACTATATGATTTGGTTGAACTAATAGTATAATGTAAAATTATTTTATTAATCATGCTTAATAAAATGAAGTACCAAAATTTACTCAAGATATTCATGTAAATTGATACTATAAATTAATTTTTTGTAGTAATATAACGGTTGCATAATTAACGTGATTTTAAAGTTCAACCTCGTCATCATCATCTAATATTAATCTTCCAATATAGTGGTTGCATAATTAACAATATCTCCTCCTATAACAACATTATCCAATATTAATCTCCCAATCAACATTTTCCTACGACAATATAAGAAGTAATTAATATTGAAATTTGTAATTAAAATATAGAAACAAAAAAGTGTATGTAATCATACAAATAAGTTTTCTATGTTTAGTATGTCCTTTTAGTTGTTCTTATTCACGATTTTGGTTTCTTGTTATGCATTCTTATTATTATATTGATTTTTTCAAGTCCTTCTATCCATTCATATATATATAAAACAAAAAAATTTTTGCTTATGTGGCAACATATTAACCCTCCTAAATGATGTGGCATTCAAATAAAATTTTCACCATTTACAAATTTTTGTAGATATGTCAACTCATTTATCACTTTATTTAACCTCAATTTTTTCCTTTATTTAACCTTACTAAATCATATTTTGTCAACTTTATACCATTGTTTATTTTATTTTCATTATAATATCTATTTATTTTTTTATTTTGTGAAATCTGGAATACGTTACTAATGAGTTTTATTACTCCGTAATAAATTTTCAACTTTCAATGATATTAATGCAATTGAAAATATAAAAATATATGATTAATTATATATTTCAAATGCACGAGCTAACAAATGTAAAACTCAACATAATGACTTATACTATTTAATTATTATTTTGTTTAAAACTTAGAAACTCATCGTTATTTTCCTATATAGTTTGGTTTATGTTATTACTTATTTCATTTTTAATTATAATTGTACATTATAAGTTAACATTACTAATTCATTGGGCTAATTACAAATAATAATATGATTGCATTTTTTGAAATAATCGTGCGTCGAACGGGCTTAAAGCCCGATCTATATATAAAACACGTTGTTAAATCAAATTTTACATACCCCACATCACTTATTTCCTTAAATAACAATATGTTAACGATTGAAAAAAAATTACACGTGTCACATGGATCGATTGTTACTTTGAATAACGTTATAATATAAAAAATTTAATGATTTTAAATGCTTATATAAAAGTATTTCATTAATTAAAATAAATCTCAAAAGTATATGCATACATGTAATATAGTATACAAATCGTATGTATGGATTCTTGAATTTATATGTGATGTGACTATTAAGTGCAAATTACGAATTGAAGTTTTAAATTATAATTATACTCACTAAATTTTTACATGTTAGTTCAATGATATTAAAACCATATTTCAATTGCGATTGTAACGATATTGTTAATTTGTTATCAAACATAAACAATAAATAAATATATAATTAGAAAGATTATCGTATATTTATATATATATCTTAGGAGATTATGACAATTAACCTCATGAAATATATATTTTCTCATTTAGTTTTAAATTTTAAATTTTAAATTCATACATATATTTATTGCATCTTCATTTTAATGTCTCTTAATGTTGGTTATCGTACGTCAAAGTCTAATCTTTTATTATTTATTCTATACTTCTTATTAGCACTTTTAAATTTTGTTGTTTCCTTTATAGTTTGCTTATCTTATTAATCATATTCATTTTTATTGATAATTGCACAATTAAATTGACAACATTATATTTACAAATTATAATATGTATTTTTAAAATGGTCGTGCATTACATGGGCTCATACCTAGTTTTCTTATAAACAATATTAGACAGTGTTAGTTAGTAAAAGATGAGAAAAGAATATGAATGTTATATATTCTTCATAATTTTACTTTATAACATGGAATTCAAAAAAGATTGTGAAGAAAGGTAAAAATGAGTAAAAGTTAAAACAATGTGTCACCCTAAAGCTTTTATCTTCAATTCATCATATATTATGCAAATAAAAAATAGTGAATTCATTCTTTCATTTATTTATTAATATTAGTGATAGAAGTCTCTAAAATAATTTACTTATGTTAACTGTTTTTTTTTAAGTTGTAGATATTGTCACATAGAATTTTTTAATTAGTTACTTACATTATTAACTTTATATAAGGATAGTTGACTACAGTTTAATGTAGTTGAATTAATATAATAATGTAACATTATTTATATTGATTTTTTTGAATGATCTTCTATAAGTAATAATTTGTGATTGAAGAAATGATTGTCATATCAAAAATAAGAGATTTCTAATGAGTTGTCATATAATTTAAGAAAGTTTATAAGAGATTGACACGTAGGATAAATACTTAGGTGGCGAAAGGAGAACATGCCACATAGGCAAAAAGACTTCTCTATTAGTATTATGTGGAGAATTTGAAAAGAAAGTAGAAAAAGGACTGGGCCCAAATCCGTCAATTTTTCTGAAAGTGGAGTATGTGCAGGCAGGCCATCATGCAAAAAGTTCCACCTCGGTTCCGTTCTTATTCAGAATAATCGGGGACTTTTAGGCTGTAGAACTTGTTTGGCGTTCTTGCTTTGTACGCACGCTAATATATGTCAATTAATCTTAAGTTTTACAATTGTCATCTGGTGCTGTTTTATTCTTACAGCTTCATTTTGCAGATATGGATATGAATTTTGCTACACATGTAGCGCTGAGTGAAAGAACAAGAAGGAAACATGTGGTTGTACTCTTTGGGATGAAAAAAACATCGTAAACATCGAGGACGACGATGTTGATGACGACGATGATGATGATCATTTACTTTATTAGATGACCATTTTCTATTTATCCAATGTAAATTCAAAATTTCACTGGATGACTTGGATAAAATAAGATGGTCATCTGCTGGAAATTTATGAGTTTTGATGGATCATCGATCCTCAGAATTTAATATATGCTTATCTAATAGATAGTAATATTAGATAGTTCTAACAAGAATACCAATGTTAAGGTGTTATCTGCTTAAGGGCCGGATTCTGTTCGTTCGCCAAGATTGAAGATGTGACTCAACGAGTGACTTATTTCTCAATCCTCAAAGTGTAACATCCATTCCTCGGGTCTAGTAGTATTTTACTATTTTCTGATTGTGAATTATTATTTAACGTGTCAGAAAGTAGTTTCATTTGTTATTTGAAAATAAATGGGTAAAAGAGTCGAATAATTTATTGTAACTAATAAATTATTAACTGTTTTAAATTAATTCAGTTGACAGTAAAATAAAATAATATTTTCCCGCAAATGGTTTTAAGTTCCAGGCAATAGATTTAGAAGGGGACAAAACTAGTATACATATATCTAAATATATGTACGAATTATGTCTAGAAGTTGAGAAACAATTCCAGAAACTTCATTTCATTTGCAAAGAACAATTAGAACCCTAGTTTAACTTTAACTTTCAAATCAATTAAAGAAAATCAATTCCCTTCTTCTTGATTATATTCAGCCGAACCAGAACCAAACCCAGGGACGATGCTTAAATTGAAAAATGAGTTTTGGAATGAAATTGAAGCTAAGGAACTTCGAATTAAGCTTCAGAAACGTGATTTAATCATCCCTTGATCATCCTAATCAAGTTGTAAGTCTCAATTCTTGAATTATGAACCTTAGAAATTTGGGGGTTTTGATGTTCTTGACATTAAATCCGAAATTAGGGTTTCAAATGATTAAATTGATGTTAGTTAAGCTTCAATAACATGTATTCATCATTCCATCATCATTATAAACATATTGAAATTGCTAATTCATGATTTTCATGTTACCCTAGAAATGGGTTTTGAGTATTTGATTTAATTAGCATGACTAATATGAAATTGAAGCTTATAGTGATTATATAGTTGTTAGTTGATGTTAATTTCATGATTATAGTTGAAACCCTATGTTAGATATTGATATAATTGAGTTATGATCATGAATTAAGTTATGGGTTTAGTTGATTTCTCATGAAGAGAAGTTTGTAATTATGTTAGAATGATTAGTTGATATTTAAATTGTGATTAGAAGTTAAGCCCTAACTTGAATTGATAAAATTTGTTAAATTGTGAACTAGTTATGAAATTGAGTTTAATAAGCTAGTATTTGATGATTAAAGATGAATGTGTGAGCTTAATTGTTAAGCATTCATTAAACCTCATGTTGGGCTTTTGATGAATTGTTGATGTTGAAAGTTAATAATATTGTTAATGGTATAGTTATGTTAGTTGATAAATGATTATGAAAGTTTTAAGATCATGTTAGTGGTATATGATGAATAATTGTTGTTAATACGAGTTAAGTATTATTGATTCAATAGAAGTGATAAATTGATGTTTTTGATTAGTTGAAAATTATGATATGAATTCATATAAATAAGGATCAAATATTGATGATTATGATGATTGTGTGACTTATATGAATTAAGTATTTTGGAGAATGATGGGTGTAAATATGTTTGCGGAATGTTGTATATAATTTTGAGACAAGTTACTAACTGGTGTTATTCTATTGTATTCTCATATGTGGAGAAGACTCAGTGACATTAGACTACTGAGTGGACGACTGAGGTATTCGGTGAGTGGATCTTTAATCCTCAGTGTGGTTTAGTTGTAACATGTTTGGTTACAATAAGTAAACGTATTATTACTGTTCTGTTGCCATGATGATTTTGATTTAATAGTAATAATATTGTTGGTAGACTGGTTAGTCTGATAAATTGACTTGATTGAATATGTGAATACGTGATCACTTGATATTTGGCCTTCGGGCATCAGTTGTTAATGAGGTCAACGAGTTGAAATGGTTGGTTGGGCTAATTGTTATCCAAGATTTAACACATCTCCTGTGTTGGTTGATGATAATAATTAGCTATCGGTCTCGTCCGTATGGCCATACGGATATGGTTGGGTAAGTGTTCTTTGAGAGCCACCGCGGCAGAAGGGTTTCTCAAGAACCACCGATCCTCATTATTGAGATGTGATGTGTTGAACTGTTGCATTGTTGACAAAGTTGTATTGTGTACTGATATGTTTAAGATTAGTTGTTGTACACAAGGTTGTTATGCTAAGTTGTACTGTTGATTATTATTCACTCACTTAGCGTTATGCTAATCCCCCACATTAACACTTCTTGCAGATTATAGATTTTATCGGGTGGGCAAGAAGTTGGACTGGAAGGAATGTTTGACATCTTGGCGTTATTCTGATATTTGATTATACAAATTAATGTTATCTGGTGGTTTTTAAATAACACCCATGTTGATAAACTATGGTTTAAATTAGGTTGAAATTGTAATGTAATTTTGGTATTGTTGAAAGTTGGACTAAGGCTTCCGGATTTATTATATTTAAATGATGTAAATTGAGGGGTGTTACACAAAGTGATCCCCTATGGGCGGCGCATTCAACCAACTATCTTTTTCTATAACGCCTTTCTTTATACATGCTTAATCTTTGGAGAGTCTTCACCCTAATGTACCTCCATTGCTGCTATAAATTTGATATATGTTGAGCTATTTTATGTGTAATGTACTTGTACTTTATGCATCAAATATGAGATTGTGCTAAGGGGGTATCAGTTAAACAGAGACAATCTGAGCACTGGGTATCAGTTTGGACTAGCCTAGTTTAAGGAAGTAATGGATAAAAAAGCAATGGAAACCAAGTTCAATGGGATATTGGTAACAGCTTGAAATGATGGATCAATAGCTACAAATAATATTAGAGTTGTGAACAGCTCAATGTATGTATGTCATTTATTAGTGAATCCTTTATATAGTTTACAGACCCTTGCTACTCACGTAATCGACCCAACTTACAAACTAACAATGGCGTGTCTGGACCAATTTGAACATGAAACGTGTACCAAGTACTCACTTATTTGAACTAACTATTAAATGTGACTACACAAAATGCCTCATATCATGTATGGATTGTGTCATGCAAGCTACGGAATTTTCATAGCAAATCGATAGATGACCTCATGACCAAACATGAGGTCTGTTTGAAAGAAAATATAATTGTTGCGTCAAAAAAATGTTATGATAGGTTTGTTTGGAAAAACATTACTAAAACTGTGCCACTTGGCAATATTAGATTGGTGCTACTGTGCTAGAAAGTGTGAGGATCCCAATCTAAAGTCAACACGTCTTTACATAACGTTTTAAGTAACAAATCATCAAAAAATGGTTTATCAGTGCAATCTTTTTAAAACCACAAAAATAACGAGACGTTTTCCCAACTAAGTGGTCTAAACCCATGATACTACAGTAACATACATATATGCAACTTGTGCAGTAAAATTTAAAGTTACTGATGATTGACCATAGACAACCATTGATCATTTCAACCACCAAGCAAAGTTATGTTAAGTTATATAATCTACAGCATGATCAATTTATACGCCTACGCTTGTTAATAATGTTACGCTCATCCCAGATTGGACACTTGCATCTCGGTTTCTTGTTGGTCCACTCAGCTCCACAGGTGTAGCAAAACTCATACCCACATCTGCAAAGCCATTTCCAAATTAGAAGCATCATAAAAGCAGCAAATGGGACTGTTATTCTTCATTAGCAACAACATATCAGCATCTACCAAGATGCAAAAGTGTTGATATTTCATTGTTTGCCTCGACATTTTAAAATTATACTAATAATCCAGTGTCTTCCTTTTAACAGTTCTTTCCGATATATAATTATAGATAATGAATTAATGACATACAAATATAACATATGATGATACTTACCAACGTGATAATGGTTAGTACCATTGACAAAGCATATGAATTAGGAAGAAACTATCAGCTCATGAATCATGATAACAACATGAATATAAATTAAGGAGCAATTATCTACTTTGCTCTCTTGTATCATGTACTAGGAGTCCTAAGTTTCACAATGGTTACTACGTTCGATGCATATGTTCAACTTTAAGCAGAGTACAGTGAAATGGTAAAGTGGGCAGGTTGGGCAATAGGTCAAAACAGGGTTTGGTCAAAAGAGGTAATCATAATGCAGGTGCAAACACATAACACTTATTTTTTAAACAACTATCTTATATGTAATAAATGACTTAATATGTTAAAATTCAACTGTAAAAACTTACACTAGAACAATTAAAATGGAACTTTTTTATCTCATTATAACGAGTTTGGAGGTTTTAGGCATTTGGGTACTTTGAATTACTTTCTACCTAATCAACCCATTTAATCCCTAATTTTATTTACTATAGCTTAACCCGTGTCACGTTAGAAACAAACTACAACCCAAATTCCAAACAGAGTATTTACGATAAACCAGACAAATCAAGGAGATGAGATGACAATACCTGCAATATATATGGTAGCACCCTTTTGCAAGTTCAACAATATTCTTGCACTTGAAACATTGACGCCAACGTTTTTCTGTTGCAAGAGACTTGAGTTTTGCATCATTAGAAGACTTTCATCGGGACGACTTCATGTAGTCAGAGCAGGTAATATTATCATGCCAAAGTACGTTGCAACCAATACAAAAAAAGCAATTGCATTTAACACATTTTCGCATTCCAGGTTTATGAGCAGAAGTGGATGATGAAGTAGCAATATATTCTTGTACCTCAGTCTTTGACATCAAAGCGGAACAATTAGAATGTGGACAGTAAATTCTCTCTTCTGGAGGAATAGAAGCTTCTTTTACACGTAAGGTAATCATATCATATAAATTTCGATTTAAAAACTTCTTCCAACTCTCAGTTTCGAGTTCAGATTTGTAATTTTCATGTGGGCATTCAGCCATCTTTCCTTGAAGCAACTTTGCTTGTACATGCTTTGTTAAAATATATAGTTACAAGCTTATGAATAAGTCTAAGTGTTTGTAAGTTGTATCTAATAAGTGGTGTTTTCTAGAAGTTTTATTTCAGGATTATTTGTTTATAAGTTGGAGGACTGAAGTGTACATGTTGCTTTCTCAAGGGTTGCTGCTCCAGTTGATTTTAAAGTCTTGTGCTTCAAGCTCATACTTCAGGGACTAATTATGATTATTTGGTAATCATATATATGTGTATCATACGGGTCATTTAACCCTAATTTTCCCTTTGATACTTTGAGTCGTATACAATATTCTCTCATATATTTTCTAGGGTTTCATAGCTTATTATCTGTGATTCTTTAATTCATCTCTTTGATGAATGATTTCTGATATGTTATGAGTGTATAGAGTGTTGTAGTGAGTTTTCAGTTGTATTTGTTCTTCATTTGATTTCTGGAAATTAGTTGATTCGTTATTTTGATTTCTGGAGATTTGTTTGTTGATCTTATATCTGCATAAGATCTGTAGTTTCTTCACATGGTATCAGAGCTTCACGGTTTATCTGTGTAGAGATTATTCGTTGATTCTTCCAAATTAGGGTTTCTTAGTTTTGGGGTTTTTTCTGTATTTCGAAGAGTTCACGATCTGTTTGGGTTCGAAGAGTGATCTGTGGTGTTTGGCTCTTTGTTTCATCAGTGATTTCCTTCTGATTTACTGGATTTTTCTCTAAACCCTAATTTCTTCAAATTAGTGTTTCTAGGGTTTTGGCTTGAAACTTTGTGATTTGTATTCTCTTGGCTACTCCAGAGTTTTGAAATCTGATTTCTTCCGCTGCTTATCTTCTTATTCTTCCTTTGCTATTGCTCGGAGTACTCTGTGAGATTATTCCAATTCTCTTCTTTTTAGTATATAGTTTCTGTTTGTTATAAGTGATTGAGAAAATTGCTCATTTCATCCATGTGTTTGTTCAAAAAATCACAATTCATCCCTTATTTGAAGAAATGTCACCAGGCATCCCTATATTTGATACTTTTGCTCAGCGGTAGTCCTTGACCCTAACAACGTTAAAAAAAATCCCATTAAATCATGTCATGTGCCAACCACGTGGAGGGCATTTTTGTCTTTTTGTCTTATTTTTCTGCTTTTATTTTGATTTAACTATTATAGCTAATAAATAATTATTTCTTTTAATTGTTTTTTAATTCCTTTCAGATATGATAATACCAATTAAAGACTCATGTCGTCATCATCATTCGTCAATTAC
Organism: Pseudognaphalium luteoalbum; assembly: GCA_963422505.1. Classification (NCBI taxonomy): domain Eukaryota; kingdom Viridiplantae; phylum Streptophyta; class Magnoliopsida; order Asterales; family Asteraceae; genus Pseudognaphalium; species Pseudognaphalium luteoalbum. The sequence goes on from OY730192.1 coordinate 21,031,287, forward strand.
AACTTACAGTAACAACACTTCTATATCATCAACACCCATCAATCATCAACAACTATATGATTTTAGGTTAAAGGATACAACACAATTCATGACTTAACCCTAACAATTATCCCTAATTTGTTCTACACAATAATCACTTGTAATCTTTGATACAAAGTGTACAATTATCCCTAAAAGAAATGTACAAGCTTTGATACAAAGTGTACAAGGGATGTATGTTTGATTCCTTAGCTGTAATCCACAAACAAGTTTGATGCTCAAAGGTGAACGGGATACAAAGATTACATACCACCGTCATTTTCCTCGGGTTCAGTAACCACCACCATCGACGGAATAATTGGTTCAGTAACCGCCGTCGTCGTGCAGTGCCACCATCGCACACCGCCACCATCGCACCCCGCAATTATCAACGCACCACCACCGACGTACCACTATCACCGTAGCACCATCGCACACCGCCACCATCGCACACCGCAATTATCAACGCACCACCTCCGACGTTCCACTGCACCATGGAATTTAATTATTTCTTTCTAATTTGTTGCTGTGATGTTGTTGACAGTAGCTTTTCAAGCCTTTTCAGTTTGTTTTCTTTAACGATCTTCTTCGATCTCCTATTCGGTAGTGGCTCAAGGCTTTTTAATTAGGTTGTTTAATTTTACTAGTGGTTCATGGTAGTAGGTGCGATTCACAGCGGTGGTTGCTTATGTGTTTGATCCCTGGTAGTAGATCTGGTTTTAAAAAGGAGGTGGGTAGTATTTTTTTCAGAATTAAAAGGGGGTGTTAGTAGATCTGGTTTTAAAAGGGGATATATACAGAACAAGCACCCAAAGCAAATAATAACCTTTCATTTGTGATATATATATATATATATATATATATAAATTGCTACAAACTAGATTAAAAACAAATTATTACGAAGAACGAGATAAACATTTATAAATAAAGTATCTAGTAATATAAAAGGTGGGGTGGTAGTAGAGAAAAATGCAGAACGTTTGGCTCTTGCTTTATGAAAAAGAAGCATACGAAAAAAAGGGAAGGAGATGAGGGTATTTTAGTCATTTTAGTATGACTTAACAGAAAAAGTTAACTGCACTAACGAAAAGGACTACCGCTGAGCAAAAGTATCAAATATAGGGATGCCTGGTGACATTTCTTCAAATAAGGGATGAATTGTGATTTTTTGGACAAACACAGGGATGAAAAGGGCAATTTTCTCTAAGTGATTATTCGATTAGTTGGTTGATCTGTCGGTGTTTTTTTTTTGTGTGATTATATTCTGAATTGACTAATTGTTTTTCTTGTAGAAGAGAGATTATATTGGTCCAACTCTTGATCTTAGTCCTAAAGAGACTAATGAAAGCCTGATCAAACCAATTAATCTTTAGGATTTTTGTGTGATCTTACTGTTTATCTTATTTGTTAAGTTTATATGCTCAGATTATTGTTTGGAAATATGGAAGATGAAAATGCTATAACACTTATTAATAAATTAGATTTTGGGGATCCATTATATCTTCATGCTAGTGATACAACTGGTACACCTTTAGTAAGTTACAAGCTAACAGGAACAGAAAATTATAATGTGTGGAATCGTGTTATGTTACTTGCTTTAGGAACTAAAAATAAGGTTGGGTTTATTGATGGTACTTGTCTAAGAAGTACTACTGATGAAGTATTGGGCAGTCAACGGGATAGATGTAATTATGTGGTTCTTACTTGGATTTTGAGTTCTATTTCTGAAGAACTGTACATGGGTCAAAAAATTTCTAAAACTGCTTCTGTTGTATGGAGAGAACTTAAGGAAACTTATGATAAGATTAATGGTTCTATTATTTTCAATCTTAATCATAAGATTAATTCTTTAACTCAAAATAGCTCATGTGTTTCAGATTATTATCATAAATTAAACTCACTTTGGAAACAATATGATGCTTTGTTAAGATTACCAACCTATACATGTAATGCTGCAAATGATTTTCAAAATCATAATCAACTTATTAAGTTGATGCAATTTCTAATGGGACTTGATGATATGTATCAACCTGTTAGAACTAATCTTTTAACTAGAGATCCCTTGCCTAGTATACAAACTGCTTTTGCGATTGTATCTAGGGAAGAATCTCATAGAGGGGTTAGTTTTAATAACTCTTCTAATAAAACTCAAACATCGTCTTTTGTTTCTCAAACTTTCAAGACACAGACTCCATCTTTTACTACTAAACCTGGTTTTAATAATAGGAAAAGAGGGCCTAATCCAAATTTAAAATGTGAAAATTGTAATAAGATAGGTCATACAATTGAGAGATGTTTTGAGTTAAAGGGTTATCCTCCTGGGTATAAAAGGAATAATATGTTCACTAATAACAATGCAAATAAGAATAAAAGTGTTTCTAATAATTCTGTGAGTAGTCAATGTGTATCTGGAAATGTTCCTTCTTCTTCAAATACTACTTCTTTTGTTCCTCTTTCTCTTTCTAATGAACAGATGATGAGGCTTATGAATCTTCTTTCTGATAACAATGGTTCTGTTGGTATGCATGCTAATATGAGTGGTAGGTTTTTTAATTCAAATGTGTTTTTAATGAAAATTTTAAAATTTTTTACAAAGCCAATAATTCTGTTTCTTTTAGACATAAGTCTAAAGATTGGATTATTGATTCAGGGGCAAATCAACATATGACAACTAGTGAACATGATATGTATGATGTCATAGATATTTCAGACTTAAAACTTACTGTTGGACATCCAAATGGTACTCAAGCTAATATTTTTAAAATAGGAAATTTAAGAGTTTCTGATAATATTACATTGTTTGATGTGTTGGTTGTTCCCGATTACTGTGTAAGTTTGCTGTCTGTTAATAAATTGGCTAAAGATAGTAAGTTATTCATAGGATTTGATGAGTTCAATTGCTATATTCAGGATTTGAAGCAAATGAAAACCATGAGGATTGGTAGAGTTAGTGGAGGTCTTTACTTGTTTGATGCTAATAGAAATTGTAAGATTGAATCTAATACTTGTGCTACTATGTGCTATTTGTCTAAACAATTATGGCATAGCAGACTTGGTCATCCTTCTGATCATGTGTTAAATGTTTTAAAAGGCAAACTTAAAGTTGATAATAAAACACATGATACGCCTTGTGACATTTGTCATAAAGCAAAACAGACTACATAACCATTTCCTTTAAGTGATCATAAAACCAAAGATTTAGGTGAACTTGTTCATTTAGATCTTTGGGGACCTTTTAAAATACCAAGTAGAGAAGGGTTTAAATATTTTTTAACAGTTGTTGATGATTATTTCAGAGCTGTTTGGATTTTTTATTGAAAACTAAAGATGAAACTTATGAGCATATAATTGTTTTCATAAATCTAATAAAGAATCAGTTTGATAAATCTGTTAAAGTTTTTAGATCCGATAATAGTACGGAGTTTGTAAATAATATGTTGCAACAAGTTTTCAATGAAAAGGGTATTATTCATCAAACTTCTTGTGCTTATAGTCTACAACAAAATGGAATAGCTGAAAGGAAACATAGACACTTGCTAAATGTAGCAAGATCTCTTATGTTTCAGGGAGGGTTACCTCTTAATATATGGAGTGAGTGTGTTTTGACTACTACTTATTTGATTAACATGATTCCATCATCTGTGCTTTATGAAAAGTCCCCTTATGATCTTGTTTTTGGTGTATCACCTAATCTCTCTCACCTAAGGTGTTTTGGTTGTTTATGTTTTGATACTATTCTTAATCCTATAAATAAGTTTAGTAGTAGGTCTGAAAAATGTGTTCTGATTGGATATTCAAATGTAAAGAAAGGTTACAAATTATATAGTCTTGATTCAAAATATATTATGTTTTCAAGAGATGTTAAGTTTTATGAAACTGTTTTTCCTTTTAAGATGAAAAATAAGTCTTCTTCTTTAGAAAATGTGGTTTCTGAATCTGATCACAGTTTAAATCATTTAATTTTTTTTTGATAACTTGTTTTCTGAAATTTCAAATACACCAAGTCCCAAGGATGAAGGGGAAGATATTATAACTGGCAATGATGATGGTAGTAGCTCTAAAAAATAGTCTACAACAACATCTATACCAGAAAATACACATCCTGAGGGCAATTTTCAGTCTAATCAAAATCCATTTTCTAATCCTGGTGTTGATACACAAGATCATAATGGTAATTCTGGTATTCCTTCTTCTGTTTTAAGAAGGTCTACTAGAGAAAGTACTATTCCTAGTAAGTTTGATGATTTTGTGATTGAAGGTAAAGTTAAATATGGAATAGAAAGGGTAGTAAATTATGCAAATTTATCTCAAGATAATTTATGTTTTGTTTCTAATTTAAACAAAAGTAAAGAACCAAAATCTTTTAAGGAAACTTCTACTTATGTTAATTGGATAGAAGCTATGAATAAATAAATGAAAGCTTTAAACAGAAATAATACTTGGTGTTTAACTGATTTACCTTCTAATAGAAAATCAATTGGTTGTAAGTGGATATATAAAATTAAGTATAAAGCTAATGGCGAAATTGAAAGATATAAGGCAAGATTAGTTGCAAAAGGTTATTCTCAAAGAGAGGGAATAGATTATGAAGAGACTTTTCTCCTGTTGTTAAAATGGTAACTGTAAGGTGTATGATTAATATAGCCGTGCAACATAATTGGCCTTTATATCAGTTAGATATTAACAATGCTTTTTTGTATGGTGATTTTGATGAAGATGTTTATATGAGTTTACCTGAAGGTTATTATTCTGAAAATGAAAAGAAAGTGTGTAAGTTAAATAAATCTTTGTATGGATTAAAGCAAGCTCCTAGAAAATGGAATGAGAAACTTACTTGTGCTTTAACTGAATATGGTTTTGAGCAAAGTAAATCTGATTATTCTTTGTATACTTTGAATCAGAATAATGTATATATTGATTTACTAGTTTATGTTGATGACATTGTTATTACTGGTAATAGTTTGTTTGATATTGAGAAAGTTAAAGATTTTATAATGTTCAAAATTTATGATAGATGATTTGGGAAAATTAAAATACTTTCTTGGTATTGAGATTCTTGACACTAGTAATGGTATTTGTATGTCTCAGAGGAAATATTGTCTTGAACTTTTAAGTGAGTTTGGTTTACTTGGTTATAAACAAGCTTCAACTCCTATTGAACCAAACTATGTTATATCATCTACTGTGACAGATTCAGATGGTTTACTTGGTAATGTTACTGAATATCAGAAGTTGGTATGAAAGTTAATTTATTTAACTTTAACCAGATCTGATATTTCTTTTGCTGTGAATTGTTTGAGTAGATATATGCATGCTCCATTACAATCTCATCTTAAATTAGCTTTAAGGGTTCTAAGATATTTGAAAGGTTCTCCTGGTAAAGGTATACATTTTACTAGGCATACAAGTGATTCTGAATTGAAAGCCTTTGTAGATGCAGATTGGGGAAAATGTTCTTTGACCAAAAGATTTGTCACTGGTTATTGTGTTTATTTGAATGGGTCTCTTGTTTCTTGGAAAAGTAAGAAACAGACTACTGTCTCTAGATCATCTGCAGAGGCTGAGTACAGGGCTATGGCTGCTATAACTTGTGAAATTGTTTGGCTCATTGTTCTATTATCTGACCTTAGTGTTAAAGTTTCTCTTCCAGTTGAGATGCATTGTGATAATAGTTCAGCTATGCAAATAGCTAGTAATCCTGTTTTTTATGAAAGAACAAAACACTTTGAAATAGATTTACATTTTATTAGAGAAAAAATTTTAAATGGTGTTATTAAAACAGTTAAAGTTCAATCTACAGATCAATTTGCAGATATTCTTACAAAGGTGCTGAGTGTTTCTCAGCATAAGTTTTTGACTGAGAAACTTGGAATGGTTGACTTATTCAAAAATAAGCTTGAGGGAGAATGTTAAAATATATAGTTACAAGCTTATGAACAAGTCTAAGTGTTTGTAAGTTGTATCTAATAAGTGGTGTTTTCTAGAAGTTTTATTTCAGGATTATTTGTTTATAAGTTGGAGGACTGAAGTGTACATGTTGCTTTCTCAAGGGTTGTTGCTCCAGTTGATTTTAAAGTCTTGTGCTTCAAGCTGATACTTCAGGGACTAATTGTGATTATTTGGTAATCATATATATGTGTATCATACGGGTCATTTAACCCTAATTTTCCATTTGATACTTTGAGCCGTATATAATATTCTCTCATATATTTTCTAGGGTTTCATAGCTTATGATCTGTGATTCTTTAATTCATCTCTTTGATGAATGATTTCTGATATGTTATGAGTATATAGAGTGTTGTAGTGAGTTTTCAGTTGTATTTGTTCTTCATTTGATTTCTGGAAATTAGTTGATTCGTTATTTTGATTTCTGGAGATTTGTTTGTTGATCTTATATCTGCATAAGATATGTAGTTTCTTCACATGTTTTCTTATACAAGAAAAGCAATATCTATGCAGACACTTGTTAACGGAAAACATTTGACTGTTGTTCATATATTCAAAACAAATCGTGCATTGCTCCACAAATGTCTCGCTATAAGTACTTTCTGCCCATTTGGTAGCCTCGGAACCTATTGCATCACTTGCTAATTTATAGCGAACTTGATATTGTTTTTGCTCTCAAGACATGGTTCGCAATAAGCAAAGTTTTTCTGAATAAGGTTAAACTGGCCAAGCAATTTCATAATCTTGTTGTTTGTTGGTTTAACTTTACCAGTGAGTTGCATTGCAAAAGATTAACATAAATCGAAGGGTAGTTATGTGCATACTCATTATTACTCACTAAATAATCAAAATAGTTGACGATAAATTGGTAATAAAGATTATCACAACAGATATGTGACAAAGTTATTGTTATCATTAGGAGTGACACTAATCAAGAGTAGTATTACTTAGAAAATTCAAATTTAAATACAATGTGCACCCTAAATTTGTGCACCCTACATCTCCTTTTTCCTTGTGCCAGCCCCTCTCGATCTAAGAGCATGCAGTGTGGGGGTATGTGGACGATGTGGTGGCCTACCACGGTGGCATGCTGGTACCGGCATGGTTGGGCCGAGGTGGTCTATATAACACCCCTCTTTCAGTACAATAATATTCTATTATTTGACTCGGAAGCGTATATTATAAAATACAGTTCATTACTCTATATTAAATAATGTACATAACGAATTACATATTCAATTCACACTAAGTTTTAAAACTGTTTAACAACCATTCAAAACGGGGTATTATAAAATTCTCAAAACAAGGTTTATTACAAAACCATATCAGAGTCTTCGAGCGCAGTCAAACATTCCTTGAACAACTATTCACCTCCTGCACCCACTATTAATCAAAACATTTCCGGCAGGAAGTAATTGGAGGGATTAGCACAAACTAAAGTGAATGAATTTATCACACACAATTCAACTTAGCATAACAATCTGTTTACAACAAATAATCGTAAACACATTCTTTTTCAATGCTCTTGGGATATAATAATACTCAGGGATTCTCAAAGAACACTTAACGTCAATCTGTATGGCCATTACAGAATAGACCTATAACTATTGGTCATTAAACTCATACACAGGTCTCAAACACAACAAATGAATCAAAACATGTGTAATTCACATAATAACCAAAAGTCCAACTACACGTTGACCTCAATAATCTGATACACATATATTCACATATCACGTAGATTCATAATCAATATCACAGATTAACAATCTTATAATCAATCTACGTATACCTGTTGCAAACAAACAGTTACAACTAAACCGAAGGGTGAGTTCTAAATTCACTCATCGATACCTTTGTCTTCACAAACTCAGAATCCAGGGATCACTTATCTTTTGAAGGATCTGAGAATCAACAATCAGATATAAGTTAGTAATCCAGATCATAAATACTTAGCTTATATCAATTTATAACACATAGCAACAATTTAACACTGAATTAAGTCAAGTAAACATGAAGTGTTGGACAGGACAAGCAAGCCGCCGGCTAGGGTCCATGACCCGCCGGTTTCACATCACAAGCCGCCGGCTCAAAAACCTACCCGCCGAGTACTCTTGTTTTTGATGGAACAGAACCAAGTTGCGTTTTAAAGCCTCTAGTAACAGCCGGGTAGGGTGGTTAACCCGCCGGTCTAAGGTGACAAGCCGCCGGCTTGGGTGTGCTACCCGCCGGCTCCCTAGTTTCACAATGAAGTCGCCGGCTTGGCTCATCAAGCCGCCGACTGGTTCTTCAATTACAGCAGCAGCAGCAGAACCTTAAAACTCTGCACGAATCATAACTCACAAATTCCTAACTTTCGACTACTAACTCATTCAAGCAATGTTTTTAACATCAAAGGGGTGTCATATTACAACAACTAACTTCAAACAACATTAACAAATTCCAATTTCTCATCAAATTCATGAAACCCATTTAGGTATTATACTTGGGTTCTAAATCACCAACAATACACATGAATTCAGTTCTTAATGATTTGAATCAGTTCACAATGTAATTATAACACTAGTAATCATCATGTTTCACTCAAGTAATCATCCAATCTAACAATTGTATATTTAACCTAACAACAATGGAGTTTATGAACAAAACACAACTTACTCTTGATAAGGAAGATGATGATTATGAACTTGTAATAGATCACAGCTTCTAATTCCAATACTTTGCTTTTGATTTCAATTGTTTTAAGTTAGGTTCTTAAATTTGATTTCCAGGGAAATGAAGTGAAGTGACTTTCCCAATTGGGGAAAGTTAGTTATATAAGTCGGCCTTCCCATATTACTAACTTTAATTATTTGGGTATTTTATACCCGTTCTAAATTTATTATCTGGAACCTTAAAATCTCTTGCGAGAAACTTATTTTATGATACTGTCAACTATAGTAAATTAAAACAAATAACAATTTACTATTCACAATAAGTCCTAAGACTTACTTACCTAAGTTTTTTCAATAAACAAATAATACCAAGTAATTCCTAAATTAATTAAATAATCGATTAAAATAGAGAATTACCAGACCTGGCGAGAGGATGTTACAGTCTGGGACTACGGTGAAAAAAGCAGTTTATTTTCCTAGTGCAGTATAACTGTAACAGGTAAAAATGGTCTCGGTGTGGTACTGATGTGACAGACTTTTTCAATGTGGTGCTGATGATGATACCAATGCTATAATGGATAAAGCATATACGTAATAAGTTTCAAGTCATCATACACATAACCACATGCCACCTTAATTAATCACGGGATGATTATGTGTATTAAACTTTAACCACACCCCCATATATTTTGAAAATATAAAGGATGTATTTGGTTTCATTCATACCACCATTTACACAAAACAAATAAATAAACGTCGGATGTTTAGATTTTTTACATTTATGTTAGGGTTTATTGTAGATGAGTTCGACTAATTGTATAGATACGGTTTAGGGTTAGCTAGGGTTCTAGGATTTATAATATTATATCAACTTAATAAACATTTGTATAATACCCTATGGGGATTTCATTATTCTACGGACTTATAAATCAATGCACATACATATTTAATTAATATTTAATCAAAGTAATAAACTTACATATTGATAAACCGAATCTTTATGGCAGAATACATGCACTCGTTTTACGCCGATATTAACAGCAGCATTCATAGCTTCAATCAAAGCTTTAAGTTCAGCAACATCAACTTCTGCTTTATTTCCACCACCAGTTGCAGCATCAACCAAAAACGAATGCCCCAATTCACAAATACAATTATCATTAGCATGCATCAAATATGGCTGCACCAATACCAGCAAACTTCATGCTAATATTTGTAACTGTTTCATTACTCACTAAACCCTTGAAATAAACCTTAAATACTTCTTCTTTTTCGCTGGATGACGATGATGATGAACAAGGTTCGGTTGATGAGAGTGGTATTACTTCTTGCAATTGAAGTTCGAAAGCGAGGTCGAAGTCGGCTGCCGCCGGAGGTTGGTCGGAGTTCATGAGAAACGGACGTGAGAGGAAGGATAACCACCGTGAATTCATACTGTAGAAAGTGGTCAAACAGTCAAGGTAAATTGTGATCTGTGAGAAGGTAAATGTGTAATCTTTGAGAAATAATAAAAGAGTTATCACGGATTATTAGTGAGAATAAAAATCAGCACTTTACTACGAATAACCATACAAATAGTTTTATCGATTTAGGTAATTATATATTCTAAGCACAAATTTTGTATTCAATACTCATACTTTTTATCTTCTAAACATATAAAATATAGCTTTTACCTTACCGTGTATCGTTTCTTCCTGTTACTTGAAAACAAACTACACCGTTTCTCATTCTTCGTCAAAATTCAAATCTCACCCACGTATCCACCTTAATTTTTTAATAAAAATGGTGGGTTTCTTTCGTTTCTCATCTTATTTCAACAATAAGCATTTTATTTGAATTCATCAACTACAGAAAATGTTGGAGCCTCATATTTAAATTTAAGTAGTTGATAAAATCTAATGAGCGCGCTTCTTTTCTTATTAATTTTTCATTTATCTCCTACTAAATTTTTTGATAATAGCTACATTTACCGATTACAAGTTGTAAATTTTACAACTTATCTTGTTAAGCCTATAACATTGGTTGAAAAAATATTACAATCATTATTCGCAAACACAAATTTTTTTTTAAGTAAATGTTCACGCTTACATAATTGTTCATATAGAAGTTAACATATAAAACAACCATATAATAAAAAAATCTTATTATTTAAAAAAAAAATCATTTCTAAAGTTTTTTTGTCCAATACATTCACACACTAACTCATGAAAAAGATTTTTATTAGTAACTCAATATTTACAAATGTATTGAAATAATCATTTCAAAGATTATGTGCTATATAAAGACCGATTAAAAAACTTAGTTTTATCCACGATGTAGATTTTTTAATCTTGTCGCGAACTGTAACGGAAAAATCCGCATAGTTTGATAACATATAATATTGGCAAAAGATAAAAGTCGTCTGTGTATATTTTTACACAAAGTCTCATAGGTTATGGCTTTAGAATATTTTATATATAGTATATATGTGTTTTTAATAGTACAGGGGTCTTCATGTAAAGTTATCTTAAATATAGAGCTCTTATGTAGTTATGTATGTATATATAGGGACCTTTATGTAAAATTTGTATTTTTTTTTTTTTTTTGTTAAAAAGATTCTTGCAGAGAGGCTTGAACTGCAGCATATACAAAGCAGAAAGCACACTTAACCACTCCTCCACCAGCCCAAAAGTGTTGAAAACATTTAAATATATTATTTATATTATATAAAGACGTGGCAGAATGGTAGAAGTACGATTCATCTCACCTTAAATTGTTACTCCCTCCGTCCCAATATGATTGTATCATTTTGACTTTTAGAGTCTTTATTTAACAACTTTGACCTTCTATATATTTGTTTGTGTTATATAATACTTGATGCAAATTATACCAATGAAAATATATTTAAAACTCAATTCATTCATATATTTTGCATCAAGTATTATACAACATAAACAAAAATATTCAAGGTCAAAGTTGTCAAAGAAATACTCTAAAAGTCAAAATGGGACAATCAAATTGAGACAGATAGAGTATTATTTATAATGAGAGCGGATAAATACAACACAATAATTGATTGATACATCAAAGTTATGCTATTATATACTTATACTATAAGCAAAAACTGTAGTACAGTTTGTTGTATGCATCACTTATCTTGTTGTATTTATTAACTCCCATAATAAATTGGTTAGTTGATGTTTTATGAGAATCGATAATAAAAGCCCTACTTAAATATTTCTTTATTTATTTAAAATTATAATTAGACTAAAGTTCAAATGAGTACAATCTTTTTTAATGAAAATGAAGGAACAAATAGACATGTGTCATGTATCACTAACCTCACTTTCCCCAACATTTTTAAAAATTAAATAAATTACAAAAATTGCACCATATATAAAACAGAAACATAACAAAACAAGGACAAAAAAGTCAGGTAGATGTTATGGTTTATTGCTTAACCTTGTTAACCATATACTTGAGTTCGAGCCGTGGTCGTGACTTTTTATTAATTTTTTATTTTATTTATTTTTTATTATATACAAATAAGATAGTAGGATCAACTTATAATTGGTAGTACTCCTACAAGCGTTTTACTTACTATTTTGGGTTTTCCCATACCTACTATTTTGAGTTATCTCAAATAAGTGTCCACTTTTATGTAATAATCAATCAAAAGAAACTTTAGTAGGTAGATATGCTATTTGATTGATAAAAAGTATAGTTATATAAATTTCTAAAACTGTGTACATAATCAAAACGGATACTTTGGTTGTGACAGTGTATAACGTCTATCAAAGATGAGTTGCAAGGTCACAACAAATGTGATATGATGTTGATTGTACAATATCAAATTTTTCGGTACATAAACATTATTCATACTATATTTATAGAGATATACATTAGGTGCCATAAAGCACATCTTGGTGATATATGAATAAAATCAATAACATATAAATAATCATCTATAATTACACAGGAGAATGTTATTTGAGTATGTGCAATTAGGAGAAAACATCTATAATGTTAACGTTACCAAACTTGACTAATTTCAAGGCAAAAAAATAAAAATAAATTTATTTATAGTTTCAAGTTTGTATCGGGTGGCGATTTTCTTTTTTAAAAACACACACTATAAATTGATAGGTGTGGTTTTACGTCACGTATCCTTGATAGGACCCGAACAATTGTATGGATAGGTATATACAAGGTGATATATTTCTCTTGTTTGAGGCTAGACAGATTTAGATGTTGTAAGGATGCTAATATCTATATTCTATATTAGATATGTTTCACAATGAATTGAGGGTTTTGGGTTTAACTATCAGATTAATTTTTTTAATAAATATATATTAAACGTTTGATCCTTCAATAATAAAATATTCACAAAATCAGTACTTCATTTAGTCTTTGTTACACGTAATATCCGTGCAATTAACTACACGAAATATATTATTTCCATTATTTATTTCAATTTCAAATTTTCAATGATGATTAAAAAATTGGATTGGATGACATGACACATCATAGTAAAAAGGCTTAATGCGTACACCCAGCCCACTACTAAACCCCCAAAATTAAAAAGAAAAAAACACTTACGCCTGCCCAATTACACTATGGCCCAAAATAAATAAGTCACATAGCTTGGCCCATTTAGCCTCTCACAAACTACCCATATATAAAACAATAATGGGTACCCCAATTATAACAAGCAGTAGGGTTTTCTATCAGACGGCAGCCGCTTCTTCTTCTTCTTTAAAGTCTCGCCGGAAACCTACGCGCCGTTAGCGGTTCACTCAAATCTCGCAAACATGGGGTATGATTTCGTATCAATACTTCTAACTAGTGATCTTATTCTTCTGAATCTGTTTAATTTTTTATATTTCTGCTATTATTATACTCCGTAGTTGTATATGTTAGGAAATTATGTGTATTTATATATAACTAGGGTTTGTTTTGAAAATGAAGTTGATACTTGAATCAGGCAATATGTCTTTAGCAGAAATGAATTTAGAAAACTAAGATTGACTTATTCTCGTTAAGATTTTTATGTATCTTAGATAGTTAATAAGGATGTGGTTATCAAAGTAATCTAGGGTTTAGTATTTGGTTAAAAAGAGGTCTTGCTATTATTTGAATGTTGAACACAGAACATATGGTATGTGTGAAAATAGAAAGAAAAACTGTAAAATTGGTGTGTTGTACTGGGAATATAGTGATTTTTAAACCTGTAGACACTAGCAGTGATGGCTAAATTCTGAGCTGAAATGGGAGAAATGTGAATTGGTCATAAAAAACGTATGAAAATCTAGTGATTTGATTCATGTTTATTAGTAGATTGTTTATGGGATTGTACAAGTGTTTAATGTGGAAAATTGGTTATGGATTTTAGGCCATTTTGATCCCTAAAAGCTGATTTAGTATGAATGCTAGTAGTATGTTTGTTATTTATAGCATTTGAGACATTGGTTGATAAACAAATTGTTATTTTGAAAATTTGTGAAATGGTTTTTAGTTTGGAGATTTAGCTTTTCATTTTCATTGTTAATGTTTAGTTGAATTATCATTTTGCAGTAAGACACATGGAATGGGAGCTGGACGCAAGCTCAAGTCCCACCGCAGGAGGCAAAGATGGGCTGACAAATCGTACAAGAAGTCACATCTTGGTAATGAATGGAAGAAACCTTTTGCTGGTTCTTCTCACGCCAAGGGCATTGTCCTTGAGAAAATGTAATGTCTCCAGTTTTTTAATCTTGCACAGGTTATAATTACGAGAACTAAGTTGATAAATGGTTTTTTTTCTGTCTGTGCAGTGGTATTGAAGCTAAGCAGCCTAACTCTGCTATCCGAAAGTGTGCCAGAGTTCAACTCATCAAGAACGGAAAGAAGATTGCAGCATTCGTTCCCAATGATGGTTGTTTGAACTACATCGAAGAAAACGTTAGTACTCAATTTCTCTCTTTCAAAGAACATTTCTTATTGTTTTGGTAACTTGATTCTAAAAAGTTGTATTTGTATCTGGTACAGGATGAAGTTTTGATCGCTGGATTTGGACGAAAAGGTCATGCAGTGGGAGATATTCCCGGAGTTAGGTTCAAGGTGGTGAAGGTATCCGGTGTTTCTCTATTGGCCCTTTTCAAGGAGAAGAAGGAGAAACCAAGATCTTAAATTATCGGAGGTTTACTTGACTATTGTCTTGTTTTTGATATGTTTTTCTAAGAGTTCAAATGTTGGTTTTGTTCTAGATTTGTGCTTGCAGAGGGCAGACAATTGGTTCCCTTTTTGTACTGTGGTTTTCGTAAACACAATTTATTTAGATCACCGTCTCTGCCTACTCTAGTATTTGCTCTTTTCTTATGTGTGTTAAAATGTGAATGATAATATTCCCTGGGAGCCATGGTATGTTGGTTTTTGTCATTTGGTAGTTATTGTTTTCTGAATTTAGTCAATCTACCGAGTCTGAAACTGTATTAGGACTTATCAAATTGAATGTTTGTGATCGAGTTGCTATGCTGTCGGAGCAAATTTCACTCCCAAAGACGCGTTATCTGTAAAATGATGATAGAGTTTATCCAAAGTATATCATTTAGTTGTTCGTATAAATTTAAGATACATTTGACTCCCAAAAATTATTATAAAGTTGAACTTGCTTTGTAATGTCCCGGCCGATGACCAAGTCCATACACATTTCGATGCAACTTCTTAGTTTGCAAATTCAGACTCATTGAATCCGAGTCATCTCGTTTACCTGTTGATGGTCTGGACAAGTTTACTGAGTTCTATATTATTGTTCACTCTTTTTGACTTGTTATAAAACATTTTTCGTATTAATAATCATGTTTGATAGTGATAGCGAAACTGAATATAATAATTCAAATATAGGTTGTTTGCTCGATTCAAACTTAAACTAAGTGAAACTGTTGAAAAAAAGTCCATTGTTGAAACTTCCAAACTCATTTGTTCAGAGTCTGAATGAGCTCCTTTTCATCCATTCTAGCTTAAGGCTTTCCATTTTTACATATGCTTGATTAATTAATTTCTTCGCTGGATGGTATTTAGTCATCTATTACTGGATTTAGTCTTGATTCTTGAGCCATATTAGTCACCAACTAAAGCTCCTGGCCACGACACGTCGACAAGCAGTCCTTTTGTACAATGTGATTACCATATTACACGATGATCATGATTTTGTTATATGCAAACCAACTTCAAAGTATAATTTGCTCGGACTGTGATAAAAATTATGAGATATATAGTTAAAGGTGTAAGAAGATATCTTCCCGTTTTCATACTAGAGTATCAATGATGTTTCGACTGAAAGGCAGCGCTTTTAGTTCTTTCTTTTTTTGCTTCTCTTCCAGAAGTACCAAACAAGAGCCATCCATCAGGTCCTTAGATGTCCACGTGAGCATATCAAACCAGCCTGTAATATTACGTGCTGATAATGCAGAAAATAACGTACACTCATTTCAAGCTTATAATAGATACATCCCACTTAAAACTATAATTATAAATAGGAGACTAACAACAAGCATAACACCTATAAGGCACATAGTATCAAACCAGCAAGTGAACAACAAAATAAGAAGCTGCAAGCTACATCTAAAACTGCAAAAGATGGCAGATTTACAAGTTGCACAACTTATACATGCATCCGCAAAAGTACCGGTGTACAAATGGGTCAAGGACTGATAATCTCAGCTAACTATCATCTATGTCTACTGAGCTCGGATGAAATCTTCAGTTTCAGCAGATCAACCGGTTTTGTATGAGCCTATGCTTTCTCTGTCAATTTCACATTTGAGTTCAAAAATGCAATCTTGGCAACTGTCAAAATGGGATAAGATGACTTTTAGTTATACAGCTTCATGAGTTATCTATAGCAAAATCATAGCATTAAGAGACGATTAGAAAAGGAACCCTTTCAAAATAGATGAAGCACAAGAGAGATTGGCATGCTACCAAGCTAGATATTTATATATAGCATGGGGTACTTGATAAACTTCATTTTCAAATAAGATTTACTGATTATTAATGAGTCGACTCAACCTATGTTTTATCCCTAACGTATCAAATAAAAAGAAACATGTCAAATGGGTTATAAGTCTCTTACTTACAAATTTCAATACATCAAGCGTCGCTGAAAGGATATAGATTATTTAATAACATCTCACATGGTAATCACCTGTGGCAAATCTATAAACTTTGGCTAAAAGATCTTTAAGGTCAATCCTGAACCAACCCGTTTTAACTAGTATCAAGATACCCGTTTTAACCCTTCACCAACCTGTCCGGCCACCCATATCTCCACCTACAATGAATATACATAAGCCAATATTTCTTAATTGCACATACCCAAACCACCAGATAGGCCCCCAGGATTCAAATCTTAACAAAAAAAAAATTAACAAGAGACTAAGAGTAAACGAATGTGGTGAGTGAAACTACAGCATGGGCCTTACAAACTTGTAGCTGGAAACTGCATTTCAAACATACCCAATCTAGAGCCCGAGCCTCACAAACTTGGTAACGCAAGATGATAACAAGAAATTCACATACATCTTTTTAAGGTAGTGCATACACATAAGATAAAAAGCAAGACAAATTCAAATCCAAAGTCACCATTATATATCTACCACAAAAAAAGAATGAACTAAAGTGTACCTATTTTAGGCTGCCTCATTCCTCAACTTGAATTTCCTCAGCAGATTCCCTGTCCTTTCTCTTTTTCTTTCTATCGGTTGTAGAACTTTTCTCCATGTCATGCTTTAAGTCCTGAGATTCCTTTTTAAGAAGTGCAGGTGAAGGTGACTCAGATAATTGTTTTGCAATTCTAGAAATTCTATCACCGATTCTAAAGAAGCTTTTTGGGGATGAAACTGATGACTTTTTATCGTTAGTCCCATTTTCACTTTCCTCGTTAATGCCATTACTCTCCACAGTCGTTTTTTTGCCATCACTTTTTTTCGTTTTATTTTTCCCGTTAGACACACCCAAGCTCCCCTTTGGGGTCACATTTTTCGGGGGGTTTTCTCTCTTGATTGGGACCAAATCACAAGCATTCAACTTCTTACTTTTAGATGAAACCTTTTCACCTACAGAAGCCGGTTTTGTGTCTTTAACCACCTTATCTTCCTCAGAATCATCTTCTGACTTATTATCCAACTCACCCCTTCCTTTTGGGGACACCTTCGTCAAACGTTTTTTCCTGCTCAAAACCGAATCACAGGCCTTTAACTTCCTTTTTTTAGATAGAACTTTCTCACCTTCAGAACCCGGTTTTGCATCTTCAACCACTTTATCTTCCTCCACTAAAGAAATCTCCAGATTGTCTTCTAACTTATTATCCAATCCATCGACAATATTTTGGGCTTGAAACTGATGATAGCCTTTCCAACGATAGTACGCCAACAACCGAGTTCTAACTGACATAACCTCCAACGTATTATATCCATCAAAATGTTCTCTAGCTAGATCTTGCACCGATCGAACAACATTCACAGGTTTGAAACTAGCCACAGTAGAAAAATTATCTCCACCATCTATTCTGCTAGCTTCTTCCTTTATCCCAGCATTAACAAAAACTTGAGTTTTAAATCTATCATATACCTCTTTAGACAAGCACGAACACGCCAATCCAAACTCAATCCGCCTTGAAACCTCATCCAACGCACAATTCACAGCATTACAAAACCCTTTGGAAATACTTTGTTTCTCCATTTTACTAAAATCCTTCCTAAATGGCTTGATTTTCGAAACCTCATTCCAAGCAAAAGATTGATCACCAAAATAAGCTATGAGAAATCCTTTCTTGTTGGAGTGTTTCTTAGCTTTATCTGTTGCAGCAGATGGATCAAATATCTGCCCAGGCCACCATGGATAACTCTTTACCTTTCCCCACACCAAATCCGTAACCTTATATTCACCTTCCTTTTCCTCTTCATTAACCATATTTTCATCCAAAACTTTCTCAGCTTCCTCCATTACAATATCTTTATCATCTCCAGATGCCCTAGCTTCATCAATTGAATCCTGAAGAGCAATATCACCACCTACATCATGATTAGAAGACGGTTCTTCCTTCGTTAGCGATCCATTTTTCGAATCTAACAAGTCCAACTCAGTTTTACCCTCTTTACCTATAACTACAGCATCTTTATCAATGTCCCCCATCACAATTTCTTTCTCATCTCCAGAAACCTTAGCTTCATCAATCGAATCCCGAACACCAATATCACTATCTGCATGCTGATTCAAAAACAGTTCTATCTTAGTTAGGTTTCCATTTTCCGAGTCCATCAAGTCATCCCCAATTTTAACCTCGCTACTTACATCAGTTACATCCTTACTCGTCGGTACAGCCGAAGTTACAGCATCATCCAATACTTTATCAACATTCTCCAGTACTATCTCTTTCTCATCTGCGTAAACCCTAGCTTCATCGATAGAATCCTTAACATCAACATCACCATCAGAAGACGGTTCTTCCATTGTCACCGTTTCCATCTTCGAATCTAACAACTCAGCCCTAACCACAACCTTATCACCATCATTCTCCTTATTACCAACCACATTTTCATCTAACACTTTCTCACTGTTCTCCATAGCAATCCCTAATTCATATCCACAAACCCTAGCATCATCATCCTGAACAAAAATATCAGCACTTCTATCGTTATCAGAAGACAATTCTACTACTTTAGTTAGGGTTTCGGTTTTCGAATCTAACAAGTCAGCCCTAATTACATCCTTAACTCCATTACTTAAAGCAATATCGCTATTACTGGATTGTTCAGATGGAATAACAGCATCTGAACTTGATTTAGTACAACCGAAGTTTGTAGACATTAATTAATATGTGATCTTCTGAAAATATGTCATCCAACAAAAAAATACGAAAACATATCAATTATAAGCAAACTGCAGACACATACATATATACATATTTACATAATATGATAAGAGTAAATAGGAGTAATAACTGTTTGTGAGGGGTTGATAGCAGCAGCGGTTAGACATACCTGTCGTTGTGCGAAAACTATCGTTAGTTCGTGACTTCGTGGGGAGGGATGTATCAAGAATGGAGTCAGCCGCTTGATTTTTTCAACTTTATGGTTTTTAGTTTTTACTTCAAGTTTATCCATTTATAATTTAATTATTTATATTTATTATTTATATATTTATTTGTATAGAAGATTACCAAGTAATAAAGTAATTTGTTGGTGTTATTCTTCATTTATTTTGTAGACTGAGGTTGTTGATAATTACTTTTTTTGATAATGAAAGAATCAATAATAAGAATGTGTCATTTGATATAAAACTCATTTTTCTACTATGTTTTTTAAAAAATAAATAGCTCAATAATGGTTTATTGAAAATTTATAAAAATTGCACTATAATAATCATCATTTTTTCTCTTCGATTAGACATATCACAATGTACACTTTCAATTATTTTTTATGGTTTTACAAATTGTACGGAATTAGCAACACATGTGTTACCCGTTGGTATCACATGTGCTACTCGTTTTCAAAATCTACCGAAAAAATAAAAAAAATCGTCAAAAGTATATCTTGACACATCTCTAATCAAAAAGATAAAAAAAATGATTTTTATGGTGCAATTTTTATAATTTTTCGACTTACCGGTTGAAAAATATTCAATTTTTTAAAAAGTGGGGGGAAATAGGTTTTTGGGACTTGTTATAACACCCCTCATTCATTATATGAATATTATACAATTTAACTTGGAAGCGTTGACTTAAAAACATAGTTTATTCATATACATCATAAAAAGTGTATAATTTTTTTCAAACTCCGATACACAATAGTTTAAAACTATTGAAACCACATTACACATATTACACAAACGGGGTATTATATAATTCCAAACTTTAATTTATCAAAATACATCAGAGTTCACATTCGTCAAACATTCCTGCCAAAGGCATCCACTTCCTGTCCACCCACATATCTATTCAAAACCTACAGGAAGTAATATGAGGGATTAACACAAAGCTAAGTGAATAGATTTATCACACACAATTCAACTTAGCTTAACTATGAGTTACACCAAATAATCGTAAACACGCATATTTCAATGAGGATCGGTGGCTCTTGGGATATCATAATACCCGGGGATTCTCCAAGAACACTTAACGTCAATCTGTATGGCCAATACAGAATAGACCGATAACTATTGGTTATTAAACTCATACACAGGTCTCAAACACAACAAATGAATCAAAACCTGTGTAATTCACATAATAACCAAAAGTCTAACTACACGTTGACCTCAATAATCTGATACACATATATTCACATATCACGTAGATTCATAGTCAATAATCAAGACTAAACAGTCTAATAAACATATCTACGTTTACTTGTTGCAACCAAACAGTTACAACTAAACCGAAGGGTGAGTTCTAAATCCACTCACTGATACCTCTGATGTCTCCACACTCAGGATTCTTATATCACTGAGTCTTAGGTTGATCTGAAACAGAAAATCAAATATAAGTTAAAAATTCATTCCATAATCATCATCAGAGCATATTTATCAAATCAGGTAATCCCTGAAGTCTAGTCAAACAAAAGTTCATTCAAAATGAAATTATAAAATCCCGAAATGACGTTTATAAACTGAAAAATGCCATTTTCGGGCCCTAGATGACCCCGAATGGCCAAAAACTGCCTAGACTCTTAGAATAGAGCCGGGATCATTAGGTCGTTTCCGAGTGACCATGCGAATTTCAATCCAATCCGAGTTAGTGAAATTGTCACCTGTCCGTTACCCCGAGAAGACTTGCGCATTTCCAAAATTTGCGAAACAAAAAGTTATAAAAAAACTCGGTTCGCAATTATCTCAACTCGCAAAGTCAACTCGCTTCGCAGAAACTCGGTTCGCACCGCAGTTTCAACTCGCATTGCTAATTATCTCAGTTCGCAGGCAATTTCAGCTCGCTTCGCAGAACTCGGTTCATAAAGCAAAACTGAACTCGCTTCGCAGCGACTCGGTTCGCACAGCAAACTCAACTCGCTTCGCAACCAGAACTCAGTTCGCAGAACGAACTGGGTTCTGCGAGTTTCGCTGTTCTTACGAGATTTACGAACCAAAAACTCACCAAAACTCAATAAACTCGATTTCTATGGTTTCTAACACATCTACTAACATCATATACCACCTAATAACACCAAATAGCAACATAACCAGCTTTAATTTGGTTTAATCACTCAAAACTCATTTCATACAACTCAAAGTTAAACTCACTTTTGTGATGGAGATGAAAGTGATATGATGAAGATGATGATGTTGCTGTTTCGAATTCGAAATCACAGAATCACTAGCTAAATTCTAATTTACTTATGGTGTTAGTTTGAGTTTGAGAGTTTTTGCCAATTGAACAAATGAAGAAAACTTGAAATGGAAAGGGATATTAAGGTCGGCTTCCAAACCGACTTACTGTTTAATTGGTTAAATTTTTATCCCTTTCTAAATCTATTGTCTGGAACCTAGCAAATATTTGCGAAAAAATTATTTTATTTTACTGTCATTTATAACAATTTAAAACAAGTAATAATTTACTATTCACAATAAGTTCTGGGACTTATTTATCTAAGTTTCACAATATAATAATAATATCAAATAATTTCTAAAACAATTAAATAATCAAATTAAATTAAGAAATTACCAGACCAGGAAGGAGGGTGTTACACTTGTTGACTTGTGGCGCATTCTTGTTGTTTCTTTCATTCTCACTTAATGTTGTTGTGCTCATTTTAACGTTGCTCATAAATTGTAATAAATATATTGTTATTCTTTGTGATATTTGTTTTTACATATAACTAAATAAAAATTATAATTTTATATAGACAAATTAGTATACGTATTTTGAAAGTGGATTACTTGTTATACGTTTGTTGGAAACGCATATACAAGCAAGATGTTCATATATGTTCGGTTCTCATAGCACACAAAGAGGATGGGCAAGATGTCGTCGTTCAGGAGTCAAGACTATGAACCCTGGGAGTCTGGCGCGACTCCCGATCAGAGGTTTTCTCTAGCATTCTCTTATTAATGTGCGTCTTTAAACGATGAATTCAACCCTTCTTTATTTTTTAACGAAAGTAGAAAGGGAATAATGTGCAATGATTTTTTGTTTAACAATAATGAAGTGAAATATAGAATAATTTGTCAATTTGATGTTACGGTTTTCTTCCCTTTTTTTCATCTGCAAAGTGGGAGATGTACAAGAAATAATTATTATATGTTATGGTTTGCGTTAATTGGAGCACCCACAATGGTAAACCCCTTCAAAGGGTTTTCTTATGACATAATATTTAAACACAAATATTATTTAAACAAAAAAAATTAACACCAATTTATCAAGTCTTTGAAAAACTTTTTTAATAGGTAAATCACACACACATTTGGCTAATTGAGTCATTGAAAAATTAACACCAGCTCAATTTTGGCAAACTTTCTGTCTAGTTGAGTTATACACTTCAATGTGATTGAGCTTTTTAAAGAGATTTTTTTTTTCCTTTTTTTACAACAAAAAAAAAACCCTCAAAAAATCCTCCCACTCTTATACTTTTTTTAACAAACAAAATATAAAATGGGCTCAAATTTTACTAGTCCAATATGTTTATAATTTTATAGTTCAAATTCATTTATGAAACAACCCGAAATTTATATACTTATTTTTTTATACCCTTGCAATTTCCCAATCGTAACCCATAACATGCGAAAATTATTAATATAACTTGACTCCTTAAATTTTGAATCCAAATCAAAAAGCCGAAATATAACGTGCATACGCGATCCTGGAAACCAATTGGGATCACGTACCTCAGTAGAAAACTTTATGTAATCAATTAACACTAACTTACGCGATCCAGGATTTGAAGTGAGATCGCGTACTCAAAGGTAAAAAGGATTGTGACCAAATTGCACTTGCTTACATGATCCGGGAACTGAATTGGGATCACATATCAAAGAGGAATCTCGACTGTTACCATTTTGCACTATGTTACGTGATCCTGGTGTGCAGTTGGGATCGCATGTGTAGGTTTTTCTGCAGATTTCAGATCAAAACTATAAAATGGACCAAATTCATTCACTCATAACATTTTACTTGCTAAACATTTGGACACTAAATTTTGCACACACCTCCACAATAATAACATGAAGGTTCCCCTTTTTATACTTTTCCAAAATTCACATTAACGAAGATTTTGGACGTTTAACCAAGTTTAGTCCATTTAGGACCAAAAATCTCAACATGTCAAAAACCAAACCATACACATTTTGAATTCCAAACTTTGAAAACCTTTTTGACTATCAAATTGGGACTTAACCCAACCTACAAAACCTTTATGCCATGACTTAAACCCATTTTGACAGTGTGACCTGTTTATAAGCCTATTAGACCCTTAATGACCCGTTTGAGTTAAACCAATCCCATAGGATTCTTTTTCACCCATTTGACTCAAGAAAGTCAAAACAGACATAAATTATCAACCTTTGCATAAGACTTAAACCTTTTTACATTAACCATTCCAAGTCTCACCATTAACATTTTAACCATTTTCCTTACAAAACATCATACCAACTTTCAAGTGAGACTCAATTGTGTCAAACAGTTTATACATCACAAAAGGGGTGTTATTGTATTAAAAGCATGATCATAAAGGGATTAAACTCATTACCAAGCAAGCAATGAGCTCCACCACTATCTTTTCATGGGCTTCTTCCCCGATTCTTCTTTTACCTTACGTGAACTTCCTACAACACGTTAAACATAACGGGTAAGCATAAATGCTTAGTAAGTAATGGAAATATAAACATAACATTCTAACAAGTTAAGAATCCTCAACAATCTAACATGTCAATTCATAAGAATTGACATACAACCAAGCTAATGACATAGTCATTACTTGGATACCGCAAAACAAATGATAACTCATTCCTTGGCTCCACATATCCATACACTTACCTTGTAAATAACTCAAATAATCACATAACACATATTACTACACATTTATATAGTTACTATTACTTCTCACGTATAACCTAGGTGTTAAATCCTATAATACTAAGAATCTGAGCACAAGTTTCATACTTTTAACTACATGGTCACATGTAAATGGGTATTTGATATCAATTCTTACCATAATCATCACATATCATCAATAACATCACTTCTTAGTGATCACCCACTAACATAACCTATCAAGTACCCATAAACACATGATCGTAGTTTCTTTAATATTACTGATACAATTTAAACATTCATTCTAGCTTAACTATATGTATGGAACTTAGTTATAATCAATTACTCACTTATTTATAAATTTATAACAACTTAGGGTTTATGAATTTAAACCCTAACCTCAAAATAAGTGAGTATAACAACAATTCTTACCTTATAGAGGAGTAATTAGAGGTTAGAAACCCTTAATTGAATCAAAACCTAACAAATCTCACTTATTTCTCCTTGTGTCCTCTCCCTGTGTCGACTTCTCTCTCTCACTCTAACTTTGTACGTGATTTTATTTTACAAGAATGGGAATACAGTAGAAACTAATAGAATTAGTGTTTTATTTAAGCATTTTACACCTTACTCTCCTCTACTTTGATACTTAACACTTTATACCCTCTAACTAGGTTAGTTTAACTAACCTAGTCCCATTAACTGATTATAACACATATAACTTATTTCACATAACATTAGATCATATACATATAATTAAATAACTATAAGTATATAATATAATTTAAACTTACAAAATTTTGGGGCGTTACAATTTAATTATTTTAACTTTTATAGTTATAAATTTACTAACCTTTATTTACAAAATTGTTTGTTTTATTTATTTGTTAACATTTTCATATTATTTGACTTAAAAAATAAATAAACAAATCAACTAAACTAAACACTGAAACTCGGTGTCATCTAATGTCCTATATTTCAGCTTTAATATTCTGTTTTAGTCTTAAACTGAATACTAAGTACAAGGTCAACCACTCTTTATGCTTTTATGTGACATTCTCTTTTCATCCCTTAACCTCTTTTCCTCCTACCCTTAACACCTTGTTCATTTTTATAGATTTGGTTTTAGTTTGTTTTTCTTTGCTTGACACGTTACATGTAACAATTTTTCACTATAATTTGAACGTACGGCTTTTAACTTCTGCTCAACTCTAGAGGTATGTCAAACTAGTATAACTTAACTCAATTTTAATGAGTTATGATTTCATTTGGGTTTTTATATATATATATATATTTGAAAAAAAATTCATTTGTGTGATATGTATATATATATATATATATATGTATGTATATATATAGTATACAAAGTAGGAAAAAAGTACTAAAAATTACAATACTTTTCCGATATATTTCATTTATAGTATGTAACTTTAAAATTTCAATTTAAGGTATCGAACTTTCTACTTGTAATTAAGCCATGATTTGTATTACGTGAAATTGTACAAATAACGTTATAACGAGTTGTCAGCGAATTTCTTATTTATAAATAGCATATATACCGTATATATAATGCATAATAGTTGTTGGGCCTATCTATATTCTAACAAAACATCATATAAATTCGCAAGAGCTTCCTTTTGTTATCTAAGAGACCCGTTTTAATAATTGGCAAAAATGAAATCGAAACGACTATTTTGATTTTTAAATAATCAAGGTTTGTTCTATTTTGGTTTATCTACAATTCATTTTTCAAATTTTGATTTTCCATTGATTATTGCGGTTTATAGTAGAATTTTACGTTATTAACTAATTGATATATATATATATATATATATATATATATATTTATTGGCTATATTAGGAGTATTGAACAACAATGTATTACGAAGTATTTTGTAAAATTATAACCATGATAAAAGTAAACATAATTATATCATAATTAGTGTTAAACCCGTGCGATGTACGACTAGCATTATAAAATGTCGTAACATGTGAATCACAAGTCAAAGTGATTTATGAAATGGTGAAAACTTTCAGATTATAAAAGAGATTTTTTTATCGGTATTAGTGACGCTTTATAAATTTTAACACCTCAAAAATGAATTAATAACAACATATTTTCCCCACAATATATCAATGAAATTGAAAGGTTAAAAAGGATGTGTATGTTATAAATTGACATTTTTCTAGCTAACAAAAATTGTCTAGTCATTGTGACTTTTCCGTTTCCTATAGTTATAATATGTTAACCTTGCAACAATTGATAAACAATGTGTACGTTAATAGTCTTGAGAAAAATATATTGTAAAAATTACTATAACAATTTAGACGCTTTATTGAATAATTAATGTACATATATATGCACAAAATATAAACCATTTTACAACAATCAAATATATACCTACATTATATAGATTTGGAAAGTAATATAGAATTAATAGAAGTACACGTCTTACCATTCGCATACTGAATTGTAATTAAGTTGTGTGAGATTAAAAAAATAGAAAAACCTTTTTAAAAAATAGATGATGACCTTGATCTGCCTATCCATAAAGCTTGAATTCAGTTTACTAAATAATATAAATTGAATTCCCATGATAATAAAAAAATTTCAAATTAACAAAACTCTAATGAAAGATATAATTACATTAAAAGTAAGTTCTCATAATTTACTAAAAGTTTTTTTGTTTATTTTTTAAAAAAGAGAAAGTTAGAGGAATAAGAGTTAAGATTAAGATGAAAAAACTAAAAGATTAAAATTAGAAGGAAAAAATAGATTAAAGGATGTCATGAGTTTGGATTATAATAAAAAGTTATAAGTGTTATTATATTACATATTATTTTGAATTAAAATAGTATAATTTAATTTTATTAATTACCTTATTAAATGAAAATAGTTATAATATAAATTTTAATTGAATATTACTTTATTTAAAATAAGGGTGTCATCATCAAGTTTTTTTATATGGTGATGACAGTTAAGATTTGTATGATATGACATAGGTATATATTTGACAAATAATTAAGGGTCTCCTCACTTAGTTATAAAAATAAAAGATAGATTTATTTTGGTGAGGTTCAGAGAAGAAGGTATCATTTGAGGAGAAGGAAGAGAAGAATTTTCAAAATTTTATTTTTACCCCCTCCACCTTTTTAATAGTGTACACTACTCCCTCTGTAACACCCGCCAAATTAGGACTAGTAATTAGTGCCTGATTCTTTGTTAATACATGTAATTAGTTCTGTGTTAGGCTAACTAATGTATCAAATTATATATTGTTGAATATATACAAAAATGCGATTTGCTTAAATCGTACGCAAAATAAATCGAATGTATTTCGGTTCAAGTAAAATACGGACGTTGGTGATTAATTTTATTGATTAATATAAAAATTATATATTGACAATAACATACCAAAAATATTATTTTGGTAATATTTCGAGTTCACTTCGTATCATATTATAAGAGTCTACGCGACTTAGACATAAAACGCGCAACAAACGAGACCAATTGGACTATTAAATAAATGGTAAAAATACTTGAAAAGTTTATTTAATTAACCTCTGTCTCCTTTAAAAACTTACACTTTAAAATAATTAAAATAATTATTTAACGATTAACGATCGGGGAAACGAACACCGCGCGGAGCGCGAATGCACGGAGCTAAAAGTGGAGACCCACCCTCACTTTACTCTTTCTTCTTCTCTTTCTTCTCCCCTTTTCTCTCCACAACAACACCACCACCATTTCTACCACCACCTTCCACCACAAAATAACACCATAAAAACACCTCAAATCACCACGCTCATTTGGAGAAAAAGAAGCATCTCGCAAGGATCTACACTTCTATCTTTCCGGAATCCCGATTCATCGCGTTGTAAGTTTCCGACAAAATCCCGAAACCTTTCGATTTCGAGTATTTTTGAGTTCTAGTTGTTTCTTTGAGCTTAAAATGTCCAAATATGGGTTGGGTAAAAGTTTCAGGTCGAACGGTGGCCGGAAAACACCTTTTTGGCGAAAATTCCGGCCAACAGCCCGTAGTGTCGCAGAGGCTCCAGGCCATCTGCGACACTAGACTTAGTGTCGCATAAGTTCCTAGTGTCGCATATAGCGACACAAACGTTAGTGTCGCATAATCTGTTAATGTCGCATGATGCGACACTAGTCGTAGTGTCGCATAAATTCTTAAGGTCGCATGGTGCGACACTAGCCGTAGTGTCGCAGGATTCGTAATGTCGCAGAAACCTTTGTGTCGCATAAATCACCAGTGTCGCATGTAGCGACACTAGCCCAGTGTCGCATGAGTCAGAAAACACAAATTTTACCAAGTGTCGAGACCTAAAATTTTATCACCCGATTTCACCCAAATTCAAGGCCAGATGCGTTTTTCACCAAAGCAATATAGTAGAAATAAAAATTTTCCAGCTCGACCCCAGCCAGGGGCTCTGCCCCTTGGACCCCGCTACCAGGGGCGCTGCCCCCGGACCCCCGTCATTAACGGGCTTCGCCCTTACCCTAGAGTCACGAGTAACAGTGTTACATCTAAATTTTCACACAAAGTGTTAAACTTGTATAACGTCAAACACGAATGCGACATGACTTCTAAAACACTTTGGAACACGTTTTTCAAGAATAATGATAATATTATTATTACCAACAATCACCAACTGGCCGTACACATTTTCAAACACTTGAACAATCAACCAAATTGTAATCATTTGGACATTCTAGTTGGACAAACAACTACAAGGTAGTCTTATGAGATGCCTTCATATGTTTATAACCATCGCGTGTCGTGGACACCCTCAGGTTACAAGTCTTTGGACTTCGATTCCCGACTCATCAATCTCAGTTTATTGATATAAACTCTAAAGACTCAGGTGAGTCTCATAGCCCCTCTTTTACTATTTTTACCCAGGGGTGTGATATATTGCTTGTTTTAACGCGTGAACGCAAGTACAACTTTTACATGTACTGCATGAGTTTTACACAACTAATCTTTTAAAGCCCTCCATCAGCATAGTTGTTAATACATTTGTAGCGTGAATATTAGTATATGGTACCATATAGGATTGACCCACCTCGTCCGGGTTAGCAAGCACTAACCGGGTAAACGGACGTACTAATATTTAAGGAAGACGGATGTTGATTAGGCATCCGTGGAGGCGAAAACGCTCAGGCTGTGTCCTGACCCACGAGTTAAGCTCAACTATGTGCTCATGGCTGTATACTGTTACCACTATCATTTGCTGGATGCAAATCAACTATTTAAATCTTGCGGTTCACACAACTTATTTGATACTCAAACCTGTGAGCTCACCAGCGTTAGCTGACCCATTTTAGCATGTATCGCAGGTACAAAGCAGTAGGCAGGATTGCCCCAGGAAACTATAGCTCGAGTCAGCATGCAGACAAATAGAGATTTTCTTGCATTAATATATTTTGTATAAGTATTTATGTATTGAAATCTCTCAATTTAAACGAACACGAGCTATATGTAGCTTCAAACCTTGTAAACATTTTGCTATTAATATATTCTGTTAAAACGACGCATATAGAGTCGTTTACTATTAATCTCTGTGCTTTGAATATTGATTAGTAACACTCAAATCTTGCTTCCGCTAAGCAATAAATTTGGGGGTGTTACACCCTCCTACTTTCTTCCTACCCATCCTTCTCTCCACCACCCACCACCACCCACCACTAGCTGCTGCCACCCGCCGTCGCCAGTCGTCGATTTTTTTTTATTATAAATTTTTAAAAAAATATATTTTTTTTCTTCATAATTTTCTTTTTCCAACTTTTTATTTACATATTATCACTTTGTACTGCATTTTATTATTTTATTGCATTTGGTATATATGTTTAGTAGATATTGTTCATTTTTACTGCATTTTTATATTTTACACATAATTCTTTTGATTTGTTTACTGCATTTTATTTATACACCTCAATCTTATATATATTGTTTGTTTTTTACTGCATTTTAAGTTATACATAATATATTTTTTACTGCATTTTTTTAAAATTACACTGCATTTTATTATTATTCACTGCATTTTGCATATATTACATATTGTTTATTTTTTAATGCATTTTTGTAACACCCGCCAATTTAGGCCTTTAATTAGTGCCTAAACTACTTGTAATTACGTGCATTTAGTTTTGTAATACTCTAAATATATGTAACATTTTGGTGTAATTACATACACGCTTACGCGATTTAATTTAAATCGTACACTTATGAACCGGACGAGGTCCGACATTAATAAATGGACGTTGGTGACAAAACTTTTAAATAATGTGGAATTATCCAAACAAACATTATTTGCATTAATATATTATGAAAATATATTACACGTAATTCGTATTGTTTAAAACACTCCGAACGTGGCGAAAACACACGAGACGCACCCAACAAACAAAAATAGTTCAAATTGTATTTTTATAACTTATTACTAAGTATTTTGGTAAAATACTTCGATTAAAATATTCCAGATAAACTTTAACACAAAACGCATAACATTTAATCAATCGCGGAACGTAACACAAATTCGAGAAAACAAGCCCACGAGACCCAAATGGGTCGGCCCAGACCCGCGACCCGAGCTCAGCCCCAACCGACCCATGACCCACCCCTTTTAACCCCTTTCTTCCTCACCTCATCTCATTTACACACACACATCCACCCATTTTTCTCTCATCTCTCTCTACCTTACATCCTCCTCTCTCTTTCTAAAAACTTCAAAAATAACACCATTTTCATCATCATAATCGGTCATCTTCATCATCAAGGGAGCAAGAACATCAAGATCACCACCATCATCTTATACCTCATCTTTATCTTCTCCATTTTCGATTCTTGGTAAGAAACGCTTCAAAACTCGATTAAATTACTTAGAAAGCTTTTATTTACATGCTAGAATGTTTACCCAACAAGATTATGTCCAAAAACCCCATTAAAAACGCTTTAAAAGTTGAAATCTACTGAAAAATCGCGAACAACCGATCCTGCGAGCTGAGATCCAATCTCGGTTCGCGGAGCCATCTCGGTTCGTGGAGCCATCTCGGTTCGCGGAGCCATCTCGGTTCGTGGAGCCATCTCGGTTCGCGGAGCCATCTCGGTTCGTGGAGCCATCTCGGTTCGCAGAGCAATCTCGGTTCGCAGAGCAGATCACGGTCAACTTTGGTCAACATTTTTCAACACTTTGAAATTTACTCAAAATGGTTACCAAATGATGATAATTAATCAATACGATATTAAACCAATGCTATAATGGTTAACAATCACTTTTATGGGTATAAAATCGAATCGAAACATAATAATAATGCTTTTGAGAATTATTATTACACACCGTCACCAACGGGCCATACTTGTTTTTCAAAACTACAAACGAAATACTAAACAAACACTTGGACATTTTCTAGTTGAGTGGACGACTAGCATGGGTGATCTTTCACGACACCAACTTACTTACTTATTTACTTACAACCTTGTGCGTTTTGGACGCCAGAAGGTTGCAGGGTTCGGAGAACCACATACGGAATTACATCTGCTTTACTCACTCGATTTCACATACGTACTTACTAGACTCAGGTGAGTCTTACGGCCCCACTTTTACCGTTTTTTTATACTTTGGGGGAGATACTTAGCAACTGTTTTACATATGAACACAATGTACTGAACTGATTTCTCTACTTTTTACACACATTGCATGAGTTACTTTTATCCACTGAAAGCCTCCTATCGTAAGTTGTTAGTTATGGACTTAAGCGCGATTACTAGTAAATGGATCCATTTGGGACTAACAATCTCTGCCTGGGGTAGTAGCGCCACCACGTACTGATTTACACGTAGAAACAGGCATATTAGTATTTGTTACATATGAGTGTGCGGATAGCACTTACGGGGGTACGTGATATATTCACACTACACGGTTAAGCTTCAACTTATGAGCTCATGGCAACTGTGCGTACATACTGATTTACTTACTTTGCTTGATAGCAACGCTGGTACATACTTGTGGTTCATAAACGATTACTTTACTACTAAACCTGTGAGATTCACCAACCTTTTTGGTTGACACTTTTTAGCTTTGTATCTCAGGTACACAGACGAAGTAGGATTATCCCTGGACACTAGCTAGAGTCGCATGATTTCTACCCTGCATCTAACGGAGATTCTTAGCATTATCTTTTGTATATTATGATTATGTAATAGAATCTCCCTCTATAAGCGCGGGCTCTAGGGAACTTCATTTTGTAACCAAAAATGTTTTCAAACATTTTATGTATGGAAATGTAACCATTTTACAAACGTTGCATATAGATGTCGTTTGCTTTACTTTTGTGCTGTGATATTTGGTTAGTAGCACCCTAAAGCTTGCTTTCGTTGAACAGTGAATTTGGGGGTGTTACAATTTTATATTATACATATGATTCATTTTTACTGCATTTTGTATGAAAGTATAATATATATTACTGTTTTTACTGCATTTTGCATATATTTATTTAGTACACATTGTTCGCTTTTTACTGTATTTTATATTTTATACAATCTATATGTACCGCATTTTGTTATTTTTACTGCATTTTGTTATTTTCACTACATTTTATATTATACATAATCTATTTGTACTGCATTTTATTATTTTCACTGCATTTTGTTATTTTTGATGCATTTTTCATATATTTCATTCATTATATATTATTTGTTATTCACTGCATTTTGTATTTTACATATTATCGATTTGTACTGCATTTTGTATTTTACATATTATTTATTTGTATTGCATTTTGTATTAAAGTATAATACGTATTGTTGTTTTTATTGCATTTTGCATATACATCATTTAGGACATATTGTTCTATTTTTACTGCATTTTAGATTATATATATTATCCATTTGTACGGTATTTTATTGACGTCGAGTATAAAAGATGCAGTAAAATATATAAATTTTTTAGTTAATTAACAATAATATACAAAATGCAGTGAAAAAAACGTATAGTTTTATTAAAAATGCAGTAGGAAAATGAATACCATATCTAATAAAAGATTTATAGGTAAAAAATTTTGAATTTTTTTTTTTTTAAAAAAAAAAATTCCGGCGGCCGGAATCCAGCGGCGACCGGCGGTGGCTGGCGGCAGTTAGGTGGTGGAAGCAAGTTGTGGGGTGGTGGTAGGTGGGGTTGGAGGAAGAAGAAGGTAGGAGGGGGAAGAAAATAAAGTGAAAGAGTTAAAATGTAAAAGTCTAAATAGTTGAAGGGGTGTGGAGTGAAAATTAATGTTATATTTTTTTTTGTTAACTAATACTTTTATTTTGAAAGTAATTACAGAATTGCCATCCTTTTTTACTATTGATCAAACCCAAAAGATCATAAAATGAACACAAATAAAACTTCTCATCTTCTTCTCATATTACCCATTTCCTATGATCCCCAATCTAAATTGAATACGTAAAATTAATGCGTTTGAATACTTAATTAAATACTTAACGTCTTAACCATTGAATGGGTTAGATTACTCCATGGGGGTTTTGTTTAAATTATACTAGTACGTGAGATGTTCATATTACTAATCTCAAAATTATCGATGCTTATGTTCTTTTCCCGCCAAAATTAAACAAAAAAGTTCGAAAGATACCAAAATTGAAAACCCTCATATGCAATCACTACTCTTTTCCGTGTATCTATCGAATCGATAGAGACACGTGGATGCGGATGACGACGACGACGATGAGAACCACAAAGCAAACACCGATGAACGGACGCCATATCACACAGATTTTGCCCAAATATATACCGCAATTCGATTACTCGCACGGCGATGGGAAGAAACAACTCAAACTTACTGCGCAGCTTGATGAACACTTTTTCTCAACC
Source organism: Pseudognaphalium luteoalbum (assembly GCA_963422505.1). Taxonomy (NCBI): domain Eukaryota; kingdom Viridiplantae; phylum Streptophyta; class Magnoliopsida; order Asterales; family Asteraceae; genus Pseudognaphalium; species Pseudognaphalium luteoalbum. The sequence continues at coordinate 21,065,766 of OY730192.1, forward strand.
TCTCTTGGATCAGAATTCATTTCTCAGGTTACCGTCACCATCTACATGTTTTTTATGAAATATAATGAGAATTTGTCTATTTTAATGTATCGAGATGGAATATTAGAAAATTGAGAATGCATAAATCAGTTATGACAATCATTTTTTGCTGTTACATTCTGTTTAACCTAATATTGATATCTATTTACGAGTCTATTGGAGATTAAAGCTGTTAATAGTGTCATCTGTTTTGTTAAGTTTGCAATAGGAGATTAATCGTTTTGTAAATACTAGGGTTTAGTACTGTTAAAAGGTTGCCAAAGGGTGAATCCTAGTCCCTCTATTTAGAGGTGTTCCAGAAATGTCTGCAATGGGTGAATCCTCCATTTTCCCCCAAATTGTTGCGCACTGGTGTTTTGTCGTTTGTGGTTGAATTTTAACTAATTTGTACTGGTAAAATACTAAAACGCTACGATGTTATTAATCTTGAGAAGAAATTGACATAAGCATTAGTTTTCCCTTCATGATTTATGCTTGTCTTAACTCTTAGCTCTGATTTACGTGCATATGTTTTCAATGTCAACTGTCAGGTGATATAAAATGGACTTATTTCGTCTCGAGTGATGATACTTATTTCTGATTTTATTTATCATGCTTTACAAATAGGTAATAAAAGAAGACATTTTGTTCATTTTGCCTCTTGATTTCGAACACTTCCGGAAAGTATGTGTGATCGAAGATTTTTATACTTTTTTTGAAAGTAAACCAAAAGAAGCTCTTCTATGCATGAGCGCTGCAGTACACAAGGTAAAAATCGTAGTTGTTGGTTTGTTCTCATAAGTCATTTAATGTATTTTAACTTGATTATTAACCTACTTGAAGTAGGTCCTTTACGTCATCTATTCTGAATTAAAAGATGAAGAATGGGATGAACGTGCAAAGGTAAACATTCGCTTGCACAATCACCCTAAATCAATGATTGCTTTGAAGAATCTGAAGGCAGCTTACATTGGTATATATAGAGCTCTGCGAGTTCTGCAGACTTTTTTATTCACATTAAATCGAATCCATGCTGTGACGGCTTAGTAAATTGACTAAATTCCCATGATGATATTTACAGAAAGGCTTGTTTCCATACGTGGCACTGTAGTAAAAGTTAGCACAGTTAGGCCTTTGGTTGTACAGATGAGTTTTGCCTGTACCAAATGTGGAACGATTATTGAACGTGACTTTCCTGATGGGAAGTTCTCACCTCCTTCAAGCTGTGTGATACATGGATGCAAAAGCAGATCTTTTAACCCAATTAAAACTAGTGCACGGCCAATAGACTTCCAGAAAATACGGTATGAAATGTAAAGGATACTTCATATCGATGCCTTACAATCTTTGTATCTGTAACTTTGTTTTCACTCTACAGAATTCAAGAGTTGCTGAAATCTGAACATCATGAAGAAGGCAGGGTGCCAAGAACCGTTGAATGTGAATTGATTGAAGATCTTGTAGACCTGTGCATCCCTGGAGATGTTGTGACTGTTACCGGTATAATAAGGGTGATTAACAATTACATGGATATAGGAGGAGGTAATTTCTAACTCATCTTACAAACGGTTGTTTCCTTCAATCTTTATTTATCTGGATCATATAGTTACACGGTCTCATTGTACTCACATCGTCTGGTTTGTTCATCTTCATTATAAATCTTCATTCATGTTCTAGTACAGAGTGTTTATTCATCTCACAAGTAGAACAAAATCAAGGTCACCATAAAAGTAGGATTATGATAGAATATTTTCTTTTTCTTACTCCTTTTTTATTTTATTTTAATCCTTTTTAATAAAATTTCTTCTTCTTTTATCTATCCTTTAAGTAACTCTAACTTCAGTTTATTGTTCCTTATTACATTAGGAGCAATTATTCAATGCTATAATTGCTTCAAAATATGTTGATGCGAGTCTTATGTATCAATTTTGTTAGTCATGCAATATTTAATAATAAAGGCATTCTATTATTTACTGATGATAAAGAGTAGTCTAAATTAGTTAGACGAAGAGTTTGCTAAATGCTAAGTTTACTCTCCAGCAGACTTGTATAGTGGCAGAGAACGTTGCTATTTTGTTACCAATATTCTGTAACACTTGGATCCCTAGCGCATGTTTTTGTTTGTTAGGTTTTTCATCATGTCACTCTTCTTTATTTTCCTTATCAAACTGACTTGTGAATCAGGAAAATCAAAGGGCAAGAATCAAGGATTATATTACTTGTACCTAGAAGGAATTTCAGTTAAGAGCTCAAAGTCACAGTCTGAGCCTGAGATTTCTCAAAACACAGAATCAGTGGTCAAAGCAACGGACTTGTTGGATTTATATTCTATAAGTCAACGGGATTCAGAGTTTGTTTTAAGCTTTTTAGAAGAGCATAAATCTGATGTCTTCCGTCAAATAGTGCAATCAGTTTGCCCCTCCATCTATGGGCATGAACTTGTTAAAGGTTGTTCTTCATTTATATCTCCACTTATTATTGCCTTTATGTGTTCTGGGTTTCTGCACAATCTACGATAGAAGTACTTTAAGCCTTTCATTTTTAAGTACATAAGCACGGTAACAATGTCTGCTCATATATCGCTTCATAGACGGAGATCATGGTAAGGTACAAACTACAAATGTATACATACATGTATCTACATGGATTAGTAGTAATACTAGGCTCTTGGCATTCCTATTATATAAATGTAGACATCTAAATGCATAATAGTTAGTATTAGTAGTACTACATACCTATATGTTATACAGCTGATAAGCGTACGATTAAAAGAGTTCGATGTCCCTGATTTGTGAACTATTAAGTACCTATGTTAAATGGAACTGAACCCTGATATGATAATCATACAATGAAGGTTTTTATATAATATGTTCAAATTATATACAAGGTTTAACATATGTACAACCTTAATGCCTTACTAGTCTATGTTTGAAATAATTGATAGTTTGGAAGTTTATGATGGAGGAAGAATGGGACATTGATTACTATTTTTCTTTAAACAGCTGGAATTATATTGGCATTGTTTGGAGGTGTAAGAAAGAATTCAATGGATCAGAATAAGGTTCCAGTCAGAGGAGACATTCATGTGATAATTGTTGGTATGCTGTTTTCTTATTTATTTTCACGAGCATTGAACTTTGAAGAAAAAATGTATCTTATTCTTTTTTTTTCAGTGTTTACTTTTCCACAATACTTTAACAACCTGAAGTTCACTATCTAGGCAACATATAAGGCATAGTTCACTAACCACGCCAATGCCATATGCTCCATATTAGGTGATCCTGGACTAGGGAAGAGTCAACTGCTGCAAGCAGCCGCTTCAGTTTCACCACGAGGTATCTATGTTTGTGGGAATGCCACAACAAATGCTGGCCTCACTGTGGCTGTTGTGAAGGATTCAACGACTGGTGATTATGCTTTTGAAGCTGGTACATATTTCCCTCTCTCTCTTCTACGTAAGGAAGCTTGATGAGGATAAGTTTTAGATTATGGTATCTATAACCACTATTCCTTGAAGCTTTGAGCTAAGTCACCGTATTAAATGTGGACATGTCTCCTTATGTGGTTACATATCTAATACATACATTATATGTGTAGAGAATCTAGACAGTTGCCTACAAAGTTGGTACCTTGGTTCTTTTCTAACCAGATATTATTGGGCATATTCAGCTAGCTAAAAATTAAAGATATGGCAGGTGCTATGGTCCTAGCAGACAGGGGGTTGTGCTGTATTGATGAATTTGATAAGATGTCTGCAGAACATCAGGTTAGTTTAAATATTATTGTTAATGCAGGCTTCACATAGCCAATAGCCATAAACAAGGTTATCTAGAAAAATAAAATGGAGTATTTGTTAATGTTAATATATATAATCAATAACCAGTCTCTACTGGAAGCTATGGAGCAACAATGTGTCTCAGTTGCAAAGGCAGGACTGGTAGCAAGTTTATCGGCTCAAACAACTGTCTTAGCAGCAGCAAACCCTGTTGGTGGCCACTACAAGTATGTGTGAATTTTTAACTCTTAGTTAGTAAACCTTTTGCTATTTTATTAATTGGGATTTCTAAAATGATGGTTATATTTTGTGCAGCCGGGCAAAAACTGTAAATGAGAACTTAAAAATCAATGCTGCTCTAATCTCCCGATTTGATTTGGTTTTCATATTGCTTGACAAGCCTGATGAGCTACATGACAAACGAGTGTCGGAACACATTATGTCAGTAAGTAAACTTGGAGCTTTGTTCCAACTTTTATTGCAATACTGAACACATATCAAATAACAAGCGTGCTCACAGAATCAAAGTGTAACTTTTCTTTTTCCTTGCAGCTGCATGTTGGCAATGCATATAATTCAAAAACTGTTAATAAGCTTACAGGTGTGTTCATCTTTCCACAGATCTTGTTACCCCGTGGGTTATTTAAACGTAAATACTGACTCCTATAAGTAGTGCAGCATCAAGTTTTAGCATCATAGATCAGAATGTAAAGAATAATTCACTAGTCTCAAGGTTGAGATTAGATCCCAGGGAGGACCGTGATTTTGTGCCATTGCCTGGTCCTCTTCTCCGTAAATATATTGCCTATGCTAGAACTTATGTCTTTCCCAGGTGAACTAATACATTTATTTTTAACTTTTTTTTATGCTAAATTATGTATGCACGTTCGAAATACGTTACTTCATCCGTTCTCTGATATTAGGTTGTCAAGACCAGCAGCCAAAATCTTGCAGGAGTTTTATCTAAAGCTTAGAGACCGTAACACGTCTGCCGATGGCACACCAATAACAGCAAGGCAATTAGAAAGTCTAGTAAGGTTGGCGCAAGCTCGAGCCAGGGTTCATTTGAGAGAAGAAATAACCGTCGAAGATGCTGAAGTAAGTTTATCTAGTACATTGTAGGTTGGATTTCATCAGTTTAAAATAATAGATGTATTATGTTTTTTGTTTTTGCAACAAGTTTTTTACACGAAGCCGGAACGTATAAGTCGAACATCAATACAATACAGGTTTCCATATGTTATGGCAGTTATGACATGCATACTTAATTGTACATTGTTAGTAAGTCTTTATTATTGTGAATCTGTAATATTAATACTTTATATTCCCTCTGTCTAACAAGAATTGCAATGTTTGATTTGTGGAAAAGGTTTGGATAGTCTTGTTTTTTCAAATGAAATGTACAAGGTCACAGCGTTTTTTCTATATTAAAACCACATATATCTTGCTAATATCCATGCTTTTGAAGGTTACATACTGGTGTGCAGCTTGCAATCACAAGATGTGGTCTACAAATAATTATATGCAAAATGACATTTAATGGTTAGATATGCTTATATAGTTATATTGCTAGCTACAATCTTCGTGACTTTTTTGGTCAAATTCATATATGCTACAGGATGTTGTTGAAATAATGAAGGAATCTTTGTATGACAAGTATGTTGATGAGCATGGATTTGTGGATTATGGTCGAAGTGGTGGGATGAGTCATGACAAAGAAGCCAAACGGTTCTTAAATGCGCTGAACAAGAAATCAGTGTTGGAACAGAAAGACTGCTTTTCTATAGCAGTAAGCAGCCTTACTTTACTAGTGAAGAAGCTTTAAAATTATTTCTGTTTAACATGGAGGAATGACATTTTTATTATTATCTCAGGAAATGTACAGTGTGGCTGATAGAATTGGGTTGAGAGTTCCTAATGTTGACCATATTGTGGAAAGTTTAAACAGCTTTGGCCACATACTCAAAAAGGGGCCAAAATATCAGGTGCTATCCGCGTCAAAATAATCCTGGAGTCAATCGTCAAGGTCCAGGTGCTGACTTTTTGTGGTCAACATTAGCTGAGTATCTCTTTAGTTTGAGGTTAGGTTAGTAACTACTCCTTCACTTTTATCGGAAGTTCTTTTCCTTACAATTTTTAGCAGGTTTGTTTTTATTCGTTACGGAGTATTTACGGAGTATTTCCTCGATCTAAAAACATATGTCAGTTTGTATTTAAGGATGTATGATCTTCAATTTGAATTTAATGCCACCGGTTAACAAACATTGTAGTTATAACTTATAAGTTCTAAAACGGCTTATTTTCAGGTAGCTGAAAAGCTAATTACTGCAGCATTACTTGATTCAGCTATATTCTTATATAATGTACATTTTATAAACGCTTTCAAAATTTTCTGCTATTACTCCTGCATATACATAATTACATATTAGATGTGATATATTTATGTAAAATGGTGATGTTACATGGCATTACTTCCATCAGGCAGATATAAGCTATTCATAGTCACAACATAGTAATCAAAGATCTCAGCAGTCAGATGCATTTTACATGGGACAAACTTATCCCAAAAGCCAGATTTCAGATACTCGTTTTTAGCACCCTTACATAGGTTAGATAATTTTCAAATCTTGCTTTTTTAGTTTTAACGTAACAAATAATCAGAAGCCTATTTAGGAAACTCCTTAAAATATATACATTACAACCATAAGTTAAGAGAACTGAACACTGTCACCGACCCAAAAGGTTTGACACAGTAATATTAGGATATCATCTGTAATGCTACTCCGTGCCTTGCATCTGTGCCATCAAATGTTGACCCTGTCATTGACAAGTTTCAGCAAACAACCGAAGTTAGGTCTATACACCAATTCACCAAGCACACAAGTAGCCACAATGATACAAACGTCTCTTATTATATTATCTGAGTTTGTGCCATTAAGAAAAGTACATACAAACTCACTGACTCACATACTAGTACCTGTGAGTTGCCATAATTGAGACTCTGGGAATACAAACCTTGAGTAGCAAGCTGTAGAAATTCAGGACAATGAGAATTATATAAACAGTAAGTTAAGGTTCCATTTGTAGCATATTGACTACACTTATATGTTTCTTTGATGAATCGGTTATTTGCAATACTTAACCTGTCCATTATTATCAGGCGGCACCCCATCTTTCCTATTGGATCCATCATGACCCTTTCCAGATCCCTTGGTCTCGCCCTTTATAAGGATATATAAATATAAATTGTGTCATAGATTAACAATAATAAATCAATATCCTTGAGAGTGAAAATAACATCACTAACCTCCATCTGCCTCAGCAATCCAATCAGGAATGGTAAGAAATAGAAACATCAAATCATCAGTAGTTATCATATAAACCATTGTCATGACAACAAAGACACATGTAGCTACTAGAGTAGTCATTTTCAACCCATTTAATGGGTTGATTCGGGTTATGCTTTATCGCTAACAGGTCAAGCATGTTAGGTAAAAATAGCTTATAAGGAAACTAGTCAAATGGCTTAAAACTTGAACGGATGAGAAGTCGTGTAAACAGCATATGTTACGCAACAAAATCTTCTGAATGATTTTACTGAGAAAATCATACCGTTTTTAATTTAGGGAGAATTTAATTTTCATAGATAGTGTTTTAGATCAACAAGCCAACCCAAATGGGTTCTGACTAATACAAAAATACATTTTAACGCATTACCTAACCTGTGACCCACCCAGTTTGTCACTTTAGTAGACATACATTACCTCTCTATATCGATTCAGGTATACTTTGAGTGGCTCAATATAATCTTCGAACCCTAGTGTTGCCATTGCCCACAGCAGATCATCACCATTAATGGTTTTCCTTTTTTCCTTTTGACACTTATCACTTGCCCTAGACATTTCGCGTCCCACATCACCAATTAGACATCAATTAACCACATAAACATGTACATAACGATTAGCTAAACAAACAATATTCATCTATACAATTACATACTACTAAATGATCACATCCCAAATGAACAAAAGCACACGGTCCGTATACTACCACTGGCAAAATTCTTTTCCTAAAAAAAGAACAGTTTGAGCTGCAAGAGAACCAAGTCAAACCCAGAGCTTTGTTTGACTTCCTTAGGATAAGATCAAACATGGGTCAGTAGCTTGATGAGGTTTCTTGATGCAAACGGCTCGGGAAAGGTACAAGATTTATATATAATTGTATAACTTATATACCTTAGGCTCAAAAAGATCTATAAGAGATTGTTATATTTTAAGTTATTTTATCAAAAAAATAAAAATAAAAAAATCTTGAACTTGATAAAAAACAACAGTTATTTGGGCTTGTCTAAATGCTTGATTCTGTGTGTGTATAATAATATGAAAGTAACACATAGGAATACAGAAATGCGTATATATACTAGTAAACATACTCGCTAGTGATAAAGCTAATGAACTCAGAGACACATTCTTGAACCGTTTCTTTAGCATCTTTAGCAATCTTTCCATTTGCAGGTAACCCTTTCTTCATGATCCTACTTATATTCGCAATCGGTAAGAACCTATCTTGCTCTCTAACATTAGCCGACCTTGGGCTCAGATCCCCACTCTCATCATGGCTCCCACCACCTGGACTCCCTGGACCTTCAGCCATTTCAACCCCCAAAATCCCTATTCAAAAAATAAATTTACTTGAAACTTAAACACTAGCTAGTCACAACCCTGTTATTTTTATAATACTTCTGTACAGAGATAGAAAGCTTATCATACTCTAGACTACATAGTACATATACAAACATACATATAAAAAGTGTTGTAACTTACTGGTTTTGATGGAAAGGGGAGATATTATTATTTTGTATAATTGGGCGCGATATGGAATGATGGAACGTTGGAGAAGAAAGCAGAAGATTTGTTTGGGTTGGGTTGGTGTGTTTGTGTTGGGTTGGGTTTAATGTTTGGTGTTATTTTTCTGCAATGAAAGGGAGTGATCAATGAGATGTGAGTATGTGACCACGTGGAACATGCACCTCTTGTGCTTTGTACTATATTACTCGTATATTATTTCTGTAGAATTTGTTTTTTAAATTTTTTTTTATGAAGAATTCCTTGTTTGTATAGGAAGAAATTGTTATAGTTTAGTTCATGGTCTAGTTGGGGGGTATAATACAAACAAGATTCTTATAACTAGCATTCTCAGTTATTTGTATTTATAGTTACGAGTATCTTATATTATAATGATGCTGATATTTGTACAATTCTGTCTTGTATGGTTGCATTGCCTAATTGTTAGGTCTGTGAATGTTTTAGTAAAACTCTTTTTTACAACAAAGTGTTTGTTTTGCAACTGATAATACTAACCGGAATAGGTTTAAGAGAGAAGGAAACAAACATACGGTCCATTTTTGGGGTCTCAAAACAACGTGGAGACACATAAGAACTCTTGAATGGAAATGGAAAAGAGATGGAACTCCAGTTCCTCGGAAAATAGGAAAAAATGTATGATAGTTCAGAAAGTTTGCTCTAAGTTGGGTTCGCAATTAGAATTAATGTTAGAATTTGAGTATTAATTAATGATTAGTTAATTCCAAGATAAGAAAGAGAGTATGAAATAGTACCTAATTTTAATGAACCTTACCATTCTTACTCAAAATAATACGTAGTAGTACTAATGGGTTGATCTTATTGAAGGGGTTGATAGATACAATATTAAAAGTGTTTACTACAACAAATTATACAACAGTTACAACTCATAATACAACCTATCATAACATAATTTTGGTGTTTAAATCAAATTGTTTGTTGTATTTATCACCTCCCTCATTGAATGGTAGAGGTACCTTTATCGTGATTTTTGACTGTCAATTAAAGGTTGGGCCGGTACAAAAGTATTTTGAAGTTTGTAGAGAAAAAAAAAACAAGTATATATATAAACTTCTGGGCTTATAAAACTGAGTTTTGACTCTTTACCAAAGGTGGAGGTTTGAACTTTGAAGCCAAGTGGGGTATGTCAAAATTAATAATACGTAGTACTACTGTTTATATACAGAAATCAAACAAAATCATAGACTCCTTCCAGTCTCATGATACACATAAATGCAAGTTGTAAAAGTTCATTGTAATACCATTAGTTTCATCCCTAAAATAGTACGGAGTATACTACTAGCATAATAATAATAATAGCTAAAATAGAGCACTGATAAAAGTAATTATTGTGTAACCTACTAAAAAAGCTGCTCCCACTCTTATTATTTCCTCACCATTTGTGTATATCCATGTCCACAAAAAAGAAAGTCCACTTTCGAATTCGTATATGCCACTGCTAATATCAAATATCTCCAAACTTACATAAACCCCATTCCATTGTACTTTGTTACTAATCTATGTGTTCAACGGGCTGATTTCGCAGGGAGTTTCGAAGGATCCGTTGAGCTCAGAGTCCAAGAGAAGGGCCGTTAAGTACGATACCAAAAAGTGGATTAGTATGCTTGAAAATCAACTTATAGATACTTAAGCGTATGAAAATTTAATATAATGATTATAGAAAGTGAAAACTTACTTACGACACACGTGTTCTTAAGTTACTTGTTATAAGGCTATTCCCAACCCAAAATCTAACTGACTGAAACTGATAGAGCCACGTCAGCGCCACGTCAGCTTTTTCTGAAAACTGACTGAAACTGACTGACCACTCCCATCCCTATTAACCAATTAATTAATCAATTAAAACTCAATCATTTAAATAAAACACATTTCATTAAAATAAAAACATTACATTTTATTTAAAAAACACTTAAAAAACAAAGTGTATGGAATTTATATAACAAAAATTCATTTATATAACCAAAAAAAATGTGTAATTGGGCTTGTTGGCCCATTTAGCAACCAAAAAAAATAATCAACGTGGCCCATTTTTTATAACCTATCTCATCTTCTTCTTCATCAAATATCCATCCAGCTGCACCTTTATTTGTTCTTCATTAGAAAAAATTGACTGTAAAGAAAAAAAAAGAAAAAAAACGCAGCGTTTAAACTCGTTTGGGACCCACACCAAAGAAAGCGACGATCGTCGTCAAACCGAAGAGGAGCCCACCGACGAGCCAACCGACGAGGCCGTGCCATCGCCGTCGGTCTCGTCGGTTCAAACCGATGCAAAGCGACGGGCTGCGTTGGGAGGACCCTAAGTATGTATATGGTTAGTAGTTTAGGGGGTGTTTGGCTTGGCTTAAGCTTTTTAGGTTCTGCGTTATCTAAAAGCCAGAAATTTGAGGGTGTTTAGCTTTTTAACTTCAAAAATTTTAAAAAGCCATATCCAAAAAGCTCATCCAAACATTTGAAAAGGGGCACACAATAGCTAAAAAACCTCCCTAACTTAGGCCAAACACCCGTACAACTACGAACTACATGCGGTAAAGTAGTGAAGCAGTGAACTACGGAAAACGTTCAAGGCCCAAACGGATTAGTGATATTAACCTATTATTAGGCCCAAAAGGTCAATATTTAGTAGGCCCAGTGAATCAATAGAGAAAACACATATATAAACTTATAAATTGAAGTATCTTACAACTACAAACTTATAAGCTATTATCAACTTATATAATACTGATGATCAATTTTGTATGTGTTTAGTGTGTATACGTAAGGGTTTATAATAAACTTATGTAATTAAAATGGTCTATTGCAATGATGACTTTAAGAAGTGATTCAAGGAGTTTGTAATCGAATAAACTTCGAAAAAAACTTTTTAGAACCCGAATCACGTTAGCAAAAAGTTTCAAAAGAATCAATGGTAACGTTTGATTTTATTATTACCGTTGAAAATAATGATAAAAGTTTTGTCGATGCAAATTTTTGAATCAATGGATGAAAAGGTGTATTTTGAAATTAACATGAAAAACAACATAATACATACATACATAATACTTATAGTTCTAGGGTTTGGAAACTAGTCAAGTTATTTAAGCTTGTTTGAGCCGAACCCTATTCAATTCAAGTACATATTAAGTCAAGTTCAAGCCTATATGAACTTGATTTAAATTCCCAACGAGTTTTTTTTTTGTTTTGTTTTTCTTCTCACTAAAAGACGTTTTTATTTCTAGAAGACAAGTTCAATGTCATTTTCTATTATTTCTAAAAGACGTTTTAATGTTAGAAAACTAACAAAATACTTCATTCTTTTATGTAAATTTAGTAAGTAATACAGTGAGTAATGTTAAACATGCCTAATTATATATGCTTAAATTTAGGTCCAACCATACAGTTTTTGCCATGTGGATTCCATTGATTTTCCTCCTTATATTTACCAATCATTTTACAATATGCACTAATCAAATATGTAGGTCTAAATTTAGGTATCTGATTTTAGGCCTACCAATCATTTTTATAGATAAAATTGACTTAATCACGTAAACCCATGACCTGTTATATTTCATGGTTTGTTGGATACATGCATTTAGACCAAAACCCTTTGATCAATGTGTAAATAACTAAATATAGTACAAGTGCATTAAAAAGTGGGTTCAACTTGAGAAGACTAATGTAAAATTAATCAAATGACTAGCTAAAAATGAAGTAGTTGCAATTTACTACATATGTTATACGTCTTCCGTCTCAAATTATTTATCCATATTTATTTTTAGGTGTACCAAATTAGTAGTTCAGCATCATATATGAAATGAAAAATTCATTCAATTTGTTATATTTATCTTTATTTAGTATTGATTAACTTGAGACAAATAGAGTAAAACCATAGCTACTGTAGTATTAAACTCCATCATATGGCTTTTAACATATATTTATATATAAAAAATTAAATAAGATAAAATGAAGATAAAAAGTAGGGGTGACCAATGAAAACCGAAAACCGACTTAAAATCGAATTAACCGATTTAACCGACCCAAATTAATCGAACCAAACAAATAACCGACGGTGGTTTTGAGTTTTGCATTAACCGGCTGGTTTGGGTCGGTTACGGTTAACACTAAAAAACCGAACCAAATTAATCGAACCGACCCAAAAGGTAACACATAATAATTACTAACTATTTGTCTTGGCTAGACTTGTATCATTTTAATATTATGGACTCTTAAAACCTAGTCAAGTGGAAATGGCTACTCTAGAATGTAACAGGATTTTGTACTTTTGTTCCTTCTCTGTTTCATTATCTCTACTTCTAGAAATTAAATATCTCTTTTTTACATAGTACTTATGTAATAATGAAGGTTCTTACCTCAAAGCAGTGGTGATTTCTCATCAAGCATTCACGACAAGTTTATACCAATCGGTTAACCAATGATTAACCGATAACCGACCTGAATTGTACCCAAAAACCAATTAACTATAACCGATTTAACCGCAATCAATCGGTTGAGAAATTTTTATAATTGGGTCATAACCGATCCAAACCGACCCATACTACGTGAAATGACAGTGGCACAATACAAGAGGAACACAGCAGCAGAGATTGAACAGAAACATGAAAAGCCTATTCATATTATCCAACAAAAATAACCAAACACTGATAGATTATTGTTATGCTCTATTGATTTGTACATTGTGTAACTAAAGATGTACAGTTTTCTATGTTTACGAATAGGAATTGTTAACTATGGAAAAGGACAAATTTAGAAGCGACCAGTGTCAGCATGTTTTGATGTGATTCTGATTGATTAGATGTGTTTCCTTTCTTTTTGGATTTAGGAGTGTGCTAAAAAACTTAGTACAATACTGTTGAGTGTTGTTTTACATTCCTGGTCGTGTTTACTCAATTATTCTAGCTTATATTTTATATAAAAACTTTATTACTTCGTATTTGTTTGTATTGTATGCAATTTATGATTTCTGATATTTCTGTCGTGACCCAAGTAGTTAGTACGTTACACATTAGTTAATTGTATTTTCATTCATTTAAATCAAAAAAATATGATAAAATTAGTGATTTTTAACGTAAAAAAGCATCCTAATAATTTCATCATTCACAAAATCAGGTGATAAAGCAAGAAGAGAGGAGGCTTTCAAAATTCTGTAGTACTACTATTATTTGAACCTTTTCAAATCTGCCATCTTTTCTACTCAATTTATACAATAAAATTTATCTGAATTGACAACATGTAAGTAAACCCGGGTTTATGTAATTACACTAAATTTTATGATTTACTGATAATGTTGTAGGCTCTTAAATGTTTTCTTAGGCCAGGCTACAATAGCACATTAGCACCTAATTTAGTAGTCTACTCCATCCACATTTTCATGTTTTATTAATGACCTGGTCTTCCTATTCAAAGTATTTGTTGCTACGCAACTATCGCTATCCGATTCATTTTTTATATACTTTTTGTCATTATATATATATACTTTTGAGCATTAGAATTATACAAATATTGTGTTATTTTTTGAAACTTGGCTGTCTATGATGTGAGAAATCTAAGCTTGACTACTTACCCAATTTGATAAAATAAGACAACTTAAAAAATCTTGACTAAATGGAAAGAAATATTTAATGCAAAATAGATTAGAAAACAGAGTCACACCTAAATAAGATAAGACAAATATTTACAGTAAATGGAGTTATCAAAACGTTTAAAACAAACATTTCAACATTGTATCACTACATAGCTTTTAAAGGGAAATTCATCAACATTGTATCACAACATAGCTTTAAGGGGAAATGCATCAACATTGACTCGCAACCCGTGTATTGGACCTTCCGGCAAAGTATAGGGTTAACACTATAAGAAAAGTATTAAATACTATGTGTTCCCATGATCATAAAAAAGAAAACGAAAACAAAAGATAACTACATTTTCAGGATTGTCGTCTAGATCTTAAGACATGCATTAAAACTTGTTATACGGGGTTGAGACAAGAAAAAACTCAATATCCTCTTAATAGTACTTGAAGTATCATGTCCAAACTTATTCATGACCAACTATCTTAAAATTAGAGCAATAGCAAAACTAGGGAGAGTTGTAAGAAACTACTTTCTTTCTGATACAGTGAGTGCTACATGTAGAAATACAAGGTACAATGCAAAGTGCTTTTCATTCTCCACATAATACAAATAAGGGCATCTCATATATTTTGATGTTTTGGTAGCTGTACAGTGAGGTTGTACCTTCTGTCTTTAAAGCAAAGCCTTGGATTGGGGGCATATGTGATTCCAACTACCAGGACAAATAGTATAGAATATAATACAATTGTACTTGTACTATTCATCAATCCAGATCCAAACATTGTATGCATGTTTCTGTTCCAACTTTTCACTACCTAAATGTAAATTGTAAATGTACCTTGTGCATCAGTTATTGTACTATGGTTTGTGCGTTCAAATGTCACAAATTGTTAATGTGCAACTCAATTCTTGAAATTTCAACTGCAATATACATATATAGTTATTAGTTGAATAGTGTTATTAAGTACAATGTGTTCCAGATACTATTGCTATTGTGATTGATTTAGAAAGCTTTATGATTTACAATATAATGCTAACCACATTATCTATTTTTCTTATACTTTGAGTTATGGATAGGGGATGTGCTTTATAACGTGTACCTTCAGCTCTTGTAGTAGTACGTGGGTGTGCGAATGGGAGGATTATAGCGATTGTGAGCAAGTGTTGAAGTCGGAAAGTGAGGTTGACGATGAGCAGCAGTGGATGATGAAATGTTGTTAATTGAATTACCGAATCCTGATGATGCTGCAGCAGCAAAGGGTGAAGCAAGGATAGCTCCGTTATAAGGACCATGGACTTGCCATGGCCAATTCAAAGTAGAATTAATTTCCTTGCTTTTCTCTAATGTTGTTCCCTGATCATGCCAAAATAGAATGATTCTATGAGTAGCTCATCAGTAAATCATACCCAAGAAATTGAGATTTTTGGCAGAAAATAAAAATGTAAATAAAAATTTGCAATCTAGCAGAGGAGTACCTGATAAACAGGGAAAGATCGGGCAGTTGCACTACTCCGGTTAGGAGGGTGTACAAGAGGTATTTGAGTTGCCAATGCCATGGAAGTAGATGAATCAATCTAAAAAAAAAAACTCAAATACTTCAATTATAATTGAATTTATTCAAAGGATAAAACTGAATATGATGGTTTATATTTACCCTCGTTCTTCCAGCCTCGTACATGTCATTTGTAATATTACTGCTAGTAAAAGTAGGGGGAGCAATACCAAGGTTCAAATTCATGGAGTGAATATCGGCTGTAGATAAATTATTAAAATGTTAATTAATTACATAGCCATAAATCATCTGAGTTCAGATAATGGGTTGAACCATAATCTTGTACCTCCCTTGTTGGTCTCGGTAGTTAACTCCCCTTCGTATGAACTGAGCTCAAAGTTGGTGACTGCATCTTTCCCATTGCATTTAATAGCAGCCTTGTCATAGGCCCTGATTCATTGTAAACAATCACTCAGAAATTTAAAAGAAAGTTGACTGAATTATGAAGAAAGAACATTTAGGTTGTGTAGGAACCTTGCAGCTTCAATTTCAGTCTCAAACAATCCAAGGTAGATGTACCTGCAGGCACAAAAAAAACAAATGCATGAACACCTATAAGCAAAAATTTATCATGAAAAACAATACTCCTTATATCTTAAGGTTTAAGGTTAGTTCACTAATCTCACTTCTTTCCAAGAAATTGCCCCATTCGAGCTTCCCATCGACCACATTTGTGCAGAGTAACCCCTCTATACTTTGAGCTTCCTCTAGATAATCCAGTGCTTTGACGACGAAGAATATGCACAAACTCTTCCTTGGTCAGATTCTTTATCTACAATATGTATTAGAACTCATTAGGTTTCTTCTACAAAATACCACCTCAGCTTAAATATCTTATATTATGTTTGCTCATTTCAGCTAAACCTGATTAAGATCTTCATGATAATCATTCACATTAAAATTAATATCAGCGTCGAGTCCACGAAATCTAATAGCAGCCTGATCATATGCTCTATAACAAAAAACAAATTTATATACCAACAGCATGCTTCAATAGGCAATATTAACCAATATCAAAGAAAGAAACCAACAAAAAATATATTTATTTACCTTGCAGCAGCATGTGCTGTGTCAAATCCACCTAACAGAACATGAACAGAAAATTCCAGCAAAATTCAGATCCAAATTGAACTACAAAAAACAAGTTGTCAAACATTTCTCATAATTACTCACCTAGATAAACTTGTTTCCCACAGTCCCTACAGATATCACAGAGATAAATAATCAAATAAAAGGAAATATACACCAATATTGTAACTAGTTTTCATTAGAAAATAGAAATCAGTAACCAGATAACACAACCATATGATCAAATATTTTCAATACTAATACGATACAGGATCAGCTAAAACTATAATATACTTGTCATTTGTAACTAACCAAATATGTGATTCCCATCGTCCTGTTCTGCGATAAAAAGTAACACCACGATACTGCGAACTCCGAGACCTCGGTCCTCTCCTACTCTTCTTAATCTGTTGACTGTACTGCTGAAACTGCTGATGCTTTGCCATAAATTCTCTTTCATCCACTGTACAACCACCATTTATTTCCAGCCATTTGTTACTGCTATCTCCAACAACCTCAGGGAATAGTTGTTTGGTTACCACACTCCCTGATCTTACATTCATATCGTTTTCTAGATCAGTCCGTTTAAGTATGTCGAAGCTGTACTCCGTATTCGAGCACAAATACATTTGATCTTCATCACCCGCGTTACTACTCACTGTGTCGATATTTACCATTGAGGAATTCGATGTGGTGCCGGAGTGTTCCAATTTACCTCCAGATTCAATCACATGTTCCGGCATCAAATCGCTCTGATTTAGATTTAGTGTAAGATCTAACATTGTTTTAATTTAACCCTCCTTACAAGTCAGCTTCAATAAATTTTCCTGATACCGAACAATCTGAAATGCATTTTAATCACGTTATAGTTTTAAGATAAACATACAGAAACTTAGCACAAAAATGCTTTGATTTGAATTTAGCTTATAGTTGAAACCTATACATACAGAAGTCTAACACAAAAATGCATATCCGGAACAATAATACAGTAATTAGGCAAATCATAAACATACTAAATCAGTAGTTTCTAGCATCAACTAATTAATTCCTTCAAATCAAGATCACGTAGTAATTAAGTTACATATAGATACGAATACTAACAAAAAACTGGAATAAAGAGCGAATATACATTATATGATATAGTTCAATAAGTTCTAATTAGATTCAAATAGAATTAAAATCGTTGTAATCCTCTTTCAAAATTCAGCTTCGGTAAACAAGTTATTTGCAGACTTGATTAGTTACTCCTATCTAGAACTCCAAATCGAAATCACGAACGAGTAATTACGGTTATATATATTAGAAAAATATAGATACAGATTTACAACATGAAACTGAAAATAAGAAGTAATCTGCATCATAAACTTCAAGTGATTTACATTAGATTGATCGAGGTCTAATTACATCATTTCAATCCACTTTCAAAATTCAAATTCGAGAAATTAGTTACAAGCAACTACTGATTAATATGCAGTTAATAACAATTCGAAATCATATACTCCTAATTGCGGTATATAAATATCTGAAACATATAGATACAGAATTATAACATGAAACTGGAAATAAGAACGAATATGCATTACACCGGGAAATAGAAATTTAGACAGTAGGCAATGGAGGTTTGAATCAAACACGGCGGTTATTTGCATTCATTTGTAGAGAGAGAAACAGCTTTTTCTAGAGAGAGAGTGTGTGTGTGTAATGTGTGTTTCGTGTAAAGCAGCCAAGAAAAAATGGTGAGAAATGGAGGGATTAAAAAGGAGCGATGATGTGACTTATGAAGGTGGCGCGTGATATTTAAATTTGGTAATAGTACATTTTTGGTATATATATTAACAAAAAAGAAATGACTTTATGAGACTAAATTATATGGAAAATCACTAGTCACAAGTCTATTTAACAAACTTATCCTTTAACTTAAGTTTTTAAATTTTAACAAACTGATCTAGTCTTTCGCGTCTGAATTGGAGCTAACTAGTTAAGGGTGCTAATGCAATAAAAAGCGAAATGTCTAAAGAACTAAAACAAAGTAAAAACATTCTTACTTGATTTAGTAAAAGTCAAAATATTGTTCACGAACACAACATAATAAGTTTAGAAAAACAGCCATTACTCCGTATTATATTGTTTCGTCAAAAAAATTTATATTTACCATCAAAAAGCTTTTTAACTTGGGTGATAACGGATGCAGTCTATTTCCCAAAAATAGTTTAAGGTCACGGCTTGTAGCTCAGACATTTCTGTAACCATAACCACAACCGCTGAGCGAGTCATTTATGTCCTTCATATTATAGATAGGCAGCTAATTGTGTGCTGATTTGAGTTGCCGTTTATCAACCTTTTCCCCAACACACAAGAAAAAGAAAAAAAAAGCTTCCATATATATTAGCTGTTTTTTAATGTATTGAAGATGCACATTTATGTTTCAATAAACAAAACCATAACAATTATTCGTCTTAATTTCCTCATAGTAGTCGGTATTTAGCAATTACATTTTGGGTGGTCCATGTTCTAAGTAAGTAGTAGATACACAATTTTAGTTTGTTTATATGATGTGCAACCTTTTATCTTAATATGCTACAATAAAAGAATCCATAATAAATGTTTGTTTTGTGTTATTATGTCACATGCATGGCACCCTACATACATAAAAGAGCAGTCGATTTAAGACTTATTAAGGTCTAAATTGGTCACCCTGTATTCTTTCTAAAAACGGGAAGATCATTTTACATCATTAATTACCACATTTATAAATATGACTAAAAGAGGCCCTCTTTTGTTAGGCAAGCTATGTCATTAGTCAATTAAGTACGCAATAATTTATGAAGGTTTTGAATATGTATACTTGTATAGTACAACAAATTATATTAGGTGTAGGGTTACACAATTGTTAACCCCAACCATGCATCTTAATTAGATGCTTTATAAGAAAACTTGAATAGATTTAACATGTTTATTTAATAATTCCATTAAGCATTATGTCAAATATGACCCATAATAATTGACACCAAAAGAACATAAAGACATCCATGTGATTACAGATTTTGAGTGTAGCAGCAAGTCATGGGGCAAGTAAAAACTTTCAAGAGGGTAGATAAGCAGCTTTTTTTGTTTTTGTTGGTGCACAAAAAAACTACGAGTAATATTCACTGATGAGAGGAAAATTACAATGAATTGAAGCAAAGAACATACGAGAAACTCTCACACATTATTAGTTATGTTTCCTACTCAACAACGATCTCACTTGCTATCAAAGTGTCCTGTAAGAAGAACGAAAGTAACAAGTCATTTGGAATCATGAGCCTAAGTAAAAAATGTGCTGGTAACTTGGGTATTGTAAACTTGGCTTATTTCTGCAGTGGTTTACAGCGTCTGTTGATCCCATTGTATACAAGTGCATATAAGTTGGGACATTCAACGATATGATCCGTATATCAGACACCATTGCAAATTTGCGTTTTCATTTTTTTTTTTAACGAAAGGCCTTACGGAAAGACCAAAAATATAACTTTAAGTCCTGGGCAAGCAACAAGAAGAGACATTAGTAGTTGTTTCTTACTCCATGATTATTTCACTCACAATCATAGTAATCAATAAAGGAGAAACAAGTAAAATAGTCGTCGGGTGATCTATAACTCAAGTCGAAAATATGTCGATACTTAATGTAATCCAAACTCAACAATGACCCTTTTTGCTCTGTGATTTAAAGCAGCTATTCCCATTATTATCCCATAATAGACTGGTGCAACACGCAATAATAGATGCTACATCTACTGTAGTGCATACAGTGTTGTATGCAGATGTGAACAACAGTGGGGTTCCGTGAAGTGATTGCACCTAACTTTGAACATAGATGTAATCATACAATATCTGGAAACAAAAACGCTATTATAACCACACACAGATGTAAAACGAGATTAAGATATCCACATGCATACTCCTGATGTTCTTTATGTAACTTCTATCGATTAAAGTAACACAATACAGATTATATTTTAAGTATAATATTGGATGCACCACTGATCATTACATAAAACAGGGCAATTTGTTTCCTAGTCATGAGATACTTTAAAGTTTTTAGTCAAGTAAAGCTACTTCTAATTTGGTCAAATCATCTTTACCATATATAACTGTTTAATTAATCTTTGACAGGCGTGTGTAAATTATACAGAGGCAACAGTAGTATCACAGCGGACTGCAAAAATAGCCTGAAAACTCATTTCTTATGACCATTGACCACATATTATATTTTTGCAGATGTTAAATGTCTTTAATATGTAACCAAAAGTAGTAGAGAGGGTATCTGATTAACCATCAAAATAGCTATGGAGCATAACATAAAGTCAAAATACATCAATCAATATAACAAAACAAAAAAGAAGTTATAAAGAAACGTATGGGAAGTATGTCAATGCTAAAAACCATAAAACTTTCTTCTTTCAGGTTCATTTCCAGATATGGTCGTCTCAATAATAATCATTTACTAATTTTATATTTCAATAGTATTATCTACACCCCTTTTTTCTAATTGGACTCAAGTAAATCAGAAGCATCCTTACTGAATTAATATTTTGATCTAGCAAACAGCAGTAATATTCAGAAACAAATAGTGCAACAATGCTTGGTTACATAACAAGATATGCATAGAGCAGGGTAACTGAGCAAGTAATTTTTGGAGGAAGCACAGCCTGTCTATTTTTTGTAGTGTGAATCTGATGTGTATTTAGTCCTAATGACCATGTCAATTCAGTATGTTTTAAGTTTGGACATGCAGGGTATCTTGTGCCGAGTTTGCAACAAAGATTCAAAGGTAGATCTCTACTCAAATTGCTGCGATGCGCTGATCATGTTTTAACAGGTAATTCATATGAAACAGAACATAAACCATCTAGTGAGCCTTCACAAGACAACCTCATTTCGATTCAAGCAAATTTCTAGCAACAAAGGCCTGCGAATTTCTTAACAAAATAGGTGCACACTTCCAAAAGAGTGATTCACAAATCTTAAGAGACTCATGCGGATAACTTTGTTAGAATGGAGTGAGCTATAATCTAATAACTAATGCTAGTGAATGAATAAAGAAAAATCTAATACGGGTATGGTCAGATTTACTTCTGAAATATCACCAAAGTACCTTGCTGATATAACTAGGGTATGACGCTGTTTCTAAAACAAAACTTTTGCATAGTATCATACAGCTATGAGCTTTCCCTTAAACCTCTCATATGTGTCTTAATAATTCTACACCCCATCCAACCAACACTAACTTGTATCAAATTTCATGTCATATACGATATGTTCAGCTTGCTTCAGATATTCCCTCAGGCCTCAAGTACATGAATTTGCAACAAAAACCGTTGCTAGATACACATAACCAAATAAGGTAAGCCCCAAGTTGTTTACTTATAATCAAGTTTCACACAGACAATGATGTGTAGCATGGAAATCCCCAGAGACTACAGAGAACCTTATGGAAGTTTATTGCCACCGGTAAGCTCTAAAGAATGCAAAATTGCTCATAACAGAAGCTTTGAATCTTCAAGGACAGACACCCTACTCTCTTATTATCTCCCACCTTCACACTTGTGCACTGAAACATCAATCATATGTATTCCCTTAATATACACAATGGCTCTCAAGTTTAAAGAGCCATATTAATATTATTATCCCAATATTGTGTCCCAAAAGTAGCCTAGAATCTACAAGATATTAATGCACACTTTCTTGGACAGTTTCAAAATTTTAGAATATATATTTGAACTCGGGAACGTGATCTTTATGATACGAACCAATATTATAATAAAATAGATAATGTCCATTTCTACAAGCACTTACATTTTTTAGATTGTAGGCAGCAGAATTCAGACACTAGATTTCATGTTTTTGTGAAAAAATACTTTCTGGTTCCCGGGAACAGACAAGCAACTAGTCAGCAAATCCCAATTGGGATAAGAGAACTAAACAAGAATCACTACAATAAAAGGTCACAAATCACAACTCACCAGCATTGCAAGCTTCTCCAGCACATTTAACTAACAGTTTTACCGAGGTTGAAGGCGACAGAGATCCTTGTGGCATTGGAAACATTCAAATCAAACAGAAACTGTGTAAATAGTTGAGGATAACTTTTTCTTTGGAACTACGTTCTTGATTGTACACAACTAACACAAGAAATGAATCGCTTACATACTCCTTACTATAATACACTGCAGTACCTATTATTAAGAATGTTTCCCATATTAGTGGTCACCATAACTTAGACCAATAAGCAGTCAATTCAGCATACCTACTTGTACCCTCGTGGCTCTATCTTACAAATCCAGGGAAGAAGTAAAAGTACTAAACATCAAGCAGATATCATTTCATGAACATACAACATGTGAAACTTAATAATTCTAAAACTCCCATAGTATCAAGCTACAGTTTTAGACTCGCTAAAGCAAATAGGAAAAAGACAGCTAACCATCACTACAACCAATCTTGTTGCTGCAACTTCAATGGCAAATACACCTCGGACAAATACTGAAAACCAAACGTACTCAACGCCTGAATTTCCGCCTTCTGCTTCGTCTTCACCATCAAATTCAGTTCCTCAACCCACCCGGGATTCTTCTTCACAAAATCCTCCTCCAACAAATCCTTACCAGTCTTAATATCCTGCTCTGTCATCGGCAATCTACACTGTTCAGGTATCTTATATTTATCCAAATCACTAGGCCTAATCCCCAACCATTTAATATCCGGTGTCGTCAAATTAGCACTATCATACGACATGTTCTTAGAACCACATCCATAAACCGACAAGATCTTCAACCCATACGGATCACTATCCACAAGAGCCAACACTGGTAACTTCAGTTCCATCTTCATCTTTCTTAAAAACAACCTAGTTGCAACATCCGGTTGCCCTTTCGCGGTCACAATTATACATGGAAAACGATTATAAAACCTATCCTCAGCTAATCGCATATACGCAGCATCTTTTTCTACCAGCAATATAAACAAAGCATCACTAGACATATCACCAACTCTATCAATATTAGGCGGAATCGCCTTCCCACCTATCCCCATTTTCGTACAATCAATCATATCACCATTATCACTAAACACAAGTCTACCTACAACAACTCCTTTTTCAGCAGCAACAACATTCAGTGAGGACCTAGTGCACCCTAAAATACAGGACACGTCATCCAAAACAGCGTCAGATTGCGTCTGGTCTTGAAAAAGCTTAACATCAGTATAAAACATATCACGCTTAGTCACGTGTATATTTTTCAAGGTTAATTGATGAATTAACGACATGATACGTGCAGTAATCGTCGTCTTCCTAACAGTAGATACATTAGCGTACGGACGTACTGAAGATTTATCTTTTAACACAATCCGATCAAGTTCCGGCACGTAGAGTTGGTTCGTGGCGGCGCGTGACGGAACAGAGAATGAGAATCCGTTTCCGGCGAGGATTGATTTGGCGAGAGAACATGCCAGGGTTTGGATTCGATGTTGGACGGATGATAACGGCAAGTCGGTGACTTCACGGCAGGTGGAGGATAATGAGAGATCGGTTAGGGTTAGGGTTTTGGAAGTTGAGGCTGATTTTGTGGCGTCAGTTAGGGTTTTGAGGATTGAGAGGATTTCGGAGTCGGATTTCAAGCGGTTTTTGAAGGGGAGACGGGCAGATTCGGAATCGGAGTCGGAGTCTTGTTTCCGGCGTTTTCTTTTCTTGTCCGCCATCGATGAGGTGCGCGAAGATGAGTAGAGGCGGGAAAAATGAAAATGGAGATGAAAATAGTAGATACACAGGTTATTGGGAGCTGAATTTTAGGTTAGTGAGAAAAAAGATAATTACATATTTCTCCCTTGAAGGCCGCTCCCGAGATTTTGACGAGAAGAGAAAGAAAAGAAGATGAAATAAAATGGTAGAAAACAATAGAAGAGAAATATATACTTTTTATACATTTTCCACTCTGTTACTGAGTTTAAAAACAAACACGAAAAGAAGAGAAAGGGGGAGAAAGGAGGAAAAAGAAGAGAAGAGGAAACAAAGAAAGATGGATTAATGATTTTGTGTTCTCAAGTGTGAGGGAAAAGAAAGGAAATAACACTCCCTTTCAAATCATCTCACATTTGGGAGGAACGTTTTATAAGAAAAACAAGCTTAGAGTTTCCTTTTCTTTTCTCTTCGTTCTCAAAAAATAACTTAAGAACACAATTTGATTAGCTTCTTATCCCTTCCTTTCTTTTCCCTTCATATACAAAACTTATGAACGCATAGCTTTCATTTCAGTTCTCTTCTATTCTTAAAAAAAAAACTCAAGAACAGGCCAAATATCGTCAAACTTGTTTTGTTTCGTTGAGTCATTTTTAAGTGCATTTCTTTATTGATGGGTCGACTTATTCAAAGGCAAATTAGAGAGACATGAAGAAAGTTTTTTTATATAAAAAGATATCTAAATACCTTGCACATTTACAAAATTAAGAGAGAGTTGGAAAAACGGAACATGGCAACTTATATGTTAACGATCGCGTTATGTCTTTGTTCGTATCCAAAATGCTTTGTCAAACCCCACATAGGTTTGGCAAATGGGTTATTGACAAAAACGGAGTCCTAACTGATGTTGATGATGGTATGGTATTGATTGATAAACACGAAATTCTAGATTTAGAGATTAGGGCTTACATGCATATCGTGAACTATTAGTCTTGTTAATTTTTTGACACCCGATTGTTAGAACAAATTAGGGAAAATATATATGAAAATGGAACTAGATTATGTGTCTTCAATTAAGGAAAAGTTTTTTCGATTGAATCACAAAGTTAAATATTTACAAGTGTAACACACATCAAATAATTCAAATTTAAATCAAAAAACATGTTAAAAAAAGTTAAATTATTTAATAATGATGACTTATTGTCCATGTAATAACATTTTGTTTGTTTGTAGTTAGATCTCCTACGGGGTAACAGTCGTCTCACAACATTGTGTAGTGCTATCTATCACGATATTTCATAACTGCAAAAATGGGATAAAAGGGAAAAGGGAAAAAAAGAAAAAGAAAATAAAAAAATAAAGAAAGAAAGCGTTGCCCACTATTCGCCGCATGCAATGGCACACCAGCACGACGGTCTATACCGATAAGCTGAGTCAAAAAACAGGACACTCATTGAAGCCGCACGAACAATGTTGGCAGACTCTAAGTTGCCTATTACCTTCTGGGCTGAGGCGGTCAATACCACTTGTTATATTCTTAACAGGGTTTCTGTGGTTAAGAAGCACAATAAAACGTCATATGAGCTGCTTAACGATCGAAAACCTTCGTTACAGTTTCTTGAACCGTTTGGGTGTCCCTGCACAATTATGTACACAAAAGAGAGAGTTGCTAAATTTGGAGCAAAAATTTGGGTTTTTCAAATAACTCTCCAAACAAACGTGTGTATAATTTGGCAACTAAGCGCATAGAAGAACATTTTGAAGTCACGTGCTTTCGGTATACTGAAAATCCGTAGGGAAAGGGACCCGCACAGTTGTTTAACTATGAAGCAATCTTTGACTCATTCAATCTTTCTAACGAAGAAGATGAGGTTGATCAGGTGGTCACACTGCTCCACGGCCTTGATTTGTCTTCAGATACATCTCCGCCATCAGCATCAAAGCCACCGACTGCTTCTGCTACTCCACCTCCTTCTCAAACCAACGCTGAGGTTCCTGAATCATCGACGAGAAATCAAGAAACGTATACTGATATTTCTGAGTTGTCTGATGATGAAGATAAACCGCTTGTGAATACTGATGAGTTTGATTCGGCACAGGAAACCGATTTTACAAACTTGGACTCTGTAATTGTGCCTGACGAAATTCCAAGTTCTCGTATCAATAAGGACCATCCGGTGGAGAATATTATCGGTCCTTTGGATAAAGGGATTCAGACACGAAGCCAAGTTATTACTGTTGAGAATTCTGAATCCCCATCTGATTCTACTGAGCTTGTCTCTCTTGCATATCTTGCCGCATAGGTAAAATCGTGTTTTCTATCTCAAGTGGAGCCTAAACGGACAGAGGATGCTTTGAAAGACCCACATTGGGTTGAAGCAATGCAAGAGGAGTTGCAACAATTCAAAAAGCTACATGTTTGGGAATTGGTACCGTTACCTAAGGGTGCACATCCTACCGGCACTCGATGGGTATATAGAATCAAGAAAGATGATCGAGGAGTGGTTATCAGAAATAAAGCACGGATAGTAGTTCAAGACTTTCATCAAGTAGAGGGTTTGGACTATGATGAGGTTTTTGCTCTTGTTGCAAGATTGGAGTCGATTCGTATCTTCTTGGCATTCGCGTCCTTTAAGGAATTCCGTGTTTATCAGCTTAATGTGAAGAGCGCATTTTAGTACGGACAGGTTGATACTGATGTTTATGTGAAGCAGCCTCCTGGTTTTGAAGATCCTTTGCATCCGGAATATGTCTATAAACTCAATAAGGCATTGTATGGTCTGCATCAGGCGCCAAGACTGTGGTATGAGAGGCTTGCTACTCATCTGATTAAGAATGGATTCGAAAGAGGAAGTATTGATAGAACTCTATTCACAAAAAGAGACGAAGACGACTTGTTACTGGTACAGGTTTATGTCGACGACATCATATTCGGTTCTACAAAAGATTCCATAAGTAAAGACTTAGAGCATCATGAAGTCTGAATTTGAGATAAGTGCAATAGGGGAACTTACGTTCTTTCTCAGTGTACAAGTTGAGCAGTCTGCCAAAGGAATCTACATTCATCAGTCCAAATATGTTACTGATATGTTAACTAGGTATGACTTGCTTAACTGTAAGACCTATGGCACCCCCATTGAAATTAATCACAATCTCGGACCGGCCACTGATGAAGAGGATTGTAAAGAAAAGGACTATCGCTCAATGATTGGTTCTCTCATGTATCTGACCGCTTCAAGGCCGAACATCGTATTTGTTGTGTCCATTTGCTCCAGATATCAAGCTAGGCCCAAGGTTTCTCATATGAAAGCAGTGAAGCGCATATTTGGATACCTCAAATATAGACCAACTCTTGGTCTATGGTACTCCAACGAGAAAACATCTGCACCCACTGCATACTCAGATTCTGATCATGGCGGTTGTAGCATAGATAAGAAGTCTACAACTGGTGGATGCCAGTTTCTTGGATCGCGTTTGGTCTCGTGGCAGTGCAAAAATCAGACTACAGTGGCTACTTCCACTGCGGAGGCTGAGTATGTTGCTGCGGCTAGTTGCTGTTCCCAGATTCTGTGGATTCAACATCAATTGCGTGATTACGGGTTACTTCTTACTATGACTCCTATTCATATTGATAATACTGATGCTATATCTATTACACGCAATCCCGTACAATACTCCAGGACTAAACACATAGAACTTAGGTTCCACTTTATACGGGATTGCTATGAGAAACACTTAATAGACCTTGTCCACATACCTTAAGCAGAACGCTGACTTATTCACCAAGGCCTTTTCTCGCGCCCGATTTGATCAACTAGTCAACATGATTGGTTTACGCTTCTTTCAACTTAAGAACTAACTTTTTGGACTTGGACTATTGTTTTTGATTAAAAAAAAAATACGCAACAACCACTCTTTATACTCTTTAGTATTAAAGAAATACACGGTTGCAATATTTGTAAAAAGATGTTTAGTTGTGTCTGTAAACAACTAGGGAATTGATAGTACATTAGGGTACATGCACAAAATGGAAATTCTAAGGTTTATCCTCGATGTATCAGTAGGTTTATCTAGCATACTTACTACAACTTTCATAAACATTAGCTTCATAATATGATGTACTGGTAGGCATGCTACACACCGGTCTTTGTACTATTAAAAAGTAATACTAATACATGTCTATTATCGTGTGGTAAACACCATGTGATGTATGATTGAATGTCTTAATTCCTTAACATAGCTTGAC
This sequence comes from Pseudognaphalium luteoalbum, assembly GCA_963422505.1. Classification (NCBI taxonomy): domain Eukaryota; kingdom Viridiplantae; phylum Streptophyta; class Magnoliopsida; order Asterales; family Asteraceae; genus Pseudognaphalium; species Pseudognaphalium luteoalbum. The sequence continues at coordinate 21,094,590 of OY730192.1, forward strand.
ATACTTCTATTTTAGTTTATAATATGAAATAATTTGGGGTATATATTGATTGTTTTCTCTGTTGTACGTAAGTACAGACCTGGTCTCAATTTGTATATACTTAAAAGTTAAGCAAACGCAAGTCAATGAACTTGAAAAAGTCTTAAATCAAAAGATACCTAACAAGGTCGCCAAAATGATTTGACCAAGTCTGGTTTTGCTAACACTTGAATCAAGCTATGTCGCTTTGTTGTACGTTTGTACAGACCTATCACCGCTGGCTTGATTCTTAAAAATGATATTCCTCTATTATATCTATTTTGGAAGATATGTTCTTGTCTAAATTACAGTGGTATATCTATGGTGGGGACCACAGATACATATTCATACTAACAATAAAGGAATTGTTCATAGACACGGATGTAACATGTTTAGGTGGTCAAACAATACCAGTAATCATCTTGAATTAATAATTATCAAAGGTGTTCTAAATATGCTAAGTAAATTTACGAGCTGATTTTGTACAGACGGTTTTGCGTCGTGAAGTGAAGAGTAAACGTTATAACTTTATCAAACCGACGCTTGGAACGAGATATATATTCAAGAAAAAGATTGATCCAGTAACAAGACAGCCGATCTGCAAAGTACACTATCCGTCAGCTGATTGTTTGACTGAGATTCCGCTTGAGACTGTTCCCTTTAACTTTCTTAGAAGATTTCATCATTGGGAACTTGATCCGCATACGGGCGAAGCGGTATTTGTTTTTGTTCCAGAATCTAAGCATCCGGAGATGACTTTGCTGTATGGTTTGAAGAAAACTCAATTCAAAGTATTTGATCCTGTGAGCTTGATTAATCTGTCACAGAAAGATTTGAGGAAATTGTTTGATAGTCCAATTCGCTTCAACGTAAGAAATGTAGTGAATTCGACTCTTGTTAGACAATTTCAGAAGGTTGTGACTGTGTGTGTTACGCATGGGATTCGTGCTGGAGGCAGGTTTCCCGAAGGCTGGGTTTGAATTGAAGAAATTTTGAAGACCAAGCTGAAGACACAGGGGAGTTGTTGGTGCATCTTAGTGTGTCTATCAGTTGGTCTAAGTCTGTAATGCGTTAGATATGTAATTACGTTAGTTATGACGTTTGTATTTGAAAAGTAATTACATTTTGTGTTTTGGAGACACAAGGTTTTGTGTCGCAAGAGTCAACTTGGCGACATAACTTGTGTCGCATGAGTCAGCTTGGCGACACAGCTTGTGTCGCATAGATCAGATTAGGTGTCGAGTATAAATAGATGAGTTCGGCTCATTTGTTAGGGTTGACGAACCTAGGTAAAGTTTCAGTATATTGTACTCATGCTTCAGCAATTAATCTGATTGGTAATCTTTGGAGTATTCATATACTTTGTGTTTTGTTTGTTTTAATCGTTTAAACGTTTATATTATCAATCGTTGGATTCCGCACGTCGATTAGTTCTTAGGGTTCAATTAAGTCCGACCACAGGGGATCATTAAGACCAACATATGATTCAAAGCGTTGACACCAATCTGCATAGCTCATTCCTAGCATATATATGGAAGGCTTATTTCCTGATCCCACCTCATTATTTTGCTTCAACATAGCTCCAACCGACTGAATAGAATGTGATGTAGAAGCTGACATTTTAAGTTACCTGCAAAATAATCAAATACATAGAAAGAAAACAAACTGTTATGCGACACAAGTATGTGTCGCAAAGAGGTCAAGCGACACAAAGATTATGTGACACCCGTCAAATTAGAACTAGTAATTAGTGCCTAATCAAGTGTATTACATGTAATTAATTCTGTGTTAGGCTAATTAATGTATCAATATATATATTGTTGAATATATACAAGTATGTGATTGGATTAAATCGTACAAGTTTCAAATCGAATGCAATTTGATTCAATTAATACGGACGTTGGTGAACAATTTTTATTAAATGATATGATATTATTTAATAACCCGAATGTATTCAAAATATTATTTATGTAATATTTCAACTCGAATTAGTATCGTACAAACAACAGTTACGCGATTAAAATAATAAACGCGCGAACAATTGAAACAAGAATAAGTTACATTTTATAAACTCAAGTAAAAGGGTTCAATGAAATAATTCAACAAAAACATTAATAAATATTCGTAACTTAAAATAATTATTAAAAGTTTAAACAATCGAAAAAACGAACACACCACGGAACACAAACACGGGAAACAAAAATTGGGACACACCCACAAGGGGTGGGGCCCCCCTAACCGGCCCAAGGGAGGGGGACATCACCCCCCACCTCCTTTCCCTCTCATTTCCCTCCCCCACTCTCTCTCTCTTCCATTTTCTTCTTCCTTTTTCTCCCATTTCACCACCACACCACCATCACCATAATCCCACAAAACTACCATCAATCACCCTTGAATCACCTCGCTCATTTGAAGAAAAAGAACCACCTCGCAACGATCTACGTTTCTATCTTTCCGGATTCCTCTCACGTGAAGTTGTAAGTTTCCGAGAAATCCCGAAACTCTCCGATTTTACTCATTTTCACTTGTTTGCTGTTTGTAATAGCTTATAATGTCCATCTAAGGGTTGGGTAAAAGAATCGGATCAAACAGAAATCGGAAAACTCGTTTTCGGCTCAAAATCCGTCGAACATGCGTAAGTGTCGCATAGGCCAGTCCAGTATAGCGTCACTTCATGCGTCACTTAAGTGACGCATAAAACCCTAAATTTGCGTCACTTGCCTAAGTGCTGCATAAAACCCCTTTTTCCCGACACTTCAATCGTCACTTGCCTAGTGACGCCTAACACCTTCATCCGACACTTCTAGCGACACTTCCTAAGTGTCGCCTATGATCAGAAACCGACACTCGAACCCGACACTCCCTAAGTGTCGCCCCCCTTATGCGTCACTTCTCCAAGTGACGCTAATAATTCAGAAACCATCATTTTATGTGACACTTCCTAAGTGTCCGCCAAATTTTGGAAGTGACGCATCAAGTGTCGCTAAAAACAAAAAGTTTAAAACTCGTATATCACTAAGTATTGAGGCTCAAATCTGACACCCCATTTTACCCGAATTCAAATCCCAAGTGCGTTTTTCACCAAAACAATTTAATAGAAATAAAAAAAATTCGACCCCAACCAGGGACCAGCCCCTTGGACCCCGCCAGGGGTTGCCACCCCTGGGACCCCGCTAACCAGGGGCGCTGCCCCCGGACCCCCGTCACTTAAAGTTTACAAATACTTTTAAGTATAACACCTTTCGAAAATCAAAATAATAATGTGAGATTATTATTACAAACAAATCACCAACGGGCCGTACACGTTTTTCAAAATACAATCAAATCAACCCAGTCGTAGTAACTTGGACAAGTCAAACAACCAAATCGTAGTAATTTGGATAATTCAATCAACAAAATCGTAGAAATTTGGACATTCTAAGTTGGACGAACAACTACAAGGGCAGTCTTTCGAGATGCCTACTCATGTTATGACCATCGCGTGTCTTGGACACCCTCAGGTTACAAGTCTTCGGACATCAATGCACCGCTAATCAATTCAAGTTTATTAAGTTAAACACTCAAGGCTTAGGTGAGTCTCATAGCCCCTACTTTACGGTTTTCATCTGGGGTGTGATTACATTGCTCGTTTTATTTTACAATATGAACGCAAGTACAATGCAAATCAAATACTACATGAGTTGTTTTCACTAATTATTTCAAAGCCCTCCATAACATAGTTTGGTAATACATCTGTAGCGTGAATGTTAGTATATGATATCATATAGGATTGACAATCCTCGTCCGGGTTAGCACGCACTGACTGGTCAAACGGACGTATTAGCATTTGGGAAGACGAGTGTAGATTAGGCACTCGTAGGAGGCAACTCAGTTAGGTTTCCTTAATTGGACCTAACGCTCAAGTTAAGCTCAAACTATGTGCTCATGGCTGTATAACTTTTATTTTGCTTAATTGCATTTTAAATTCAATTAAATCTGGCCAGCCCCTGTGGTCGGACCTAATTGAACCCTAAGAACCAATCGACGTGCGAAATCCAAAGATTGATAATATAAACGTTTAAACGATTAAAACAAAGAAAACAGAAAGTGTAACACCCGCTTTGTGATTCGAGGGTAATCTGGTAATTTCCCTTACTTATATATTTTAATTGTTATATTTAAATTATTGTGTCTTATATATTTTGGTTAATAACTTACGAAATTTGGTCAAAGGATTAATTGTGACTAGTGAATTATTGACCAATTTAAATAGTTCTAGTTCGCAGTACAATAAAATAGTTTTCTCGCAATTGGTATTTAGGTTCCAGACAATAGAATTAGGACGGGTATAATAATTAAATCACAGAGTCGGTTTTGTGGGTTGAGGTGTTAATCCTCTGCTTCTTAAGCTTTCCCTATGTGAAATCCTTGCAAGAACTAAAACCTACATAAGCTTAAACAAGAATTCCAACCAAATTAGAAATCCGTAACAAGCTGTGATTTATTGATTCTAGCTTGATTTCATCATCATCTCCCACTTAAGAATCTTCAAAGTGTAAGTACTCATGGCATTTTATCAATTTCTTGAATTCTAAGTTTTGTATGATTTGGTGAGAAATTGAAGCTTGAAAGGGTTAGCTTGATAGTTATAGGATCATTACATGATTTGATTGAATGTCATCAAACTGATTTCATAATGATTTGTTTGTGTTCTTCAAAGGAGAATGAATTAGTTAGGTTGAATAATGAATTGAGTAACTTAGGATGAATTGATTCATGTAATTGATATGTGTTGTTTATAGTTAGTATTGATGTTAAATTTCTGCTGAAATGCGTGTTGGTATCTGAATTTGATAAGAATTGAGTTGGGTTTCGTAGCTGTGTAATTGCAGCTAGAACAGGTCGCTGGAAGGTGGGTTTTACCCGGCGGGTAAACCCACTACCCGGCGGGTAGTTCATCCAAAGGTGAACCCGGCTGGTAAACGGGTCACCCGGCGGCTCGTAGAGGCTTTAAAACTCAATTAGGTTCTGTTACCACCTAGACTAATTCACCCGGTTGATAACCCGGGAACCCGGCGGGTGGAATGGATTACCCGACGGGTAATGTGAGAACCCGACGGGTACTAGCTGATTTTCAGGAGTTTAGTGTTTTGACATTTAATGATTTATGTTGGTTCTAATATTGTATTATAAATGTGATCTGTACTATTGAATGTTGTAATACTACATTACTTGATAACTGATATATTTACTGATATTAAGTTAATGTTACATTTGATTAAAATGTATGATTTTGGAATGAATTACTAATTGTAATTCTGTTGTGTTTTCAGACACGCCGAAGACTCAGTGATTTAGTCAGCTGAGTAGTGGTAAGAAGTTGACAGGTGAGTGGACTTGTACTCTCAGTGGGATTTAGTTGTAACATATTTGGTTACAACAAGTGAACATATTTGTTATTGTGATTGTTGAATTGTTGACTATTAATTGATGAAATACACGTGTAATATGTGATGAGTCGCCTTATGGCATTTGGTGATTCGGAGGTCAACGATTGTTGGGCTGGGTTACTACAGGTTAGTCAATGTGAGATTTGTGATCATGTGTTGAGAATGGAACACATATTGACTAAAGGTAGTAACCAGCTATCGGTAAATCACTGTATTGGCCTGCAGTGATCATAAGTGTTGCTTGGTGGGCCACCGCGGTCTGAGGGCGCCACAAGGACCACCGATCCTCTTGGTGATGTTGAGTTTATGTGTTAATTGTTGATAATTAATTATGTTGAGCTAAGACAAACTGTTTGTAACAAGTTTATTCACTTAGCTTCGTGCTAATCCCGTTGTTACTCCTTACAGGTTTGACTTGAATGGGACTGGGCAAGGAGTACTTGGAAGTGGTTGACCATGACTACTCTGATATTATTTTGATACTTTATATTGCCCAGATACTCTTTAATAGTTTGTAATTTGACAGATAATATTATAGTATATATAATGTTTTGGTAAATGACGTCATGTCATTTATTATATAAAATGAATGGGATTGCGCTTCCGACATTGTTTTAAAAAAAAAAAAAAAACTAAATGTGTGGTGTGTTATAGAAAGTATACGAATACTCAAAAGATTACCGATCAGATTAATTGCTGAAGCACGAGTACAATACACTGAAACTTTACCTAGGTTTGTCAACCCTAACAAATGAGCCGAACTTATCTATTTATACTCGACACCTAATGTGATCTATGCGACACAAGCTGTATTGCCAAGCCGACTCATGCGACACAAGTTATGTCGCCAAGTTGACTCTTGCAACACAAAACCCTTGTGTCACCAAAACACAAAATGTAATTACTTTCCAAATACAAACGTCATAACTAACGTAATTACATATCTAACGCATTACAGACTTAGACCAACTGACAGACACACTAAGATGCACCAACAAAGGCGCGTACAACATCCCTAATGTCATCGTGCTACCACCACGATGCTCACAACAATGACACTGTGAGCGATCTTAGAGTCCTAAAGAAAAAAAATGAAGTTATTAAACTTTAAAGTGTAAAAATTATTTTTTTGGGAGGGAAATAGTTACGTATATATAGGAAGGATCGTGATGGAAGCTTCAAAATCAGGGAAAGAAGGGAAGCAAACATCAACCATTCATTTTTTCTCCTCTTATTAATCCACAATACCTATTTAATCACTTTTCATCTAAAATTCCAATTTAAAGCATGTAATTCAAAGATTCATCAATAAAAAACGTTATAAATCTTTGAATTCATCAATCACAATCATGCATATCTTCAATTCGTCATAATTCGACTTCATAAAAAAATTATGAATATTGGAGTAACTTTTGTATTTTTGATGAAATTTTGATTTGACATTGAAAACAATAAATTTTAAACGGATTTGATCGTACAAAACTTATAAACAAGTAATTAATCAAATTATGATTGTCATTCCAATCGAATTACAAATTTAAAAATTTCAGATCGTTAACATTTATCTGAAAAACATGTTAATCAAAATTACAACTTAATACTCTTAAACATTCATTTATGATGAATATTAATTTATATATGTTATTATACACTATTGAATGTGATAACATAACATTCATCATTGTATAATAATGTGTATGCGTTAACATTCATCATAAATGAATGTTAACGTGATGAAAATTTGATTTTGATTAACATGCTTTTGAAATGCATATTAACGATATGGGAGGCGTTTTCAAGTTATTTATAATTTTGCCACCGCATTGACTTTTACGTTGACCAGAATGTGTAGCTAAAAATAGCTTTTATCCTTTCCCCATTTTCTTACTTCCCTATCGATCTTCCCTATATATATAACCTTGATCTACAATTGAGAATGAAAAATATCTTTCCACTGTCCGACTACAATGAAACAAACTTGAGTCTTTAGATTCGAACATTTATGACATAATGATGTCGTGCAAACGAGGTTAAGTTTTAAGAAATGGAAAGAACCTTATTGACTATACACAACTCAGACAAGATTATCTGATCGTATAATAGTATAGTATGGTAAATCCGAGTTGAACACTAGGGACGTATGTCAATTATGAATAAAATGAAAATTGTTGTATAATGAAAACAGTAAATGAGGGGACGTTTTAGTTCCGTTAGAACAATTGACTAACAATTATGAAATGTAATTAGAACCTTAAATTAAATAATAAAAAGAAATACTTTACAAAACAATTAATCAAATTAAAAACACTTGATTCAAATGATGGAAGAAATGTATTCACTTAGACTACTTTTCTTAGATTCCGATTATCACTTTATCGATTTGCTCAAACATTGGATTTTATTGTGACATAGAGATAACCCCTTTTCCGAAGTAAGTTAATCTAACACAATTAAGAAAGATACAAGGTTGTTTTCAACACACTAATTGTACAACCAACGTTGCCCACCGAATTATGTTCTAAGTTAAACCTACGCCGTTTATGTGATTTATCCTTCAGCTTGAATCAACAAAGTCTATAGTTAATTAAAAATATCTTGCTCATTAAAGGTTATTACCAATTATTCATCCTATCCTATCAAACTCAATATATCTAGCAATAATCATCAACCGCAACCAATAATTATCAATAATTTACTATTCAAAAGGAAATCAATCTCAATTAAATAATAAACCACGCTAGGTAATCACAAATAACCAATTAATATTCAAGGATCATCGAATAAACACGTAAACATTCATAAAATCCACAATCTTTCGCAAATCAATAATCAAACCATCATCTAAATATCATCTAAGCAAATATATAAATAGTTTAGCCACTCATAAGTTTACAGAAACTCAGAATTGAAAATGAAATCGAAATCATAATCGAATGAAAAGGAAAAGTGTTTTCAAACCGAGAAACTGAAAGAATGAATGAACCAACGAAAACCTTTGATTCTCTAAGCTTTTAATCCTTCAAAATGCTCATGGAATGAGATTCAAATGATTGAAAATCGGCTGGAGAGAAAACTAGGGTGATAACCCTAAAAATGAAGTGAAATTAGGGTTTTATCACATTCTGTCGAATTAATCCATACGCCGTATGGAATTTCATACGCCGTATGGATGCAAAAAGCCCACAGTCAGCCCGGCTCACTCAATCCATACGCCGTATGGATTTTTCATACGCCGTATGGATGTAAAAATCCAACTTTTTATCACTTACATTCTCTTCTTCAAGCTTTAACTTTTTATTTTTTTTTCTTCAATATTAGCTCGTTTCCTGCTTCATTTCCAATTCAAGCTTCAATAAACTCCTATATGCAAATATGAACAAAATTAGTATCGTATTCAAATAAAATGTATAAAAAATCTATTGAACAAAGGGGTAATTAATACTATAATCTAGTACATTTTGGCGTTCATCACAAAAGCACCCAATTGACCACCATGACAACCATCAACTAATGACCAAACGTTACATCTTGAACAACAAATTGGAAAGCTTTTAAAAATTCATTTGAGCAAGACATTCATTGAAACCATTAACAAAATAATGGACCTTGAACACCTTTGATAGCAAGGTTGCCCATGATTTGACCACCTCGCTTGAAAATCAAATTTGAATATGAGATCTTAACTTGACTGTTGCCCCATAATATCTTGATTGAAGTCATGACTTTAAGAGTACAGGGTGTGATAATCGGTGTTTCGGATAGTATTCTGGAGAATGTTGAAAATGAGAATTCCGTGGTGTGGTAGAAAAGTATTCACAGTGTTCTGGTGCTTTTTATTATTTGTTTTATTTGAAAAAATGAGAAGAAAACAAAAAAAAAAAAGAAGAACACCGAAGTCGTTCAGCGTTTGGATTAGGACGTTGACACCTGAACGCCGACGAGAACGCCGAGGCAGTGTGGCTGAACACCGAAAGTCGACGTTCTTGTCCTTGAACGCTGACGCCACGTATACCCACACCGTATGCTCTAGGGACAACTATAGTATAGTGATGTAAACCAAACTAAAAATAAAAATCCAACTGAGAAACAAATGGCCATGAAACTCAAACCATCCATCCATACAAAATTACCCAACAAATTTCAATCACTCTTATAAAGAACCAACTTACAATAGAATCAACCAAACCTTCACGAAGGTCGATCACAACAATTTGGACTAGAAGGGTTTGAGACCCTTGACCTTGGGTAACTTACTTGAGAACCCGACTAGAACGAGATTGTTACAAAACTTGCAAGGAATACACATAGGGTAATCGGGCCAACTCGAAACCCAAACACCCAAATAAAGGGGTTTAATGCAAACAACTACTTTCTGAACCACAAGTGTAAAATTAACTACTTCCTAAACTACAAGGATCATTAATACAATTTAGAAAGACGTATTAGTTGTCCGAGGCATATGCGATGATGTAATAAACTACGAGTCATAATGACCCAAAATACCCCTCTGAATTTGGGGATCCCCAAATTCATTCATTGTTTGCATTACGTCGTCTTTGGTTGCTGACTTTCGTTCTATCTTATCGAAATCTTTCAGCAATTCCGCCGTCGTAATCCACCACCAATGGCGGCCCTCACCCGCCTCATCAAACCCTCTAATTCCTCGATCGCTATCTTAAGATCACTCTCCACCACCACCACCTCCACCACCGCCGCGGTTTCCGATATCGAATCTCGCCCTAATTTATCAGATCCAAAAGGTTCCAGAAACTTCCAGTGGGTGTTTCTCGGTGTTCCCGGCGTCGGAAAAGGTACTTACGCTAGTCGTCTTTCTACTCTTCTCGGCGTCCCTCATATCGCCACCGGTGATCTCGTTCGTGAAGAGTTATCTTCATCCACTCCTCTTTCTCGCCAGGTATAATTTATATTTATTTAATTATTATTAGATCATCTAATAATAATAATAATTAATTATTAATCGACGCTGTGTTAAACTATTAGGTTTTCGTTATCTTTCAATTTTGTCATTTATCATTGTAAATAACAGTGTGAGTGTATATATTAATTTTAATATTGGTACGGTTGTACCAAAGGGCTGGACCCTTCAACCTAAAGGCTGGGGGTTCGAGCCTCACTTGAGGGATTGAGGTGTAATTATTCATGTGTTAGATTGTATGTTTGCCGTTCTAAAAGAGAAATAAAAAATATACTGGTACGGATGTTTGTGATCTATGGAACATGTTTGATAAATAAATTTAAAGAAACATGAAAGACTAAAATGGAATGCTGATACTGTAGGAGATGGTTTGTACTTTGTAGTTTGTACATTATCTAAGTTACAACATTGTTTGCACATTGTACAACACTACAGAACAAGTTTGGTGGTGTATGAAATAAATTTTGTGGGTGATCTGATCTTTGCCACTTTTTACTATGGTCCTAAGAGCAAGGCCCTGCTTAGCTCACAAAGCTAGATGCTTTGTGTATGGGGTGCTTACTATTAATTAGTACGAGTACTTAGTAACATTTTGAACTTGGAGATGGGTGTTTCTTGATGACTTGTATTTGGAGAGTATGAACTTTAGATTGTCGAATAGTAGTTGAAGTACTTATGTGGTTATTTAGCACAGTGCTTAGGGACCTTAAAGAAATCAGTAAGTAATATCGTATGATGGTGGTGATTATTAAGTGCAGTTGGGCACCCACTTTTCATTTGAAACTACCAAGTATTTTTGTATGTCCAAAAAACGTGAAACAATTTCCTTTTGGGTTAGATTTTAATCCATATACATGTTCTCACTAGATATTGATGCATCAGTCTTGATTCACAAGTTATATGTTGTATCTTTGTCAGTGTTAAGGGAGTTGTAGATAGTTTCTTACTGGTCAAAAGTCTTGTTAAACCATGTGCGAAGTCAAACCATAAATTTGCTTTGAGACGGATGTAGTATTAGTGTATCCTTATTTGGAGCTTAAAAGGGAGATGATCTTTTTTAAACTTGGATGGTCTTTCTATACTAGAATTTATATCTTTGTTGTATATCTTTCAGCTTGCCGAGATAGTGAATCAAGGGAAGTTGGTTTCTGATGAAATTATATTCAACTTATTATCGAAGAGGCTTGAAGCTGGGGAATCAAAAGGAGAATCAGGATTTATTCTTGATGGTTTTCCTCGAACTATAAGACAAGCTGTAAGTACATCATATTTAACCATATCAAACCAGATTAGCTAATTGGATTTTGTGTACCTAAACTTTTGTTTTTTTTGTGTGAATTCCCACAATTACACTTGTTTCCACAAATGTATTAACACAAGCAATGAATTCTTAACAAGAAGTTTGCGGAATAACACTTGTTAAGTTAGAAAGATTATATGTATTACTTGTAATAAGATTGCAACAGATTTGAAAGTATAACAAGAACACAATTGTTTCAATAGTCGAAATCTTCAATATTATTATTTCAATAATACGGATACACTTGTTGTATCTGGGTTACAAGTACCTTGAAGCTCAGTTACAAATTGACTAAAGACTTACACACTCATGCACACATTCTAACAACGAACCATAGGACATACTTATACACTAAACAACTTGTATAAAATCTATACAAAATCTACTTTTCTTGAACAAGTTTTCTAGGAAACACGTCAGCATTAAATGCATTGCCATTCTTTGTCTGCTGCGTGCACTGTTCCTCAAAAGCATGCTTGCAGTAGGTGTACTTGGACTGCAGAGTTGGTAGAAAGTAGATCCACTAAGCAGAACTATCAGAAATGATGAGCAACACTAATGAAAACAACTGGCAGAACTAATCTTGGAATTTCTTCAGTTCTGGCAGAACTAACAACAAAATGTCTTGGCAGAACTAATGTTTAAAAGACTAGCAGAACTAACTCTGAAAAACTTTGTCTTCAATAAATGAACAGAGCTAACTCTACCAGCAGAACTAAGTCTTCAATAACTAACAGAATTAACTTTCAACAGAGCTAAACACTTAGAATATTTATTCACTTGATCTTCAAAAGATTTAGCCCAACATTTTGTAATATGAATTTGTGATGATTTCTAAAACTGAAACCAACTTATTATTTTCTTTCCTTTTTCTTAATACATTAATGCATATGTTGCCATGGATTTTGATCTCTTATTTCTGTATGTAATTCATTCAGGAGATTCTAGATGAAGTCACAGAAATTGATTTGGTCGTGAATCTTAAATTGAGGGAAGATGTACTGGTTGAGAAATGTCTTGGCCGAAGGATATGCAGTGAATGTGGAAAAGGTTTTAATATTGCTTCGATTAATGCAAAGGCTGAGAATGGGAGACCAGGGATGAGCATGGCCCCCCTTCTTCCACCTCCACATTGTGCTTCGAAGCTTGTTACTCGTGCTGATGACACCGAAGAAGTTGTCAAAGAGCGGCTTCGTGTGTACCACGAAAAGGTTTTTTTTACTATTATTCTTATAAAACTGAGCAGAGACACCTACTTCCAAATTAATCAACGTTTTTAGTCATATGGATGCAGTTCCTTTATAATTAGTCAAATGAATTGATAGCCACCAAGTATGTATTCTGGTGTTTATTATGTTGTAAATATTTTACAATTAAAAGAAAGTAGATAATTTTTTATAATAATATGATTCTCATAATTATATATAACATTGATTATCTACATAAAGAAAAAGATGGAGTGAGAATTTTAAGGGTCAACCAGTGCCGTTTCCTTTTGATCCATGCATAGCATTGACATTACTCTTTTCGACCCGAACCAATTGTCATCTGTTACCAATCCGCACTTCCCGCCCTTTTTTCTACCTCTACTGTTTAGTTGAACCCCTTTTTCTACAACGATATTTGTAACTTTTGAGTTTGGACAAACCTCATGGGTGAAGAAAGTGTGCTGGGTACTCGGAAATCTCTAAAATACCTTTAGGACCTTGGATAATGATAAGCTGGAGGAGTTGTTAGTCATCAAAGAAATTCGAGAACTTTCCAAATTGGAAACAGTTTCATTTTTAGTTGACAAATCTTGCATGATCGTTAGCTGCATTCCTGAATATCCACTCTTATGTTGCTTAATTGGATGTTGGATAATGGATGGGTCTGGTAATGAGTCAAAGCGGATAAATTTTTGCATGTGTTAGGTTGGTTTACACTTTTTGTCCAATACCGTCTAGTTACAAATGCTCTATTTATAATATTAGTTACTAACCTAGTTTTATGAATAAATTGGTTTGGGAGGTTTTATACATCAAGAATGCACTTGGGGCGACTTCGTATCTCTTTGATTTGTTTCCTAAGCTACTTTCTGTTATTCTTTTAAATCGACTTGATCCAGTAGGAGATAGAATATAAGCTAAATTACACCTCTAAATAGGTAATAGGTAAATGCGTTGAAATTACCACCTCTATCTAGAACACTGCTGTGACCAGCATTATCTACTGTATTATTGAAACCATAATGTTGAATTTCTGTTTCTGTTTGTTGTGCAGAGTCAACCTGTAGAAGGTTTCTACAAAGCTCAAGGCAAGTTAATGGAGTTTGATCTGCCTGGAGGGATCCCAGAATCATGGCCAAAGCTGTTGGAAGCCCTTAACCTTGATGACTACGAGGTCAAAAGGTCAGCTGTGGCATAGAGTAGCTAGATGATTTTCTCTATTACCGATCATTATTTGCATGCCTAATCAGCATGCACAGCAAATTTTGGATGAAAGAATAATGAAAATACATTTTCTTTTTGTCTTTTTATTTATTTTTTTAAATAACCAAACACGAGGAACTATTGTAAGCTGTCGTGTTATGATAGCTGCTGAGTTTGAATATTTGTTGTAACTGTAACATTAATCAACTCTGAGTGAGGCTTTCTGAATAATGAAAGTTTTCTTAAAAGTTTGATATTATTCGGTCCAAACATGTCACTATATCATAGTATCATATCTTGTTTCCGATCCAATGGATTTTTATGAGCGACATTGTTTGAGAGTTATGCGGTGGTGGACATATGGACTCGACATGGCTAAAAGATGGCCACTCTGATCACCAAAAGAGGGTCGTAAGAAAAATAATTTGAATCATGGATGTCTTAAATTTATGTTATCTTCCACTTTCAATTGCATTATCTCTGTCTTTGGCCTCTAGTAGAACAAGACATATTTTCTCATACACCAGAAAGAAATGCATGCACATCCAGAAGAAAGTAGAAGTTAATTTACCAAATTTTAATGGAGTAGAATCTATTTAACGTAGGTTCTGTACATACATATATAAATTAAACTATAAACCTAAACGATGGCTTGCCAATTTCATGTAGTTCTGTAACCACAGTAGTACTTTGATAAAATCAATTTAACTAGTAACTTTGCATAGATTATGAGTTGTTGGATGAACCAACTAAAAGATGGAACTTACTTTCTTGCGTTTTTTAGTGATACAAAAAACAATGTATCATAAGCGTAGTATATACATACACCACCATACATTACTATAGCGGCGGTGAATATATAAACCACCAATTACTCATACACGGTGTTGTAAATATGCAAAATGGTTGGGTATGATAGATACTCCCTTCACTAATTAGAGGTATTACGAGCAAAACATATCGACATCTTCACCACCAATAATTACTCATACACGGTGTTGTAAATATGCAAAATGGTTGGGTATGATAGATACTCCCTTCACTAATTAGAGGTATTACGAGCAAAACATATCGACATCACGCATACTACGGTGTCACAAGTGGAAGAGGCTATGTGAGGTGGCCAGTGGGTGACGATGGCCGAGACTGCTGCCTATGAGAAATATTTCCGAAGAAGTGGAAGAGACAACAAGATAATGGTGGTAGTAATTACCTTTAATTATTGGGAGTAAATAAGAAGCACACATTTAATAGGTGATTCATGAAGAGGAACATGTTTGTCTATTATATCACAATTTTTAAATCTTTCTATATAGGTCCAATATCAAATTAGCTATGCATACATTTGCCAGGAGTGGTAATGAGAAAACACTATTTAATAAATAGTTTTTTTTCTTTCCTATTATTATATAGATAGTAAAAAAAACCTCAAGTTATTATATAGATAGTTATAAATATTATTTTAGTTTAAAATTTTTTATTTTTTATAGATCACTTTAATTTACTTATAACTTTTTATACTTATATGTTTTGTAAATTGCACTGTATATTTATTAATCACTAAACTCGAGATGAAAAAATAAAAAGAAATTTAGATTTTTTATTTTTCATGTTGAGTGTTATTTATATTTGATCATTAAACAAATTTAAAGTAATTTTATATTTAACAAATTAAAATTATAACATTTAATTCTAAAGTAAATACTGTAAATGTAATACAGATAGTTACGAATATTATTTTAGTTTAACATTTATAGTTTTTTATTAAATTCTTTATTTTTCTTATACTTTTAATACTTATATGTTTTGTAAATTGCATTTGTATATTAATCAATCAATCGCTAAAATAGATATGACACAATAAAAAGAATCTTACAAGTTTTTTTTCTTCATGTTGACTATTATTTATATTTGATCATTTAACAAATTTAAACTAATTTTATATTCAACAAATAAAAAATATAACATCTAATTCTAAAGTAGAGACTATAAATGTATTTTTATTGTCGCGCCATCATTTGAAAATACTCGAATTTTAGTAACTACAAATTACTGACTTTTAATTCGCATATATATCAAATTATGTAATAAATTAATATGAGCATTTCTGTTCCACCGCAACGCGCGGGGTAAAAGTTACTCGTTCAGTACAACTTACAAGATACAGGTTTGACATCAATTCATTCTTAAAGAAAAGAGCACTAATTGGTGAAAGATGAGGATGCATTATTTTGGGCCGAAAAATATGTGTAACAAAATAATTGGGACATACGTTAAAATATGGTTGGTGATATTTTTACATTCAATTTTGATAAATTTACCAATAATATGCATTAATAGAATCTACTCTAATGCATTTGGAGTAATAAAAATCAAAGTTGAGAAAGAACTAGTGTAAAACACATATTAATCTATTGTATAAATGAAAATGTAGTATGTGGATCAATCAAAAGATGAGAGAGAATGTAAGATTTCATGTGATTGGTTCATGCACCTTGTTATATCATTTTGTAATATTTAAAAAACGCCATCCGTGGGACTCGAACCCACGACCACGTGGTTAAAAGCCACGCGCTCTACCAACTGAGCTAGAACGGCTGGTTGCTATTCTGCATCAGGAAACATTTTATTTAAATTTAGTCTGTACTTCTGTAGTGTAAAAGTAAATGATGGATTAAGGCGACACATTGACTATCAGATTATTTATTTATTTTTTATTGCTATAAATAATCACATGATGCATTCGAATTTCGAAATGTCAAAACTAATAAAAATTAAGTTATTGATTTATGATTGAAAAATTGTTACATGCACTACACTTATTAATTTATTCTTGAAGCTTCATCAAAACAACTGGAAATTAAACCAATACAACTATAAAGATATTCGTTTATCTATAACGTTTTTTCAATTTTTTAAGAATGTGTAAAATTATGTTAAATTATTAACACTTATAATTATGTAGAAAAGTATTTTATTAATAAGTGTAAAAATCACCACAAATCTTCACATATAGAAAAAAAGGTTTATAATTATATATATGTGTGTGTAAAATCTTTGTCTTTTGCAAATTGCTTTACACAATAATAGCATGGAGAAAAAAACGTAATAAATGACAATTATATATAGTGCAGTGAGAAAATTAGTTGCAGAAAGTGATAAACTCTAAAATTTTATGTTTATATACGTTTCCTCATTCTCATTCCAAAATGGGTATGGATAAAATGGGGTCAATGTTAGCTAGTCAATAAGTCAAGGGTTATCTATATTGATAGTGGTAGTTAGTTTGAAACATGTGTCAATAGTTGAGTGGTCGGAACATGTATTTGTTTGAGTCTCTATACGTGTCAATAGGAGAGTGGTCAGAAGATGTATTTGTTTGAGTCTCTATACGTGTCAACATGAGAGTGGTCAGAACACGTATTAATTTGAGTCTCTATATGTGTCAACATGAGAGTGGTCGGAACACGTATTGATATGAGTTTATATACGTGTCAACAGGAGAGTGGTCGGAACACGTATTGGTTTGAGAATCTATAAATATGAGCCTAATGTAATTCACGTTTATGATTTCCGGAATTAACCAATTTTCCTCGTTATTTCTCATTTGAGTTGTTCTCGATTGATCGAGCAACTTGGCCTTTTTGGTGTCCACTGATAAATTGTTCGTATCAAAAACATTGTTCTCAAATCATCAAATCAATGAGAAAATATTCTTTTCTTAAACCATAGCTCTTCAGATCCCTGATCGGAAAATCAAATTCTTCAAATCGCGAGGATGTAGCCTCACTTTGTATCGTAAGTTACTTAACTTTTACTATTACTATTTACTTTGCATTATTGAGTAGATTTCTAGAAAATTTGTGTTACACATGTATAATAATTTTTACCTTATTAAGTAAAATGTTTGTCTAATTTTGCTTATAATTTTATAAAACGCTAGATTTGTTGTTCATAGTTAATTAATTAGATCGTTGAATACAATTAAAGTTAAAATTACATTTTCTTGCTAAGAAATAATGTGTTTCAATTACCTGGTTTGGTATTGTTGCTGTTTATATAATTTGATTGTTTTATTACGAGTATATGATCCCACATATATATATGTTGGAAAAATTATGATTCTTTATTAATTAAACACTTTACATCCCAAAAAATATGTTGCTTGAAAATACGATAATAGTACCTATGAGACTGCACATAACTATACGTACACATCTGTGATGTAATTAAAATAATTATCAAAAAATTTATACCAAAATAATATGCAGTCTACACTCTTTAATATAGTAATTTTGTTAAAATATGTTCAACTTATTATAAAAAAATGATCCACAAACTTATAGCCGTGAATACATGGCTACACGATATTTAAACTTTTGATACATAAACAAATTACATATAGAAACACAGTTAAATAATTAATAACATTCTAAAAGCATCCAAACTATTAATCAAACGCCTATAAAAGCTATATGTTTTACCCAAAACTCACCTTCCATCACTATTTCTCTCATTCCACATTTATATTTATATACATATTAAAAACTCAGTGACAATCACATTAAATTTTGAATGAAACTGACGAAGTATCATCACTAGAAGTTCATCTTTGATATGTATTTATTCAACATAGTGTAATTTACACAACTTAATAATGGATCTTGTATTCATAATATGAAACCTAGTAACCTACCATGTGTGTGGCCTTAGATGAACTATAGGTTCATTAGAACGCACATAAACTTGTTCAAATATCTTACGTTTTTTGGTTCGGTCGTGCTTAAGCGAGAATGACTGAACTAGAAAACGCCGGAGATCTAAACAAGTTTTTGTGTGTTCTAATGAACCTGCAGATCATTGAGATCACACTCGTGGTAGCTTTCACATTATGAAATTAAGACCTGTCATTAAGCCGTGTAAATCGTATATGTTGAATGAAAGCTTACGATGGATCTTTTAGTGATGCTACTTCGTGGGCCTAATCGAAATTTTTTATGAGATTGTCATTGGGTCATAAAAATGTATATTAATACGGAAGTTGCGAAATATTGTTGGAAGATTTGTATAGGTAAAACATAAGAGCACTATAGGTCAAAGCTTTGTAAAAGGGGGAGTGAGTTTGTGTTTGAAAGATATGAAAACGGTGGACAAGCAACATAAATTAGGATCATACCATTACCGCATAAAACACATATATCACTTGAACTTGACCCTATAAATTCATCCTCGGATATATATACATTGGTACTAATCTCGATACTCATACCTTCTCATTGTTATATATTACACTAGCATCAAACAAGATTTTGATAAAAAACATAAACTTTTGATGTTATGTCATTCTTTGATTTCCATTCGAAATTGTAACAGTACGTGTTTATATGGTTGCACTCCGTAATAGTAGTATTCCTAGATACAACACAAATAGATATTATTAGTTTTGATTTGACTATATCAAATACAAGTTTGGATTTGCTAATAATGGACTAAAGGCTAGTCAAGCATGTTTATAAATTGCCCTCATTTTCATTACAACAATTTACATCCCCCCATTTTCTTCTTCTTCTTTATAAACAATCTTTTTGTCATACACTAACATGGTGATGGTGGCAAAAAATGATCGACCAATTGCATATAGGGTTCCTTTAATGGTGTCATCCACTGATCGACCTTTTTCAAGTCAAAGATTGTTTATGAAGAAGACGAAGAAATTAAGAGTATGTAGAATATTATAATGAAATTGAGAGCAATTTATAGATATGTTGGATTAGGCTTCATTATTAGAATGTTTAATCTTAAACTTGTACTATATAGTCAAATCAAAAATGATATCTACTTGTGTAATATCTTGTACTATTATTAAAGAGTGTAAACATACAGTCATACATACACTACAACAATTTCCAGTGTGAAATTGCACACGTTGGCATATCATAAAATATAGTATATGTAAAAACGGTAAGTTCATATAATCTTTATGTAAAAACGGTAAGTTCATATAATTTTTACAAAGTTTTGTTCGTAAAATGGTTTGTACCAATCATATGAAGAAAGAAAAATATGAGAGAGAAAAATAAACATGTATGATTGGTTAACTTTACTTGTCATGTCATTTTGTGAAATTATCTCGGAGGAATTATACACTACTCAAATTTTACAAAAAACAAGTTTACAAAAAGACATGACAAGTGAAGTTAACGAATCAAATCTATTAATTTTTTCCTTTCTCATATTTATCTCTCTACATTTGATTGGTACAAGTTATTTTGTGGATAAAATTTTACAAAAATTATGTGAACTTACCATTTCTATAAAACATATAGATTTTATGATATGTCATGTGTGCATCCAACTTAAAAATATCCTATTATATGTATTTAAGTTTTAAAACCGTCTATTGTATGCATTTCAGTTACTAATTAATGTATAGAACTTATAAAGAAATTGTCAACTTATGTATCCAAAAAAAATATAATACGCGCTTTAAAACATTAATACATACAATAGAAGGTTTCGAAGTTGGATGCATATAATTCGATACACTTCCAAACTGTAAATCCACATTTAACTATATTGTACTGTTGAGTCTAGTTTATTGTACTGCTGAGTCTAGTTTGAGTCAAGCATTCGTCTAATCCTATGAGTTATTTGGTTATATTCATGAGTTATGTAGATTGTGCACAAGAACATATTTTGTATATAACAGAATGCACAAAGTTACTAATCAGAAGGTGTTTTTTGTATGACTGGATAACGTATTCAGGATCAGCTTGTCTCTGTGTACGCATCGAGTGTGCAAGCATTTCATAGTAAATACAACAGTACACGTATCCGTTAACATCAGTAAGATATATAGTATCATGCCCAAATGAAAAAAGTAATTTATATGAATCTCCCAAATACAAAGTTAACATGGATGTTGTCAGTGTCGATGAAGTAAGACTTACTTTAACTTGGAAGTTGGAATTTAAAAAAAGATCATTTGACCTTAAAAGTCAAACTTTTTCCGTTTTGATTGGGAGGGTAAAAAAATCATACCTCTATCCATGTTGCAACTTCTTAATGCATGACCTCTGATGTATGCATAAAAAGAAAGGGTACATTTATGATTTATCACCTCCCTTTTGATATATGTCGTGTGTGTGTGTTTGTTAAAACGAAGTGGACAACAAAGTTTATGACAGCAGGCTTATGAAGACTTTATCAGAGATCCAAATATTGCCACGGACCTTCCAAAGCTACGCTTACAGAAAATAAGACAACACTCCAAGTAAAAACTCTAGCATGCAAATATGCAAAACATACTCATTATAGGTTGTTGAACATAAGACCATATCAATCCAATACAGATATACATAATAATTATATACTTATTTACTATAGTCTACACGCTGAAACATCTATTAGACCGAAAACAGTTCTCGACACAAACAGCTTTATTCACCTTCCTACATACAATGCGCTGTTGCTGGATGATTATATGATTATGGGGCCTTCATGAAGTAAGCCGTGCACCTTACTGGCCCTGCATCAATGATATGGGACAAATGAGAATAATGTATATTTATTAAAGTTAAATCTTCTTTTCGAGAAAGATACAGATTTCGATGTATGATGTACAAGTTCATAACATTCTTGGAAAAGATTAAATTTTGTATATACACATGCACAAAGGTACTAACCAGAAGACGTTTTTTGTAATGCTTGATGACAAATTCAGGATCAACTTTTGTCTCCGTGTATGCATCGAGCTTGTTCAATTCCTGTGTGCAAGTGTTTCATAGTAAGTATAACCGCACAAGACTGCCTTAACATTTAAAGGAATGTTTCATACGTCCATCCCCAAAAGTGATATATGTACTAATTCAAACTCGATGTGGATGTTATCTTTGTTATGAAGTTTAAAGATCATATTTCTGAAGACGTGCATCAATTTTAAAGGTGGTTATCATTTGACCTGAAAAGCTTAAGTGTATCTGTCTTGATTAGGAGGGGAAGAAACAATCATACCTCAATCCATGTTGCTAATTTTGGCCTGCCCGAGGTAATATCAAATTTGAAAACATCCTGTAAAAATATCTGAAACCTTTCTACGAATGGAATAAAAGCAAAGTCCACCTGCAATCGAAAGTTTGTAGTAAAGCCAAGTTAGTTTTCACATGCAACTAAATAAAAGTTAGTCGCGGATACTTCATGTTCTACAGACAGAGGTGTAAAACTGGTGAGTCAGGTGGGTTGTGTAATGGGGTAAAACGGTTAAACGGGTAATGTTTCATTTGGGCTGAAACAGATCAAGTAATTTTGGGTTAGGCAAACATGCAATTTGAGCCAGTTCTGACTGATCTCCTCATTTAGCTAGCTTTTTTATTTTTTTTATTTATTGTAATCCATATTATCTTTTCTAGAGGTATCAAAAATCAAAATGGGTGGGTCAGGTGACGGGTCAAAACACTCGATTCGGCAAACAGTCATAGACGGGGTTGAGCCGTTTTGTCTTTTTCCTTATCTCAGAAACAACCATCTTTAAGAAGACTCACCAAACTGATTTATCCAAGAAAAAAACATTACACAAATCAGATCATTCAATAAGTATAATGGATTTCAGGTGCACGAACGGAAACACTCACCAAACTGATTTCTCCTAGGAAAAATGGACCTTCAAACTTCTGAAGAGCTGATTCCAAGTAATCGAATGCAACACCTGGACAAATATATCATATTCTATCAACTTACTTCTAGATACAAAGGGTCGTCACACATTACATATTATAAATACAAAACAGCTACAAGAAAGGTTGTCGAGTCGCACCAGATTCTTTCTCAAAATCTCCTTTAACCGAAGACATCACTGTTTTATTAAAAGTGTCAGTGTATGTCAATAGCTCTTCAGCAAACTCTTTTTTGGCAGGGTCCTGCAGTTTTTCATGAGACAACTTGTTACCATGATGAAAGAAAATGGAGAGAAAGGAGGTAAAAATTAGATTATGACAGATTTTAATCTTACTTCTGGTAGTAATTTGGGCCCCTCAAAGTGATCTTCAAGATATCGCAACAAATCCAGGCTCTCTCCAGTAATTTTGTTGTTATGTTCAAGAGATGGCACCTTAAAAGAATAAAATTTCATCAATAAAACTATTCCTGTATGGCTGTATCAACTGTAAGGAGATAAATTCCTATATGTGACAAACATGGAGTATATTTAAATGCTCAAGAAACCTCATTTATAATCAATTTATCAAGAAAAAAAAAATTCTAATGCAATATATATCTAACAGTAAGTGTGAAGAGAATAGAGTTAGACGGCCTTAGAAAGAAGACTTTGACAAGTAAAAAATAACTTACTATGGTTAGAAAGCTAATTTACCCAAATTAAAAAGGACAACTTGAAATTGTCTTCATATACCATATTGGAACAAAATGACATGCAATATAATACTCCGTAGAAGTGTTACCTTATTTTCCGGATATAATTTCTCCTTATACCACGTGGGTCTATTTTCAAGGTCTATAGGAACGATCTCGATCTTCTCTCGTAGTCCCTACATATAAACATCCAGATATATTAGGAATGTAACAATAATCCTTCAATAGGACTCCTGACCAAATTTTGTATCTTAGAAGTTACTTATAACTATCATCAATATATCAGTTTAAAATAACGTACATAATCAAATAAGTAAACTGACACACTTAAAGGGTATTTTATGATTCCATCCATTACTCTGTCTTTAAGCATACGTCACTAGTTATGGAACTTGGTCATGTTTTCAAAATTGTTTAAGTGGTACTATTAGTTAGTACCTGCAGGCTACTCTATATATGGCTGTTCTATTGGTATCCGTACTTGCTATAATGCTCTTGTTCTAACCACTTTGTGTATTATATAAGTTGTAAAAAGCCACATCAGTTCCTAATGATGAAGTTGAATCAACAGAAAGCAAAATTTATACAATTTAAAATTCCCATATTCAATAGTTCGATGTAAATGTCAGAACTCAAAAGACTTGCGCACTTTGGCTCTAGTTTGATGTTCTGATGTTTCTTCTTTCTTTCTAATATTTGGACCAAAATGATGAGATTTTTGAGATATAATAAACTGCCATTACAGATTATTATAGGTTAAGTGTGAAATTATATAAATATCTATAACTTCAGTCAACTGTTGCATCCATAAGCCTCAATTTGCCTTTTGAACCTATAATCAATACAATAAGAATCATGAATTATGAACATAAATCAGAACTCTTACCTTATAGTTTCTGCTAATCCAAACACGTTGTGCAAAGGGGCAAATGTAGCTAATGTATAGCCTATATTTTTTTTAATAAAAAAAGCAATCATCAGGAATCATGATCACAACAAACTAAAACTAGATATACCTACAGAAATCGAAATCACGTATGCTCAAATAAACTTTATTAACCATCATATAAATATGTTACTGTAAAACAAACTTTATGGTAAAAAAAAATGTAGCAACAAACAAGCGAGGCAAACACTTCGCGATTGTGCTTCAAGTTTTGAACTATTGTGCATAAAAAGTGATTGCAGACAGCCCAAAAGTTGATGCACAACCATCTTTCTTACCATTTTTACGATTATATTAGATTTATTTGATTTAATCCATATATGGGGTGTTTAGGTTCACTTATTTTTAAAGTAATTATCTACTTTAGTAGGCACTAGTACTTAGAGCATATCCAATGGAGATGTTAAACCGGTCCACATCACCGTTTAATTAGTTTCTACTCTACAATGCATCAAACATATTATACTACGAAGGTTCCACTTTCAAACCCATTTAAATAGAGAGTAGTAGTAGTGAAGGAATAAAAAAATGAATTTATAATATAAAGGTCCCACCTACAAACCATTTTGATATGAAGTATGAGTACAGGAAAAATAAAAAATTAGATTAATAATTTGAAGAACCCACATCTTGCGTTTCAAGATGAGTTTGTACAGAGAAGAACTCCTCTTTCAACGTTTCAATAGGTGTCAAGCTACAGTGGATCACATGCAAGTATAGTACTCTATAATACGATGCCACCTCCTTGCATTGGAGGTGCTCTTAGTCCGTTTAAGATAAAAGAAGAAACTATTATACAAAGAGTACATAAATTTGGTTATCTACCATAAAAATAAGCAATAATATATAACTAGTCAAATAAACAATTCAGAGAAGACATTGATTCAATAAAACTGTAATTCCGATTCACTATTTTGCATTTAAAACGGATACAAAAATTATAAAACGAAGTTGCTATTCACAATTTTTTACGAATGCAAAAAGTTACCAAGTAGAAAAGATTATTAAACAATAAATATTGGGATCAATATATTCAACTCTAGTATAAAATGTATAGTATTTATCCAACTTATAGCACTTCTATTTTATATATTGGATGTTATTTTTGATGACCTTACATTCCTTAGGAATTGTACCAAGTGTCATCTATATAGCTTAACACATCATCAAAAATACTATCAAATACATATAATAAATATATCT
Organism: Pseudognaphalium luteoalbum; assembly: GCA_963422505.1. Lineage (NCBI taxonomy): Eukaryota > Viridiplantae > Streptophyta > Magnoliopsida > Asterales > Asteraceae > Pseudognaphalium > Pseudognaphalium luteoalbum. Next base: position 21,120,199 of record OY730192.1, read on the forward strand.
AAAAGTTAGATACTTCGATACATACAATACAATAAGAGTTTTATAAACTGGATACATATTATAGACTTTTTTAGTAAAGTTAATTTCATTTACAAATAATTATCCCATAAGTTTATCTGAATCATAATTTAAATTTAGATAATCATTATTATCATATCATGTCACTCAAAATTAGGTTTGTTATTATTGGATGATAATGATGATGATGTTGTAGAAGTAGATATAAACCTAGTGGTTCCATCAAAGATGGATGGCGGTTGAGAAGTGGAATCCAACGCTGGTGCTCGAACCTCTTTCACACTTCTGCAAAACAAAATGAAGTTTATCATACAATAATTAAAATATTAATGATTGAAATTGAAAGAAAGGGAGATGGAGATGATCTTACGAAGCAGGCATGATGAGATGATTGGTTGGAGAAATGAATTTGGGGTGAAGATGGTAGTTGGGTTTATGAATCACTTCGGAGCTGAGGACAAGTGTATTTATAGAGGGGATATTGAATATCGTGGTTGATTTATTATTTATTAATGACCTGAAATGAAATGTAAGATGTTTGATTATTTTTCTTGCATGCGTGCGTCATGACTTACGCTTTAGTGACAAAAGTGAAAAGTCATCACAATTACAAAGGTGGCTATTCCGTCTAGATGCATTCAGGTTGACCGCTCAGTGGGGAATACAAAAGATTGACTAATAAGATTTCGGTGATTCAACCAGCATCACATCAACAGAACACAAAACTGAACAATTACCGAACATTTCATTGCCATTAGTAGGTTTTTCTGAACCCCACACATTATTCATTTTTTATTTAAACTACAAAGTTAAATAAAACACTTTATATTAAAATTAAAAACATTACATTAATTAAAAATTAAAACATTCCAATAAGTAAAAAAGTACATTTATTGAAAAATAAAATACGACTAATTAAGTCTTATACAGAAGTTTGGTGGGAGATTTGCAATGTGTTGGATTAGAGCATCACGAAGTTGATGATGCACGTTACAGTCACATAATTCTTTGTCCATACACATATGTGTTGCAACCCTTTCTTCCCACGAGCGTTGGAAAATATTTTCAAATAGTCTTCCTCAAGTCGACACATGTTTCGTCCGTATGCATTTGTATGGTTTGAGCGTCTATAATATGTTTACAATTTGCAAAAGAAAAATAAGTTATACAGCATTACAGCTACCGTCCTTTAGTTTAGGTGCTGTTAAATTTAACACAGAAGTTATACGGAAACATGTATTATATCCCGTATGACTTTTAAAACAAGAGATGATGCTCTTATTTAACACACTCATTATTTATCAGTGTCAAAAATTTGGATAATAAAAGTGGTTTCGGATCGGCTTTGACCCGTTAGTCAACCCACTGACCAACCCATTTCACATACTGAGCATCTCTCAAAAAGTAGCATTAGACCAAGACCGCAATTACATCAGTAACAAGATGTCGCAGTACAGCCCATTCAAAGTGTTTAACTAGAGAAAACCGAATAGTAACATGACCACTCTGTGATTGTACAACTCAGTACCTGCAGCCGCTTGATACCAGCTTGCCAAATACATAGTATACTATTACGACGAATGCTGATAAAGGAAGTCTATTACTAGTAGCTAATGGTAATAACAGAAATAAGATCTATCAAAATAAAAGAACCAAGTATCATAAAACCGTTTATCTCTAGAATATATCGAATACATATCACCGAAGAAAAATCCTATTAACCACATCAACAGGCAGTGCATAAGCCGGATCAATGGCCTTCAATCCTGGATACTCAAGGAGTGAAAGACCTGCAACTCCAAAATAAGTATGAAAAACATCAACTGCATCATCTGGTCTATCTGAAATTCCGCCATTCTCTATATCCTGACAGTCCAAAATAAACTTAACAAGCTTTTGTTTATCAATCCAATGAACTCTATCAATCATTATCAAACTAGATAGGACCCACCACGAGTAGCAGACATCCGGAAGCTTCTCAGGCCGGCCATTTAAACCACCAGATTTAACTTGTCTCTCACATAACCACCATCCCAAAAGATCTTTATCAACGTAATGTAAAGAACCCGTTATTGCAAGTGCACCTATGCAACAAAAGATTTGGCCTGCATGAGATTCAGCACCAGGGGTGCAGCCAAACCCGCCATCAAGATTCTTGCAACTTATAATGTATTTTACCGCCTTTTCAACATTAATTTTATCTAAACGCTGTAGCAGTGCAAGCGAACATATAGCAACATACGAGAATTTAGTATCTATTTCACCCCATATATCTCCTGAAAAAGAACCATCTTCTTGTTGAAGGCTAGCTATGTAATTTGACACTTTATCAATATCAAGTGTTCCAATCTTGTCAAAAAGGGCTAAAATTTGGATTGCACTAAGGGTGTAAAGTAGATGTGGGTCATGACCCTCATTACCACCAAAACCACCAGATTCGTGTTGGCAATTCATGACCCATGAAATGATTGTTTCTTGGTCCACAGCTTTAAGTTTACCTAGGATGTCGAGTGTGGTTAATCCCCAATATGCACCGTTGATTCGGAGATGCTCCATCAGGACAGACTCGATACTGTCTTTCTTCTTTTCCACTTTTATGATGTAAGCGGCATGCTTTTCAGCTGCTAGCTCTTCCATTCTCTGCAACATGCAAGAATATTTAGGAAGAAACTAAAATAACTGGAAACGAAAGTAACAATTTATACATCTCATTCAAACATGGTTTGCTTTCCAGAGGACCAAGCCATATGTTTGTTGGGTGGGTTATAAGTAAAGTACAACAACCTCCAACATTCTACAACACCAAGAGATAGCACGGTATAAGGAGAGGGTTGAATGACGATTATAAACAGGTTTGGGTAAAAAAGCAGTCAAACGGGTCGGAATCTGGTCGAGTTAGCCTGAACACTTTGTTTAAATCACTTATTAGATAGTCAGACCAGTGTATATAGATAGTGATGGTAGTATTTAGTTTGAAACACGTGTCAATAGGAGAGTGGTCGGAACACATATTGGTTTGAGTTTCTATACGTGTCAATAGGAGAGTGTTTGGAAGACGTATTGGTTTGAGTCTCTATATGTGTCAATAGGATAGTGGTCGGAACACGTATTGGTTTGAGTCTCTATACGTGTCAATAGGATAGTGGTCAAAACATGTATTGATTTGAGTCTCTATAAATACGAGTCACTCGTGTAATTCGCGTTTATGATTTTCATTATTAATAAAGTTCCCCGTTATTCCCTTTTTGAGTTGGTTCTCGATTGAGCAAGTTAGGTCTTTGGTCTCCATTGATAATTTGTGCGTATAAAAAACCTTGTTTTTGAATATTCTTCAAATCAATAAGAAAATTTATTTTGCTTAAACCATCTTCAAATCCATGATCGAAAACCTATTCAAATCGCGAGGATGTAAACTTACTTCGCAACGTAAGTTGATACACTTTACTATTACTCCTATTTACTTTGCATTGTTGATTAGATTTTTAGCAAATTTGTGTTACATATGTTTAAAAGTTGGGTTATTAGTCTGTAAATGTATCGAACTTGTCAAAAATCCTATTGTATGCATCCAACTTTTAAAATTCCTATTGTGTGTATCCAACTTACTAATCCTTCCTATTGTATGTATTCATTAACACTAATTAGGTTTGACTGGTCATAATTAGCATATGTGACATTTTCATCTGACGTGGCACTGCAAACTCAGCGTCACGTCATCTAAAGTTCGATACATTTTTTGGATCATCATCTTCATCAACTTCAATTTTCCGACGACACCATTTTTTCCGGCGATATCATTTTTCCGGCAAATCATTTTTTCCGCAGGTACCACCACAACTAATATACACCTCCTAAACACCAAGCCTACCATCTACGACGTCACCACCATCTCCACCATTTTTTCCGGCAACCCCATTTTTTCCGGCGACTTTAAAAAAAACATTCTGCTGTTACACATGCCTGATTGGTGGCCCTTGTACATGCTCGATCACAGCTCATTGATGCTCATCAATTACTCTCATTACGAAGGTGCTTATATCACTAAATTAATAAGTCGAGGAGGTCATTGATGACCCAAGTTACTCTTTGGTGAGGAGCTCAATAATGTGCCGAAAATCTCTTTCTAGTCGCATAGAATCACTTGATTAAGCTATAACTAGTGAAGCTACTAGAAGCTATCCATCTTCAAAAATCAGTGTACATCAAGAATATGTTTGATATGCATATGTATTTGTACCTGGAAAATAAGGTTGTACACTGTGCAAGAATACATGTAAATTATACTATTGAAATATCAATTTACCAAGGGTATTGGCATGTTACCCTTCTGATGCTCATCAATCACTCTCATGCATATAAGCATGGACTACTAGTACTTCATGCTTTGAGACTTGTATTCCCAAGTTATAATTAACATCGGGAAACAATAAAGTTCCCTCGTATTGTGTAGACTCCCAACTCACTGAAAATGATGGGAGCAGCAGGACCGCGTTCGTTGCTCGACACGGCTGCAATCAAGTGGTCATGGAGCTGTGATCGAGCATGTACAAGGGCCACCAAGCAGGCATGTGTAACAGTAGAATGTTTTTTTTTTAAGTCGCCGGAAAAAATGGGGTCGCCGGAAAAATGGTGGAGATGGTGGTGATGTCGTAGATGGTAGGCTCGGTGTTTAGGAGGTGTATATTAGTTGTGGTGGTACCTACGGAAAAATGATTCGCCGGAAAATTGAAGTTGATGAAGATGATGATCCGAAAAATGTATCGAACTTTAGATGACGTGGCGCTGAGTTTGCAGTGCCACGTCAGATGAAAATGCCACGTATGCTAATTATGACCAGTCAAACGTAATTAGTGTTAATGAATACACACAATAGGAAGGATTAGTAAGTTGGATACACACAATAGGATTTTCAAAAGTTGAATGCATACAATAGGATTTTTTGACAAGTTCGATACATTTACAGACTAATAACCCTTAAAAGTTACCTTAATTAGAGAATTGTTTGTCTGATTTTGTGTTTAATCCTACAAGGCGCTAGATTTGTGTTAACTTTTAATTAATCAGATCCTTAAATTTTCTTATAAAGTAATTTTGTGTTTCAATTACCTGGTTTGGTGTTGTTGTTGCTATGGATATAGTTTGATTACCTATATTAATTTTATTATATGATACAAGCTATGGATATACAAATTTTATATCTGCTGGAACAATTTAGATTGTAATGCTTATTAAACACTTTGCATATTCGAAATACGTTACTTGAAAATAGAGGTGTCAAAATGTTTGGGTCGGGTCTCGGGTCTTATCGGGTCTAGATGGGTCATTTGGGAGGATGGGTCTAATGGGTCTGGGTCTAATGGGTTTGGGTCGGGTTTTTGGGTCTTTTTGAGAACAAAACCAGAGTAAAATTACCAAAAGCATCATGACAAAATTCTCAAATTTAGACCATAGTCCATTACCATAACCACCCCATCATTCCTACCAAAAATATGTCTATACTAACAGATCACAGTTTCGCCCATTATTTGTACACTGAGTCTCCTGATTCAGTTCAGCTAGCCCGCATGATGGTGACTTTCAGTACCTATTCGATCTCATTTATCAGCTCAAACACACAAACATCATCCTAAATCAGATGCTCATTACTAAACTTCCTCCAGTTTTACTTTTACCATACATCCTAACAACCATTCATGTATTCTTTTTTATAATCAGGAGACTTAAAAATACCTAAACTATACATAACTAGGCTGTCATTTCTGAAACTGGTGTTTGAATAATAAAAATAGTATGGCTGGCCTTTTGTGTGTGCAAAATAATTGAGGAGCATACCAAATCATTCACAAGAGCAACAGACTGATTACAGCACGCATCACCAGATCAACATAAAATTACCTAGACAAATAATAAGTAAACAACAATCAATCAACGGATCTTCAATTACAAGTTCAAAACACATACATATTCACCAAAACTCCTAAATCAAACACAAAATCGCAACAGACGAATAATTGAACATAATATATAATTTAATGATTCAAGTATGAATATGAGAACTTACTTGTATAAGAGATGCGAATTAGTAGGCAACAAATTCGAATCGGGATAGCTGAAGTAGACGGAATAATTGACGGAAAATTGAGTTGCGATTAGGATCCGAGATCCAGATTTTGAGATGTAGAAGTCGGAAGGTAACGTATTTTTTTTGTGAAGGACCAATTTTACCCTACTGATATGAGTATTTGGCCATTATTTTTAATAACCAAACTATATACCCATCTATGCAATTAGAAAAACTCAATTAAACCTATCACATTTTAAATAGTAAACAACTAAGCTCACGTTTAATTAATTCTTTTTATACATTGATGAAGCTCAATCAACCGTCTATGTTGACCGGCCCATCTCAGCCATTCAAAGACCTAACAATTTCTTTGACTTTTAATCTTGGCCCTTCAAAGTAGGCGGTTTTCGTGAAGCAGTTATATGATCTAATAATTATACTTTCAATTATCAATTGATAATAAATAAGCATATATGCCTACTGTTTACATATAATAAGCATCTAACGATTCACAAGCATCTAAAATTATCAATTGCTATTTACATATAATGAATTCAAAGGAAAAAGGAACAAACTTTGTTGATATACACAAGTAGAAATGTATAATAAGTGGAACAAAGATACCAAATTAGAGATAGATGAGACGGAATCGAGACTACCTTAATTAGAGAGAGATGATACGGATGGCGAGCGTAGGTGGCGCACGACTGGAGAACGACGGAGATGGCCGGAGGCGAGCGTAGGCGGCGGGTGGAGGCTGGATTCGGAGGTGGTGGCCGGAATCGGTGGTGGTGGCCGAATGTTTTTAGGGTTTTGGGGGTTGGGGTCGAGATATTGAACGAGAGAGAGAGATTTGTTTCCGAAAAAGAAAATATCATATACTCCCTCCGTCCCATTTGAAATGTCCACATTACTATTTTGAGATGTCCCATTATAAGTGTCCACTTTGATATTTAACCAATCAAAAAAGACTTTAGTGGGTGGATTTAATATTTGATTGGTGAAAAATATAGTTAGTGGAGAATTCTAAAACTACGTGCAAAGTCAAAGTGGATATTTGTAATGGGACGGAGGAAGTACATATTAATTATTAAATACATTAATAATTGTTATTAAAAATTAAAAACTTTAAAAATGAAAGTACTCCGGTTCAATCCGAGTTCAAAAACCGGAAAACCGAACGATTTGACATTTTCCTCTTACCTCTTCATAACCGGTTTTTGTGGGCCCGCTTTTCCTCTAAAATCAAGTTCAACCGGTTCAACCAGTTTCAAAAACATTGGTTATATCATTCTAAATGAAAACTGCCTTTAATTCTTGAACCTATCCTGTAACTGGTACAAACTTTCACACCCATTTTGTCTTTCAAAGAAGTTCCACCCAAATTCACCGTTTGCTATAAACTAATACGGTTTGCCAATTCAGTCAATTGTTGAAAACAGACTATCGAAATAACGTAACACTTGGAGGTAAATATGCAACTCGCACTTTATTTTTGCTCTTAATCTTGATGTTTATGTTTATCCACTTTTGTTTCTAGGTATTCAGATGTCACATGGGTTTCAACGTAGTTGTTTTATTCTTTTAAAAAGCAATATATATATATATATATATATATATATATATATATTTAGGTAAGATTTTGGGAGGTTGTAATACGTATTTACTTAGAATTGAAACATCAAAATACCTTAGGATCAACTAAAACACCCCATATTTTCAAGACATTTTTTTTTTACTTGGAAACGCAATCCCAATTCAAATTTATAATATATATATATATATACAAAACATCAAGCCAAAATGATACATCATCAAGTGCTAGTACAAAGTTTAGAATTACAAGTTAAGTATTAAAACTAGGTGTTATATAACAAAAACATTATCATTAAGATGATAATCAGAGTTGCCCAGTTGTCAAACATCCCAAAAAGTCAACCTGCAAGGAATAATGTGGGGGATTAGCACGAAGCTAAGTGAGTAAACCAAGTCTAACAATCTAACTTAGCTTAACAATCAATCCACAACAATCAACTATTAAAACAATCAAAATAGAGGATCGGTGGTTCTTGAGGAGTCCTCGGTCCGCGGTGACCCTCCAAGAACACTTAATAATCAACTGCAGGCCAATACAGAGATTTTACCGATAGTTTATTGCTATCTTTAATTAATATGTGCTAATTCACAACGAATGTTCATCCAACCCATAAAAATTAACCTATAGCAACTAAACCCAATATAATTGACCTCTATCATTCCAACCTATCATGGAATTAATCACTAGCAATCAATTAATTCATCCATCAACAAATTCAATCAATAATTCTATCATCACCTTATCACTAAATAAATCAATACTATCAACTTAAGTTTGATGTAAATAACTGTTAACACCAAAATTAAACTGTGAGAATCAGTCCACTCACCTGTCTAGTTCAAACTCCAAACTCAAAGATCTAATTTTATTGAGTCTTCATCGGATCTGAAACACACAAGAAATTTTGAGTCAAACTTCATATCATATTGTTTATAACTTAATATTAACAATCAAGCATATATCAAGTCTTATAACCACAATGTATAAGCTAAATCACATTATGAAGTTTAAATCAAAACATGCTGTCACCCCTTATAAATCCGCCGGATTCTAAATGAATCCGTCCGGATTCAACTGAATCCGCCGGATCCAGATAGAATCCGCCGGATTCTAGGCATTTTTCAGATTCAAAATTGGGATAGAACTTTTTTATAGAATCCGGTTGAGGAATCCACCCGGATTCAAGATGAATCCGTCGGATCCATCATGAATCCGCCGGATTCCCACTGCCTTCCAGACCTGCACTTAACCAAAATTCTGCAACTTCACATACGAACCACAAATCTCAAAAATGACCAAACTTAGTTGTGTACTCGAATTTTTACCAATATTTAGTTACTATAACACCTAATAACATCATATAACATAGTTTCAATCACCAAATTATCACAATTCATTCAAATCACTCATACCCTAAATTTTCACATTCAAACTTATAAATCAAGGAATTTAACAATTTTATCATGTCATCATCATGTAATCAACTAATTAAAGACTAAGAATCATCATACAACTAATATTCAACTTCAATTTCCTATGATTCAATCAATAACCTAATTACCCACATAAAGTCATGAAGAACATCCAAGAAAACTTACACTTTTGAAGATTACTAGCTTGATGATGATGAAATCATGAACTTGAATAGGGATTAATCTCAGCTTGTTAGGGATATGAATTTGATTAGAGTTTCTTGCTTAATTTTTAGGTGTATGCATATGTTCTTGCAAGAAGCTTACATGCCAAAAAGGGGGAAATTAGGTAGCAGAGGTTAACACCTCACAACCCAAAACCGACCCAATGTTTTTTTAATTATTATACTCGTCCTAATTCTATTGTCTGGAACCTAAATTTCAAATGCGAGAAAATATTTTTATTTTACAGTCATCTAAGTTTATTTAAAACAAACAATATTTCACTAGTCACAATATTTTCTGAAACTTATTTTCCTACTAAATTTACAATCAAACACATATAATAATATAAATTACATATAAAAATTAAAAAAAAAATACTTGTTTCTCCTAAGCCCGATTCGGGGATGTTACACCAACGATGTTGGAAATACGGATATTCATATCACAAAAAGGCAATCAGTTGGAAATACTTAGAATTGAGTACCATGGAATTTCTTCCCATCAACATGTTATCTGTTAGAATTCGTACTACATATAATAAATTTAACTCGGTGGCTTTACTTCTATTAAAATACTCACATCCATTGAGAATTTGAATGTTGTTGCTACGTTTGTTTTCCTTCATGTCACATGGATTTTTTAAACAAAGTGGTATATAGAATCACATGAACTCTTATTACTTTGCTTATTCAACTTGAATTGATTATGTTCTATATGGCCAAAAGGTGACCTGTTCGTTTTTCGTTAATCGTGATCTTGGATTTATAGGTGGATTGACACTACACATGTTTTTGAACATAACTCTCTTTTCTTTCTTTAATTTTATTCATGTAAAGTATTTCGTTTGACTTGAGTCTTTTAATGGTAGGGACAATATTGCTACAATGGAAGAATACATTTGGTTAACTCATCAATGAGAAATTATGTTAGGTTACACATAAGCATAATACCGTTGTGAATATGCGTAAATGTGGTTGAATATAGAACAACAAATGTGCCATTTCATCCTTGGCATAACAATTTTGCTGGTGTAAGTAATCAATATGTGTTTTTTTATTTAACCGATCACCCATTATGATACAACAAATAGGTTTTGCCTTTTAGTTTATTAAATACCTATTGCGAGTATGTTTCTAGATATTTGTCTTTTCAATTGCACCTATGGATTGCAGGTTATGAGTTTTGAATGCTCAGTCAAAAGGAATGGGGAAGTAGTAGCTGAGAGGTGTTTGGGTTAATAACTGATGTTAGATGCAAACAAGCCGGTTTGCTATTTAATATGCCAAGGATTATACGGGACAAAAGAGTTCAGTGTAAACAAATGATTAATGGAATTTTAAAGATTATCGTGGGGAAGTAGTAGCTGAGAGGTGTTTCGGGTTAATAACCGATGCTATATGCAAACAAGCAGGTTTGCTATTTAATTTGCCAAAGATTTTACGGGACTAAAGAGTTCACCATAAACAAATGATTAATGGAATCATTTCATAATTGTCACTAACTAAATCAGCTGCAACTAAAGGATGATTGCTTCTTTGCTATTGATGGTCGGGGTCAAATTGGTTGCCTTGCTTTGCCTCATGGTATCTTACTCCCGTGCTCTTTATTTGGGTATTTGCTTTCCAGAATAGACGTTTGATTGTAATTATCACCAAAATAAGTGTATCTATAGTCATTTACTTATTAACTTCATCTCAACTTACAATTCTCAGATTCTAAATGTTTCAATAAATGCAACAAAATAATCATTAGTATCATTAAATTGTTGTCATTTTTCAAACGAATCATGCATATATCTAGGTTGGAGTTTATATGTACGATGATGCAAATGTAAATGGTACTTCAAGTGTGGTAATTAAAGGTGGTTTATATATTTTCAATTTATAGTTGTCAAAATGGGTGTGCAGCTCTGTTTGGACAAGATAGTCAACACGATGTCGGGTCACAACATGATGGGGTCAAAAAGGGAGCGGGTCAACATGAGCTTAGTTACAATAGAACGTTTGTCTGGGGCACCACCCGGGTATTACACTAGTTTGTCTTAATTTGCCACCTCTACTTGAAAACGTGGTTATAGTACCTATTTATAAAATCATTATTTATGATAGAAACTAAGTTTTTAGCCCGTCCGATGCACGGTCGTAAAATTTTTTACAATTATAAGTTTATTTGTAGGTAGTCCAATAAATTATTGTTGTTAACTTTAAATGTGCAATTATGATTGAAAAGTAAAAAATATATAATAACATAAACCAAACTATATAATAAATTAATAAACTATTATAATTAATTGTAGAAATTATTATATGGATCCAAATAAAACATAATGAATTGTACGAAGATAAATAATAAGTATCACATGTATTCATAAAAAATTGTAAGTCTTTAAGCCCGTGCAATGCACGGTAATATATACAAAACTATTATATATTATGAAATAGTCAACGTCAATATTGCAATTGAAAACTATAAATTTTTCATTGCAAATAGAAAAATAGTATACAACAACCAAAACATATGTAAATCAAAAGTTCAAAGTTTTTGTGAGTAACAATATAAGAAACAATGGCCACATGTTTAAAATTGTTAACGTAAATTATTACAATAACAAATGTTATATAACTTTAACATAAGCACCATATGTAATAGTTTCTAACATTTTTGTCTCAACTCGACATCTCAATCCACCAATGTGTTTAACTCGTGAAATGTCTACATATAGTTGATCACGAGTGAAATTCGATTGTTGATGAAATAAATTCAATGAGACAACGGGTGTACTTCACTCTTGTGTTAATCAATGCAAAACATACCTAGTAAAAACAAACTTAAATGATTAACTTTTGGTCAATCTATAAGTTAAAGTGTTTAAACACTTTTATAAAAAGTTAGAAGGGTTAAAACGAAAAAAATAAAAGTGTAAGGATTAAACTATTATTAACACTTTTTAAAAATGATTTATAATAATATTTAAATGTAAATGAATAATAATGGAAAGCCATGTGACATCTCTAGAATTTTAGGAGTAACGTATTTTTGACATGTCATCTTATGATGATTAAAAAGATAACACATAAGCAAAAAAATCTTTGTTTTATAAATAGATATAGATAGATAGTGGAATTATCCCCTTTTATTTTTTATTCCAACATATCTTTGATGTAATTAAACCTTATGTCGAAAAATTTACAAAAAAAAATATGCATTTAATACTTTTATGTGAGATTAGATTTGTTAAATAATATTCAAAATCATTAATATTCATCATGGTGAATGTTAAAATTAAATTGATGTTATTTTTTTTAACATTCATCGTAATGAATGTTAAGTTAAAATTCACCACGATAAATATTAACGTTTTATTAAATAAATTTACATAAACTGGTGATTTAAAATTGAATTTCATATGTGAATATATTATTTATAGCATCGGTTTTGATTAATATATAAGAGTAAAATAAATTTTATCTTTAATATTTATATTGATGAAGTTAATATGCTCTCTGATGTATACTACACTTCTCTCATTCCCTCAAAAATTGATTCCTTCTTGAACCCTCCTTTATATTTATATATATATATATATATATATATATATATATATATATAGGGTAGAGATCCAATAAGAACACTATGAAAATAAGAATGCTAAGAACGATGGGTATAAAGGTAAATTTAGTTTATCTCCATTTTTTAGGTATATCTAACAAATGAATTTTCTCTTTCTTCTTTGAAAGCCTTATCACCCAGAAATTAAATTACTGGCCTACAGTATACACACGTAGCAAACATCTTCCTCGACATACTCTATAGCTTGCTGCCGGCACCAACCACATCGGCTCATTCTCTGGTTCACTTTTATGACACACATACCATTAAATCCACAAGTTATTTATTATGTGCATCTTCGTAATTTGTTCATATAGTTTGTTTTTTGCATATACGTACATAAGATGCACATGAAAATCTACTATCCATTTGTTCAAGGAATTAACTGTGCATTTATTCGAGTCTTCTTCCTCGATTCAAATTTTTTATGGAAATGGAATAGATGCACTAATATATCGGACATCATACACTAGTTCATATATTTATATATTTAATAATAAAGAATGACATATTTCGATGCACATGCTTAGTACGAATCGGAGTTTAGCCGCCGGAGTAGGTGCACTAATATATTTAATGTGATGCACATACGGGATTTAGCCGTCGGAGAAAGACATATTGACGGTTGTGTTCTAGAATTGATAAAAATTATGAATATATTGAGGAAGAATAGAAGATAAGCATAGTTTATTAATAGTCTCTGGGCTAAAATTGATTTGTTCCGAATAGAAAGGCACGTGGGATGATGAGTGGCTTTTAGTTTCCCATTATACCCTTTCGTCCATATTTTTAATTTATAACTATAAAAATATATTTAACCATTGATTATATTAATGTAGGGTTTGGATATGTTCTTATCTGATCCAAACTCTCTCTCTCTCTCTCTCTATCTATCTATCTATCTATATATATATATATATATATATATATATATATATAGGGTGAGGATTCTGTGTTAACCAAAAGATGGTGATAACTATGAGAACCACCAACCCTACGCTCCTTCCGTTTTCCAGATCTCTCTCTTTCTTTTCTTTTTCTTTTTAAAACTAAATCGTTTAATTCAAAATCATACTTAATCTAAACAAAATTCCCACTTTTTTCATTCAGATAAAAAAAATGATAATCGGATTTTACACATGTTCTTCATGAATGTAAATCGATTTTGCACCTGCTATTCATGGGTGCATAATCAGTTCTTCACCTGTTCATGACTGCAAAACCAAATCTGTACCAGTTTTTATGGGTGTAAAATTGGTTCTGCACATGTTCATGGGTGCAAAATTGATTATTCACATATTCTTATCAGACTTGCTTGTGTTGTATACCGAAGACTAAATATCAATCAACATCAAAATTCATACTCTCCAATGTTGAATTCTTCTAATTTTGCTAACGATCACGATTGTTAATTGATAATTTCAAGATATTATCAATACTCGATAACGTCACTATTGAAATCGAATCCGAACTCGTTTGTTCGTACCTGATATTAACAATACTATCACTAAAAGGTCCATTTTCAATGAGCTTTCATTCAGCATATATATTACAATTTACACAACTTAATGCTAAATCTTAAATCCATAATATGAAAACCTACCACCAGGGTGACCTCGATGATTTGTAGGTTCATAATTACACACAAAAACCTTGTTCCGTTTACGTTTTTTGGTTTAGTCGTGCTCACTGGGGCTTTCTAGTTCTGTTGTATCACTAGAGGTATATGCAAGTTCTCGCTAGAACTTTTTAGTTTGCATCTTGCTCAAAATCTACTCGCTGGACTTTATGGTCACCGATAGTTCTGTAAGCTCTCTTAAAAAATGTCAATTGTGGACGACCCTTTTCAACCTCAATCGGTGACCACAAATTTTGGCGAGCAGATTCGAACTAGAAAACTCCGGCAAGTAGATGCTAACCAAAAAATTCCGACAATCATAACTGAAGCAGGTGCTCCTACGATACAACCTAAAAAGAAAACTCCAGCGTGCACGACCGACCCAGAAAACGCAAGAGATATGAACAAGTTTTTTGTGCGTTATTATGCACTTACAGATCATCGAGTCCACACTAGTGGTAGGTTTCATAGTATGAATTTAAGATCTAGCATTAAGCTATGTAAACTGTAATATGTTGAATTAAAGTTTATCGAAGATGGACCTATTCGTGATGGTGGTTTTGTGCTCGAAAGATATGAAAAGATCGATTGGACTAAGTGACATAATTTGATTGGATCGAGTGAACCCTAAACCTTAATCTTACGTGAACCTAAAACTATTAATTTATTCTCAAAAATTTACATTTGTAAATGTAACACACGGTTTCTAGGCCTGGAAATAAATGCCTATTTAAATAACGAAAAATAGTTTATTTGGTTTATTTAAAAATAAATGGGTAAAATAGTCACAGATTTTATTGTGACTAATAAAATGATGTTTGTTTTAAATTATTTTAGCTGACGGTAAAATAAAATATTTTATCTCGCAGGTATTTTCGGGTTCCAGACAATAGGTTTAGAAGGGGATAAAATTTTATATCAATTAATATGTGGGGCGGTGGGACTAACCGACTCATTTTCACCAACCTTATTTTCCCCAAATCTTCAATTAGTTCTTAAACTTCAAATTCTTACCAAACTACTTCAAGAAACCAAATGATTAAATTGTGAGTTGGATTCAAGTTCTTGAATGTCAAGTGATAATCATCACCTCCATCTTGTTCTTTATCTAGTGTAAGTTTCTTGTTAAATCATGTATGAGATTTCTTTAAATCATTAGGGTTAGTAAGGTATAAGTGAAATTGAAGCTTGAAACAATTGTAATATGATTGATTGGTGATTACTTGATGTTTATATATTGAATTGTTTGTTCGAATCTTCAAGTTTTGAGTTGATTTTGTTAGGGTTCATGTTAGAAGCAATTGATGATAAAACAAGATATATGTGATGTTTGATCTTATAGGATGTTAGAAGTCCTTTACGAAGTTGTTTTGGTGATTATAAATTATATGTACTTGTATGTGATCTGAGATTGTGATTTTGGTTATAATTTTCGGAGTTTGAAGATGGAAAACAAGTGCAGTTTCTGGGTTGGGATGAACAAGCCGGCGGGTCATCACCCCCAGCCGACGGGTTCTGTGTATTCACTGGGAAACCGGCGGGTGGGCATACCCAGCCGGCGGGTTGTGAGTATAAAACGGCTGATCTTGAGCCAAACCGGCGGCTCCTGTAGGCTTTAATACTCAATAATGTTCTATTGTCACAAAAGTTAATTCACCCGGTGGGTGAGCAAGGGGACTCGTCTGTTGAAGGACGGAACCCGGCGGGTCTAGAACCAAAGCCGGCGGGTCCTTAAGTTTGTATAGCAAATCAGACTTTGATCTTTAAATTAGTCGTAACTGTTTTGTTATAGGTTTATGTGAATAATAAGCAAATGATATGAATTGATAATAAGTAAACTTAGGAAATGATGTATGTATGTTAAAATGTAACAAAGATAATTGTGGATTAAGTTATAGAACAAGATACTAACTTATTATCCTTGTGTTCTCAAATAAGCGGGCAACAACTCAGTAATATAAGACCATTGAGTTTGAGGCTAGGAATATCGGTGAGTGGTAACTGTATTCTTCTGTTCAATTCTGTTGTAACAAGTTTGGTTGCAACGGATGAACACTTGGTTAATGGAATTGTTTGTTTAATCATTTGAGATATTTATGTGCTTTTTGATATCGAAGGATTAGGTTAATTAGTTGTTATTAATTGGTATGGCATGACGATTATGCAATATGTGTTTCTGTGACACCCGTCAATTTAGGGCTAGTAATTAGTGCCTAATCAATTATTAATACATGTAATTAGTTCTGTGATAGGCTAATTAATGTACCGATATATATATTATTGAATATATACAATTATGCGATTCGATTAAATCGTACAAGTTTCAAATCGAATGTATTTCGGTTCAAGTAAATACGGACGTTGGTGAAACAATTTTATTAAATAATATAACATTATTTGATGACAATATCTTTCCCAAAATATTATCTTGATAATAATACTTTGTAATTAATTCGTATCGTACAAACAACGGTTACGCGATTTAGAATCCGTACAACGAACGCGTAAATCGAGATCACTAAAATTGACGAATCATTCTTATAATGTTTTTCAAGTATATAGAATGAAAACTTCAAATGAAAATATTGAAATTTAAATCGTTACTTAAAAACGCGTAATAAACGTTTAAACACCAAACCGAACGAGAAAAAGAACACCGCACGAAGCACAAATCGGATAAATAAGAAAATGACCAAAATACCCCTGAGTGGGCCCCCTAGGCCGGCCCCCTCATCCCCCATGTGCACCCATGTGCCACCTCTTTTCCCTCCTCTAATCTTTCATGCATACCACTCACATATGCTTCCATACATTCAACATGCAAGATCATTTCCACTAACTCATTTACTCACATTTTCTCCACCTTCTCTCTATCACTTCTCTCTCTAAACTCCAGAAAATTTCAGTTCATATCACCACCACAACCACCACCATAATCCACCATAGCACCACCACTTTAAAAGTTAACATTTTGCAAGGATTTTTGGCTCAAGAACACAAGCATTATAACCTCATCTCATCTTCACCAAAATCTTTGTAAGGAAACTATTTCTTACTTCCATATTGTTTAATTATATGTTATAAAGCTCATCTAACAAGATTATGTCCAAATATAAACTTAAAATACATTTTTTATAAATTTTTCACAAAGAATACACAATCTGTCCAGAAAAACACAGATTACTAAAAATGTCATAACTTGAGTTATAGGAAGAGTTAAAAGATGATTTTTTTAAAAAATAAATTTGCGTATTGAAAAGATCTACAACTTTCATGTTTTACGTTTTTACCAGATCTGAACGTACTTTTCTCTATTTATCAATTTGTGGGACTGACCTGGTTAAAATCAGAAACTGGACTATGCATGACTAATTAAATTGTTTCTCTATGATTATGGACTTAAAACTCTTGAAAAACATAAGTTAGACACTACACACATAGAAAATCAGTTGATAAAAATTGTGAGACTTGACTTGGACCAGAAATTGGTAATATCACTTGGTGAATAAACCGACAAAAAGTCGAAAATGTGAAATCTTAAATATTTGGAACTTTTATAAGAATCGACACTCTTGGTGAACTTGGACACAAACCGACAATTTATTTAGACTCTATAAACTGATATTTGGGTTGGGTGAAAGTTTCGGGTCAAACCGTGTAAGTTTGACCAAGTCAACAAAAGTGGCTAGTTTTTCGAAAAACTTACTATATTAGGAAAGTGGTAACAAAAATGGGTTTGGTTGACCTAGTTAGTAACTTGGACCAAAAACTAAATTTAGAAAGTTTCCCGAATGAAAAACCGACACTCAGAACACTTGGATTAAAAATTAGAAATCTAGTCAGGCGTAAGTGTCGCCCTACCAGCGACACTTACCCAAGTGACGCCTATAGCGTCACTTACCTTTAGTGACGCCTAAACCAAGTGCCGCATATAGCGTCACTACCCCAAGTGACGCTGCCCATTTAAAAATCACATTTAAACGTCACTTGACCTAGTGCCGTTAACCAACTGAGTGCCGCCTATAGCGACACTTACCTAAATGACGCCCCTAAGTGACGCCCCTAAGTGACGCCCTAAGTGACGCCTAAATCAGAAACTTCAAAACTAGTTTCACACTAAGTGTTGAACTTCATGAAACATCTAAACTTATACGATATAACTCAGTAACACATAAAACATGCTTTGTAAGCACACGATACAACATCATAATGATAATGTCTTAAAGAATTATTATTACAAACTTTCACCAACGGGTCGTACACGTTTTTGATAAACAAGGTTGAACAATCAAACATTTGGACATAACTAATTGTTGGAGAACAAACATAGATGGTCTGTTGAGACATCTACTCACTCATATAACATTGCGCGTTTTAAACGCCCGACAGGTTACAAGTCTTCGGACATCAATCCACAGCTAATCAATTCAAGTTTATTTTAATAAACACTCAAGGCTCAGGTGAGTCTCATAGCCCCTATTTTACTGCTTTTCAATCAGGGGTGTGATTACATTGCTCGTTTTATTTACATGTTGAACGCAAGTACAAATCAATCAAATACTACATGAGTTGTTTTCACTAATCAATTTAAAGCCCTCCACAACATAGTTTGGTAATACATCTGTAGCGTGAATGTTAGTATATGATATCATATAGGATTGACAATCCTCGTCCGGGTTAGCACGCACTAACTGGTCAAACGGACGTATTAGCATTTGGGAAGACGAGTGTAGATTAGGCACTCGTAGGAGGCAACTCAGTTGGGTTTCCTTAATTGGACCTGACACTCAAGTTAAGCTCAGACTATGTGCTCATGGCTGTATAACTTTTATTTTGCTTAATTGCATTTTAAATTCAATTATAAAATCTTGCGGTTCATACAAATATGCGTTGACATACAAACCTGTGAGCTCACCAGCGTTTCGCTGACCCATTTTAGCATGTATCACAGGTGACCAGCAGTAGGTTGGACTGCTCAATCAAGATCTATTAGCTCGAGTCAGCATGCAAACAATCAGAGATTTTAGCTGCATTATTATATTTTGTATAGATTAATTATGTACTTAAATCTCTCAATTTTAAACTGAGCTAATGTAAACAATATTTTGATGTAAACTTTTATTTTATCAATATCAATGTAAAACGACACATGTAGTGGTCGTTCATTATATCCTTTGTGCTATGTATATTGATTAGTCGCGCCCTGACCCGATTCGCTTCCGCAACCCGAATTTGGGGATGCGACAGTTTCTTGGGCCATTGGGCATATTTGGATTCAGAGGTTAACACTGGTTGAGTTTGTTGCTATTGTTTGGCTGGCGGGATTTCCGATACATATAGTTGAAGGATGAACCTAGTCAGTGAAGATAGCTTCAAATTATCGGTAAATCACTGTTATGGCTGACAGTGGTTTAAGGTTTCTTTGGTTGGCTAACCAGGAACCGCCGGTCCTCTTTGACGCTATGTGTTTATATGTTTGCGACGCTTTATGCTGTAAACATATCTTGTTGTGTGTATATGTTTCTGATGCTTTATGCTGTAAACATATCTTGTTGGGTTTATTTGTTGTAAGGCTTGTTATTTCTGAATTAAACTGTCGGATACAGTTCCATTCACTTAACAGTTGAGCTAAACCCACCATGTTTAACATTTTGCAGGTTTTGGGTAAGTATGGATCGGGATTATGAACGAGATGGAATGTTTGATTATGACCGCGCGCACTCTGATTCTTTTCGGAAAATTAGAATCATGTTTTGTTAGTTATATAACACCCGATCTTTAGTAAATGGTTTGTAATTATATACATATAAGTGTGATGTTTTAAAATTTGCTACATTTTAGTATATGTAATATCGGTATATATGTTTTGGGACACGCTTTTGAAGTATAATAATATAATATATGTTTGTGAAAAGCGGGGTGTTATAGTAAATCTCGATACTTGAACATATAACCTCATAGTTGGACGGTAATTTATTACTACTAGGCTAATTGCCCTTTTATATCTGAAGGGTTTATAGATTGGAACTATTGTTTGTATTCAACTTTGACGACTTCTATTGTGTGCATTCTGATTATAAAACCGTTTTTTGTATGTGAAACACCCTGATTTTTTTACTCAAAATCTCGTGTACTAAATTCTAGAAATTAACTCAAACGCAAAATATAACATTCACTAAAAGTATATGTACGCGATCGTATTAATGCTACGTGATTGCGTACTATACGCTTCATAACTTCTGTAATCATTTTAGCGTTTAGAACGCAGACTGGTGATACATATGCGATCCTGGAAAAGACACACGATTGCATACTGAAAGTTGTGAGTTCACTGTTTGTATATTAGTGTATAGTACGCGATCGTGCTTGTGTCACGGGATTGCAACTTAGTTTTAAGTTCAGTTTTTAACCATTTTATAACTCGACTCATATACAACTGAAATACTACAATTTTGGTGATCGTTTTACATTTTTCAAAAAAATGACATTTCTGCAATAGAACTCAACTTTTTGGACAACACAATTGCAATCGGGAGATGATATTACCACATGCAAATTAATATAATTGTAGATGTAAAGTTATAAGATTCCTGTGTAGCTAATAAAACTCACTATGACATTATTATCAGCCATTGCAATCCGATCACTTGATCCATGATACCATTAACAACTTATAATTATGCATAAAATCAATTACATTCACTTGTGCACTAGCAAAAGACAATATGACTACTTCAACCTTTTCTAATGGGTGGTGATATTTCCACCATTCTATTTGATAAATTCACCAAAATCATGCAATAAGAACTTGTACTATACAAACTATAATACACCGTTTTGGTGGATTTATCAAATAGAATGGAGGAAATATTAACACCCTTTTCTGATACAACTTTTCCATTTCTTGCATAATTTGATATTGACCCTTTATCAACAAAATACCATTTTATACACAAATTCATAATGGGTCAATACTTCCACAATAAGACGAGATCATACTCAAATGATTGTGGTGGAGCTGTGTATAGTCATGAACAAAATCGGGTATTCTATTGTTTTAGAAATTATTTGATATTAATTGTTTAAATTGTTAAACTTAGATAAATGAGTCAAAGGACTTATTGTGAATAGTGAAATACTAATTGTTTTAAATTTCTCTAGTTGACGGTAAAATAAAATAATTATTTTCGTAAATGATTTTAGGTTTCACACAATAGGTCAAGAAGGGGGATAAATTATACTGTTAAAATTTGGAGTCGGTTTGAGGAACCAACTTAATTCCTTTAATTCCCTAAACTCTTCTATTTATTCCTAAGGCAAAACCAAACATATACTTGAATCAAATTACATGAACAAATCAAAAGTAGAAACATGCATGAAGGTTGTGATTCTGATTGTTACATAAACTCCATCATTATCATCATCAGATTTCTATCATCACCTTGTTCATCATACAATTGTAAGTGTTCTTGTTAAATTATATATGAACTCACTTTGAATCATTAGGGTTAGTGTTGTATATGTGAAATTGATGATTTAAATGATGATATATGATGTTTGTTGATGTATTAAAGTATTAGAAACATTAGAAACCTGAGTTTTTATGATTTTGAGTTTGTAAATCGAGTCTGGGTTTGAACAGCAACGTAGTTCGCAGTCTCAGTTCGTCTTGCGAACTGAGATGTCGTGGTGCGAACTCAGATGCTGCGAAGAGAGTTAAATCACTGTGCGAACCGACCTGTTGCGTTGTGAACCGAAATGTTGCGAACTGAGTTGATCGTGCGAATTGAGATCTTGTGAAGCGCACTGAGATTCGCAAACCCACATATTGCGGTGCGAACCGAGATCCTGCGAACTCAGTTGGCTATGCGAACCCAGATAGCTGCGAGTTGGGAATTTTAAGACTTCTATTTTTGTAAATTTTGAAAACGCGCAAGTATTTTCGGGGTCCCGGATAAGTGACAATTTTATTAACTCGGATTGGGTTGAAATTCGCATGGTCACTCGGAAACGGCCTAATGATCCTGGCTCTATTTTAAGAGCCTAGGCAGTTTTTGGCCATTCGGGTTCATTTAAGGGTCGAAAATGACATTTTTCAGTTTTTGAACCTCGTTTTGGGATTTTCTGATTTCATTTCGGATTGAACTTTTGTTTGCTTAGATTATAGGGACTTACCTGCTTCAATAAATATGGTAGAATGATGATTATGAGACAAGTTACTGACTTGTGTTGTTCTATTGTATTTCAGATTAGCAGAAGACTCAGTGACATTAGACTACTGAGTGGACGACTGAGGTATTAGTGAGTGGATCGATAACCCTCAGTTTGATTTGGTTGTAACAGGTTTGTTACAACGGGTAATTGTATTATTATTATTATTGTTTTAGTTGCCATGATTATTATGGTTTATTAGTAATAATACTGTGGATAGACTATTAGTCTGATATGATGACATGATGAGTATATAAATATGTGATCACTTATTATATCGCCGTTGTGCATTGATGTATAGCACCAAGTAGTCGGTTAAACCTCTGTATGGGCCTGCAGTTGGTTTTAAAGTGTTCTTTGAGAAGGTTGCTCAGGAACCACCGGTCCTCTTTGACACCAGTTGTTTGTGATGTGATAAGTTGTAAACAGGTGTTGTGTGCATATGGTTATTTGTTGTACACAAGTTTGTTATGCTAAGTTGGACTGTTGTTTTTTGATTTACTCACTTAGCGTTGAGCTAATCCCCCACATTTATACTTCCTGCATGTTATATTTAATATGTGGGTGGCAGGAAGCTGAATTCTTTGACAAGGAATGTTTGACAACTGCGAACTCTGATATAACTTTTGTAATAAAGTTAAAGAAGTTAGTATTATATAACACCTCGACTAGGGTTGTGGTTTTGAATACATTCTGAACTGTATTGTGTCTGATTTTAAAACAGTTATGCAATTAAACTGTTGTGTATTAAAGTTTGAAAAGTTATGTACATTTTATAATGTATATTAATAAAGTACGTTTTATCCATAAAATATATACGCTTCCGAGTTAAATTACAACAATATTCATATATAGAAAGAGGGGTGTTATACTGGCTACTAAGAAAACCCGAATCGGGTAGGGTAAAACCGGGTAGGATTGGGTCGGGTATTCGGGTTTAAAATCAGGTAGGGTATAAAACCTGGTTTTTTTGTTCACCTCCAGCTGTGTATAACACTTGATGGGCCAAGGCTCACCATGAGAAAAATAATAATAGTATATTTATCTTATAAATTGGGCTTAATCTTCAATATTGTGAACAATTGACCCACCCAATTTAACTAACAATTGACCCACCCTAGAAATTTTTTCTGCCTACGCCACTACAGATGATCACCAAGCTTTAAATGGGACTTCCGTAATCATATCTAGGGGTGCAAACCGAAAACCGATTTTTTAAAAAACCGAAAGAAAAACCAAAAACCGGTTAGTTAAAAACCAAAACCGGTTTTGGATAACCTAACCGGTTTTAGCTTCGGACAAAAACCGATTTTTTACCGGTTTTAAAACCGGTTTTAACCGGTTATTTGGGAAAACCGGTTTTAACCGGTTTTTTCAAAGAAAATGACAAAAACGGCAGTAGCCGTTGGAGGAGCGGGAGTTCGAAAATTTTGGCCGTTTTTTGAAGTTTTGGGGGTGTTTTTGCCCCCTCACTCACCCTATAAATACTAGTTGTTACTTTAGCTTCAAATCACACTATTTTCTATCCTATTCTCTCATATTCTATCATATTCTCAATATTCTATATATATATATATATATACACTTTTATTTTCCGAAATGGAACATACATATTCTCAAGCTTCCGGTTCCGGTTCCGTTACTAGCAATGCACGAAAGAAAAGTTACACAAATGAAGATTTCGTGCATGTTAAAAAAACGACCCGGAACCAAGAAATATGGGTGAATTATGATTTGTGCGTTATGAATGATGGGGCGAGTAAGGCTCGTTGCAAGAGATGTGGGAACTTTTATAACGCCGCATCAAACTCCACATTACGAGCTCACATGACCACGGCTTGTAAATTGATTACTCAAGATCCATCACAAGCGACACTTGGTTCGAATGGTGGGGTTTTTATATACGATAATGATGCGCTTCGAGAAGATTCTACAAAGTTTATCATCCAAGAGGCGCTTCCATTCAACCACTTCGACAACCAACGACTTACGGGTATCATCAAAAAGAGACTACAACCGTGATACCAACAAGTAAGTCGTACTACCCTAAGAAACGATGCTTTTAATTTATGAAAAAATGCTAAAAAAGATATAATTGATGGTTTTCTAAACTATAAACATGGCGTTTCTATTACTTGTGATGTTTGGACCGCACCACATGGTACGGCAAATTCTTATTTAGCCGTTACGGCCCATTGGTTTCATCCCGAGTCTTGGTTATTGATGAAACGTACTATTGCTTTTAAATTGTTTGGTTATCCGCATACGGGATGTAACTTGCGAAAAAATTTAAATGACACTGTAATTGAATATAATTTAGACGATAAAGTTTTTACAATTTTACTAGATAATGCGTCAAACAATACGAGAGCAATGAATTTACTAAAATTACATTTAAAACCAATTTTAAATGGTGCTTTTTTCATTCTCGTTGTGTTTCTCATATTATAAATTTGGCCGTACAAGCGGCATTAAAAATATGTGATAATTTACGTCAAAAATTTAAGAGTTTATTAGTAACTATATATAGTTTATTAGTAACTATATATAGGTCAAGACTAATCGCTGAATCCGTGGAAGTATGTGTATGTTTGAAAGATTACTTGGATGGGGTAGATAGGATACAAAATGTAACAACGTTGGAAGACCCACTATTAGGTAATGTTGAAGAGATTATCCAAGATGAAGAAGTCGCATAAGGGTTATCACCTCCAACGACCGAATTAGATGAAGGTGAATTTGAAGAACTTGAAGTTGAATCCGTGGATGAGGATGAAATTTGGGACGACCTAGTCACATAAGTAGTTAAGTGTATCCGGGTGATGGCCATGTCGAAGCTCGATATACTTTACTACACGATTACATTTTCGGGTGATGGCCATGCCAAAGCTTGAAATGTATTTGTATTTTATATTTTTAGTTGTAATTGTACATTCAAATAAAAGTTATGTTTGTATGTTTCCATTTTTAGTTGTAATTGCATTATTTAAATAAAAGTTATGAAGACTTTTTCGATTCAATAATATTTTAAGAAGACTTATATAAGACTTTTGTTTAAGTTATTGTTCAATTATGTTTCCATTACTAATGTTCTACGAATTCAATAAAAAAATTAGACTCAAACATTGTTTTTCCTTAAAAAGCTTAACGTTTGAACCACTTGGAATCGGAAGTTGATAAATGCAAGGAAGTTTTTACTAAATCCACGGAAAAGTACAACTCTTTGTGCTTAAAGTACCACTTTTTATGCACATGTTTTCTTGAATTTAGTAAAAAATTCCTTGAATGTATCAACTCACTTTGAATTTTATAGACTTTTTAGATTCAATAATATTTTTAGGAAGATTTACAAGCCTTTTGGTTATGTTATTGATCAATTATGTTTTCATTACTAATGTTCTACGAAGTTAATGAAAAAAATTTGACCCAAACGTTGATTTTCCATAAAACGCCTGACGCTCAAACGTGTTTGAATTTTATAGACTTTTTAGATTCAATAATATTTTTAGGAAGATTCTCAAGCCTTTTGGTTATGTTATTGATCAATTATGTTTCCATTACTAATGTTCTACGAAGTTAATGAAAAAAATTTGACCCAAACGTTGATTTTTCTTAAAACGCCTAACGCTCAAACGTGTTTGAATTATATAGACTTTTTGGATAAAAGTTATGTTTGTATATTTTATTTTCATTTGTATTATTTAAATTTTGTTATACAATTATACCGAATTCGAATCCGGAAAAAAATCGGAAAAAAATAACCGATTAAAACCGGGTCAAAACCGAAAAAAACCGATTCCGAACATTTAAAACAGAAAAAACGGATTCCGAAAAACCGAAACTGAAAAAAACCGAAACCGATCAAAAAACCGATTTTTTAAAAACCGGTTTTTAAAAAACCGATTTTTTAAAAACCGGTTTTTAAAAAACCGAAAACCGAAAAAAACTGATTTTTTCGCACCCCTAATCATATCAAGAGCATGATTTACTACAATTTCTTAATGCATGACCACCGATGTATGCATCAAAAGAAATTATATATTTATCACCTCCCTTTTAATACATATCGTGTACGTGTATGTTGTGTTCATGTGTTTTTTTACAACGAAGTGGACCATAAAGTTTATGACAGTAGGAGGCCTATGATTATATCCTCCTAACATTCCAAAGCTACTTACAGAAAATAAGACAACACTCCAAGTAAATACTCTAGTATGCATGCAAAACATATTCATTATAGGTTGTTGAACATAAGACCATGTTTATACAGTACATATATATTTAATAATTATATACTACAGTCTACACACGGAAACATCTATTAGACCGAAGAACAGTTCTCGGCATTATTCTCCTTCCTACGTACAATGCTTTGTTGCTGGATGATTAAATGATTATGGGGCGTTCATGAAGTAAACCGTGCACCTTACTGGCCCTGCAACAATGATATGGGAGAAATGAGAATATTGTATATATTTTTCTTAGTTAAACCTTCTTTTCGAGAGAGATACAGCTTTCGATATATAATGTACAAGTTGATAACATTCTTAGAAAAGAATAAATTCTGTATATACAAATGCACCAAGGTACTAACCAGAAGTAGTTTTTTTTTATGACTTGATAACAAATTTGGGATCAGCTTTTGTCTCTGTGTATGCATCGAGCTTGTTCAGTTCCTGTGTGCAAGTGTTTCATAGTAAGTACAAACGCACATGACTGCCTTAACATTTAAAGGATGGTTTCATACGTTCATTCCCAAATGAAATAAAGTGATATATGCACTAATTCAAACTCGATGCAGATGTTATCTTTGTTTTGAAGTTTAAAGATCATATTTCTGAAGACGTGCATCAATTTTAAAGGTGGAGATCATTCGACCTTAAAAGCTAGAGTGTATCTGTCTTGATTAGGAGGGGAAGAAACAATCATACCTCTATCCATGTTGCCAATTTTGGCCTGCCCGAGGTGATATCAAATTTAAATACATCCTGTAAATATATCTGAAACCTTTCTACGAATGGAATAAAAGCAAAGTCCACCTGCAATCGAAAGTTTGTAGTGAATCCAAGTCAGTTTTCACATGCAACTAAATAAAAGTTTTTCGTGGATACTTAATGTTCTACACACAGAGGTGGTAAAATTGGTGAGTCAGGTGGGTTGTGTAATGGGTTATATCGGGTAGATGTTTCATTTGGGCTAAACAAGGTCAAGTAAATTTGGGTTAGGCATACACACAATTTGAGCCAGTTTTGAATTGTCTCCTCATTTAGCTTGGGTTCTTTTTTTTTTAATATATATTATCTTTTCTAGAAAATCAAACTGGGTGGGTCAGGTGACGGGTCAAAACACTCAATCCGCCAAACAGACATGGGTCGGGTTGAACCGTTTTATCTTTTTCCTAATCTCAGAAACAACAATCTTTAAGAAATACTCACCAAACTTATTTCTCTAAGAAAAAACATTACCCAGATCCAATCATTCAACAAGTATAGTGGATTTCAGGTGCACGAACGGAAACACTCACCGAACTGATTTCTCCAAGGAAAAATGGACCTTCAAACTTTTGAAGAGCTGATTCCAAGTAATCGAATGCAACATCTGGACAAATATATCAGATTCTATCAACTTACTTCTAGATACAAAGGGTCGTCACACATTACATATTATAAATACAAAACAGCTACAAGAAAGGTTGTTGAGTCGCACCAGATTCTTTCTCAAAATCTCCTTTAACCGAAGACATCACTGTTTTATTAAAAGTGCCAGTGTATGTCAATAGCTCTTCAGCAAACTCTTTTTTGGTAGGGTCCTGCCGTTTTTCATGAGACAACTTCTTACCATTTTGAAAGAAAATGGAGAGAAAGGAGGTAAAAACTAGACTATGACAGATTTTAAATCTTACTTCTGGTAGTAATTTGGGCCCTTCAAAGTGATCTTCAAAATATCGCAATAAATCCAGGCTCTCTCCAGTAATTTTGTTGTTATGTTCAAGAGATGGCACCTTAAAATAATAGAACTTCATTAATAAATTAAATCCACTCCTGTATCAATTGTAAGGAGATATATTCCTATATGCGACAAACATGGAGTATATATGCTCAAGAAACAACATTTATTTATAATCAATTTATCAAGAAAAATATATATTCTGATCGAATGCAGTATATTTCTAACAGTAAGTGTGGAGAGGATAGAGATAGTACCACCTTAAACAGATGACTTTGACAAGTAGAAAATAACTTACAATGTTTAGAAGCTAATTAACCCAAATAAAAGAGGACAACTTGAAATTGTCTTTATATACCAAATTGGAACAAAATGGCATGCAATATAATACTCCGTAGAAGTGTTACCTTATTTTTCGGATAAACTTTCTCCTTATACCATGCGGGTCTATTATCAAGGTCTATAGGAACGATCTCGATCTTGTCTTGTAGTCCCTACATATAAACATCCAGATAGTTAGGAATGTAGCTATAATTCCTCAATAGGACTACTGACCGAAATTTTGTATCATAGAAGTTATTTATAACTATCATCAATATTTCAGTTTAAAAGAACGTATATCAAATAAGTAAACTGACACTCTTAAAGGGTAAAATTCCTTCCATTACTCTGTCTTATATCATACGTCACTAGTTACGAAACTTGGTCATGTTTTCAAAAATGTTAGTGGTACTATTAGTTAGTACCTACAGGCTACAATATATACGGCTGTTCTATTGTTATCCGTATTTACTATAATGCTCTTGTTCTTGCTTAAAACAATAAGCTACAGCAAGCATACCACTTTGTGTAGTATATAAGTTGTACAAAGCCATATCAGTTCCAAATGATGAAGTTGAATCAACAGAAAGCTAAATTGATACAATTAAAATTCCCATATTTAATAGTTTGATGTAAATGTCAGAAGACCTGCGCACTTTTGCTCTAGTTTGATGTTCTGATTTTTCTTCTTTCTTTCTAATATTTGGACCAAAATGATGAGATTTTTGAAATATAACAAACTACCATAACAGATTTTTATAGGTTGAGTGTGAAATAATATAATTATTTATAGATAACTTTAGTTAATTGTTGCATCTGTAAGCCTCAATTTGGCTTTTAAACCCAAAATCAAAATACAACAAGAGTAAGTTTATCATGAATTATGAACATAAATCAGAACTCTTACCTTATAATTTCTGCTAATCCAAACACGTTGTGCATAGGGGCAGGTGTAGCTAATGTATAACCTTCATTTATTTTTTATTTTTTTATTTTTTATAAAAAAACAATCATCAGGAATCATGATCACAACAAACTAAAACTAGATATACATACAGAAATCGAAGTCATGTATGCTCAACAAAACTTTAGTAACCATAATATAAACATCAAATATAGATATGTTACTGTAAAACAAACCTTATGGTAAAAAGGGTAGCAAAGAACTAGAGAGCTGAGGTGAACACTTTGCGAATGTGCTTCAAGTTTTGAACTAAATGTGCATAAAAAGTGATTGCAGGACAGCCCAAAAGTTGATGCACAACGATCTTTCTTGCCATTTTTACTATAATATTAGATTTATTTGATTTAATCCGTTATCCGCATATGGGGTGTTTAGGTTGACTTATTTTTAATAGTAAATATCTACTTTAGTAGGCACTAGTACTCACTATGTTTTACATAAAAGGAGACAAAATTCTACATAGAATATATGAATGAATTTGATTATCTACCAAAACAATAAGCAATAAATAAACAACTCAGAGAAAAGTAGAAAACATTGATTCGATAAAATTGTAACTTGATTCACAATTTTGCATATTAAACGGATACAAAAAATTATGAACCGAAGTTGCAATTTGTAATATACAATTTGTTTAAACTTGCAAAAGTTATCAAGTAAAAAAGATTTTTAAACAATAAATTTAGATAATCATTATTATCATGTCACTCAAAATTATGGTTTATTAATATTGGATGATGATGATGTTGCAGAAGTAGATATAAACCTAGTGGTTCCATCAAAGAGGGATGGCGGTTGAGAAGTGGAATCCAACGCTGGTGCTCGAACCTCTTTCACACTTCTGCAAAACAAAATGAATTTTATCATACAATAATTAAAATATTAATGATTGAAATTCAAAGAAAGAGATATGGAGATGATCTTACGAAGCAGACATGATGAGATGATTGGTTGGAGAAATGAATTTAGGGTGAATGAATTAGGGAGTCAAATGAATGATATTTATGAGTGGGAGTAGGTGCTGAGGTCAAGTATACTTGGAATTTAATGCATTGGCACATTACTCACATCAACATTTTATATTTTTATCTAAAATCTCTACAATGCATCAAACTTTACTGATTTATTAAACTCACAGCTCATCATACTATCTTTAATTATTTATTACTAGTTTATATATATATATATATATATATATATATATATATATATTACATTCCAGTATTATATAAAATGATTATATAGTAAAACAAAATTTTAATAAAATGAAAATTTTACTATGAACATTTCAGTATTATATAAACCCAACTTTAATATAATGATATAATCATACATTCTACATGGTATTAGGATAGTAAATTTAAAAATTAGCAAAAGATAAGATAAAGTATTAAAAAAAATAGATTAAAGTGAGAACACTTCGTTTGTACAGGAAGTAAAATTCTTTTGTTTATTACCCATTTTTTCACTAGTATTTAAGAATTAAAAAGAAAGTGGGGTAACTAATATTTTAAAGGTGAAAAATGTAAAAGAAGGGAAGGTGGCCCACCATTTGTGTTTTAAAACGGGTGGTAACAGAGAAGCACGGTAGATTCTACGTATTAATAGGTGGACATCTACAATGCATAAAGTGATGATGTCAACGTCATCTTTTTCCTATTAAACTTTGACACCATGGAGCATTGGAGATGCTCTAAGGACCTGAAATGTAAGATGTTTGATTACGACGTTGCGACGGATTTTTACGAAAACTAAATATGTAATACTCCCACCATTCCATATTTGTAGTCCATTATTCCTTTTATGATAATAATGAGATAAAGTTTCTTTTTACCTTTAGTGTATATATGTCAGACAAAAAAATAGGTAAAAAGTAAAGGGTAAAACTGTCATATTACCAAAAAATAAGAGAGATGATTATGTTTTATTAAACTGCGTGTTTTTTGTCCGAAACAATAAAATAGAGACGTAGGGATGATCAATTTAACCAAGTGAAAATTTATCCAATATGTTAAACTTGTAAGAATAATTTTTTTTTCTTTTCTCCGTAGCAGAGCTTTAATTTACTTGTCTTGTCTCATAAAAATGATTCACATAATTTCAAATTTATACATGTCGTATTACTCAATGATTTAGTTATAATTATAAGGTAGGGTTTAGATGAGTACGATAATTTTGAGGGAGAATAAGATAGTCAATCTCAACCTTATTTTCATCAAATACTTATTTCCTCACATTTTTTAAACTCAAATTCACAAACAGTAAGTCAAAAAATCATGAAAACTGTACCATAAAATTTAGCGTTTTTTCCTCTTCGATTTGCAATCTCTCAAGACATATTTTTGACAAAATTCTTTTTTTCATTTTTTAGTGGGTTTTACAATTTGGTAACACATGTGTTTAGGGTTTAGTATAATTTAGGGTTCAGAGTTTTGTGAAGCGTTAAAGTTTGGGGTTTAGGGTTTGAGGTTAACCCCAAACCTTAGACCCTAAACCAAACACAACATTAACACATGTGTTACTAATTTGTAAACCATAAAAAATAAAAATAAAAACTTGTTGATTCCTTAGAAGATGTTGATTCTTCCATCAACGAAACTGAACTAGTCATGCAAATCCTGCCACCCTCTTATCAAAGCATTGTTGATGTGATCACACATCAGAAGCCTTTTCCCTCCTTCCTTGAAGCTAAAAACATGCTTTTACTTCATGAATCTCATGAAGAGACTACTGAACCCTTTGCAGATAATCCTTTGACTTCCTCTGCTGCTTTGTATTCGTTTGTTAATACTGATAATGGGAAGGCGAAAAATAAAAATATCAAGAATAATAAGAACAATGTTCGGTTTGCTCCAAGGGGAGGGGGTTGTTCTAGTTCTTTTTGTCAATCTGTTTTTTGCAGGAAATAGTACAGGTGGTGGACAAAATCAGCAACCTCAACAAGTTCAATATTACCAACCTCGTGGGCACTTTGCATTGCATCCTACTGGATCAGCCCAACCGCAAGCCTTTTATCAGGCCCAACCTTATGTCTCAGGTGGCCCAATGCAGCCCACCGGACAACCTACTGCTGCTTACTTCCAGGCAACGCAGCAGCCACATGCTGCTGTTAATCAGCAGCTGCAACCGCAGCTAAATGCTGCTGCAAATCAGCAGCCCCCGACTGCCTTTTATGCATCTCCACAACCGCGTAATGTTAGTGGTACAACTCCTCAGTTTACTGATCTCGCCTCTGTGTTTAGCTCCATGTCAGTGCAGCCTTCACCTCAAGATTCAAATTTCTACATGGACTCTGGAGCAAGCTCACACATGTCATTCAACCAAGGTAACATGTATTCTCTAACACCTTGTAATTCTAAGCCTATCATGGTTGGAAATGGTGTGTTACTACCAGTTAAATACATTGGCAATTCTTGGTTTCCACTTTCTCAAAATCGATTTTTCAATGTATGACAACATTCAGTAATGGACAATGCACCTTTTTTTGTGTTTCAAAAAGTGGTTTGCAACTTAAGGCGTCTAGACATTTTATTATTAAGAAAGAAAGCTTCAAGTTTATCCCAAAGGTCTTTTACAGTACAATTGTCACTAGTGATTATTTGTAAAAGATTGGCATCACAAGTAGACATTTTATTATTAAGAAAGAAAGCTTCAAGTTTATCCCAAAGGTCTTTTACAGTACAATTGTCACTAGTGATTATTTGTAAAAGATTGGCATCACAAGTGGTGTAAAACCAAGATTTTATACGTGAGTCAATTGAATCCCATTCTTCATCATCTTCACTGGTAGGTTTTGATTTATCAGTTAGATGACCCATGACTTTGGCATACTTACAAGTATCAATGAAAATACGACGCCATAGTTTGTAACGTGAACCCTCAACAGACAATTTAAAACTAAATTGCGGGTAAACATTAGGAATTGAGTAAATCAGGTGGGTCGCAGGTGTTGACAGAGAGGAAGCGGGGGCCGAAGTTGTCATGATAATAAGCAAATAATGGGACCTAAAGAAAAATAAAAATACGTAAAAATAATAGGAACAAGAATCGCGCTCACAGTGGGTAAAGGCCTTGTAGAACTGCAAGTCCACAACAGTGATTGAAAAGCGTTGTTTTGATCTAATGTGAAACGTGAGACAGACCGAGAGAGCCAATAGGGGTCTCGGTTTTGTGTTTCTGATGAAGACGATCGAACAACGACAACGGTGCTAGGGCAACGTGATAGTATCCTGGGTTGCAATCGATCAGTCGACAATAACCAGAAGAGGGCAGCGTAAAAGTGGGGATTGATCGATTCGATCAACAAAAGTAGCCGAGTTTTTATAATGCGGCAGTGAGTCGATCGAGAGGAAGAAAAAAACCGTGGTTCAAGAAAAGCTCGATACCATGTTGCAATGTATGGAAATCCCCTTAGGGTTGTATTGCATTCATATATATTGGTGATGAATGCAATACAACCCTAAGGGGATTTCCATACATTGCAACAGTATGCCTTGAGGGATGACAAATTGAATATGATAAAATGTTAAATTTTATGGTGCAATTTTTGTAATTTTTCGACTTATCATTTGTGAGATAATTTAATTTTTAAATAGACGTTGAAAATGAGTATTTGAAGAAGTTAAGTGATTAAGATTGATTCCCTCAATGTCATACAAATTCCTATCCTCGTTTGAACTCCACCCTATAATTATACTCCGTAATATTCATTATTACAATACAACACGAGACTGTCCTTTTTAAAAAAAGGTACAACATGAGACCTTATTTGAGGCTACTTTCAAGCCAATTTACAAATATAAAAAATTAAAATGAATGAATGTGGATATCTCATGGTTTTCTTCCCAACAGAAGTCGCATAACCATGTGAATGGGGATTTGTATTTTAGAAAAAAATATAGTAGTTGATCGACAAAGAAGAAAACGGAAACAAAGCAACTAAAAATTTATAGGCACCTACTAATATGAAACTTAAAATAAAAATATATAACACAAGTTTCATGAGCTTATGGATATCTATTATATCATCTGAAGCCTCAGTTTACAATATATAATTATTACGAGTAAAAATAAATTAATTAGTGACAAAAGTCATCAGTCATCACACATCACAAAATAAGGTAATTACGACTCTAGTTCCGTCCAGATGCATTGAGGTTGGTCACTTACACCACTCTCATCCATGACCATGTCAGCGTTACCCCACCACGTCACCTTTTTAAAAAACTAACTGAAATTGACAGACTCCTACCATTAGTGAATTAGGGACCTGTCACTTTAATTTTTGAATCTCACATTTACCAATTTACCTTTATTTCTATACACTAAACAAAAACAAAAAATAATTAAATATTAAGTTAGGCCCACACGAAAAAACGGCCAAACGTTGAAGATTCGACGATTTCAACCGTCAAACAAAAAAATCGTGCCATAGACGTTGGCTCCGTCGGTTCGAACCGACTACCAAGAGACGAAACTAATGGGACACGTCTTAAGGGGAATACAAAAGAGTAAAAATTACATCACCTCACCTGATATGTTTACTCTTTTTCACCTCTTTGGCTCTTTGGTCAAAATATTTCGGGTAGAGTCCGTTGACCTGAAATTTCATTTTACTTTTGGTTTCTAAATAGTAAAAAAGGTCATAAAATTTTAAGGGTATTTTGTCATTTCACGAGGAAGTGAGAGCAAAATTAAAATTTAGTTCAATAGCCTTAACCAACAAAAAAAACCATAGGGGAATGTAGTTTACTTAGAGTAAGGTTCAAATGGATACATCAATTTTGAGTGAGAACGAGGGAACTAACAAATTTATACCATGTATCACTTTATTCTCACTCCTCCACATTTTTAAAAATTAAATATCTCATAAACGGTAAGTCGAAAAATCATTAATATTGCACCATAAAATTCAGCTGCCATCCCTTAGTATAGGTGCTGTTAGATATGTTATATGGCAACATGTGTTATATCCCGTATGACTTCTAAAACAAGAGATAAAACTCTTATTTAACATACCGATTTTTCAATTTATCAAAGTCAAAATTTTGGGTTTGAAAAGTGGTTTCGGGTCGGCTTTCACCCGTTACTCAACCCACCGACCAACGCATTTTACATACTCCACATTTCTTCAAAAGTAGCTTTAGATCGAAGACCGCAATTACATGAGTGACCAGATGTTGCAGTACAACCCATTCAAAGTGTTTTACTAAAGGAAATTGATTAGTAACATGACCCCTCTGTGATTGCAAAACTCAGTACCTGCAGCCGCGTGATACCAGCTTGCCAAATATATTTGTATAGTATTACGACGAATGCTGATAAAGCTAAGTCTATTACTTGTAGCTTAATAGTAATAACAGAAATAAGGTCTATCAGAATTAAAGAACCAAGTATCACAAAAAACCTTTATCTTTTTAAGATATATAATACATATCACCGAAAAAAAATCCTATTAACCACATCAACAGGTAGGGCATAAGCCGGATCAATGGCCTTCAATCCTGGATACTCGACGAGTGAAAGACCCGCAACTCCAAAATAAGTATGATAAACATCAACTGCATCATCTGGTCTATCTGAAATTCCACCATTCTCTATATCCTGACAGTCCAAAATAAAATTAACAAGCTTTTGTTTATCAATCCAATGAACTCTATCAATCAATATCAAACTAGATAGGACCCACCACGAGTAGCAAACATCTGGAAGCTTCTCGGGTCGGCCATTTAAACCACCAGATTTAACTTGTCTCTCACATAACCACCATCCCAAAAGATCCTTATCAACGTAATGTAAAGAACCCGTTATTGCAAGTGCACCTATGCAACAAAAGATTTGACCTGCATGAGATTCAGCACCAGGGGTGCAGCCAAACCCGCCATCAAGATTCTTGCAACTTATAATGTATTTTACCGCCTTTTCAACATTAATTTTATCTAACTGTTGTAGTAGTGCAAGCGAACATATAGCACCATACGAGAATCTAGTATCTATTTCACCCCATATATCTCCTGAAAAAGAACCATCTTCTTGTTGTAGGCTAGCTATGTAATTTGACACTTTATCAATATCAAGTGTTTCGATCTTGTCAAATAGTGCTAAAATTTGGATTGCACTAAGGGTGTAAAGTAGATGTGGGTCATGACCCTCATTACCACCAAAACCACCAGATTCGTGTTGGCAACTCATGACCCATGAAATAATTGTTTCTTGGTCCACAGCTTTAAGTTTACCCAGGATGTCGAGTGCGGTTAATCCCCAATATGCACCGTTGATTCGGAGATGCTCCATCAGGACAGACTCGATACTGTCTTTCTTCTTTTCCACTTTTATGATGTAAGTGGCATGCTTTTCAGCTGCTAGCTCTCCCATTCTCTGCAACATGTAAAGATATTTTAGGAAGAAACCAAAATAACTGGAAACGAAAGTAACATCTTATAAATCTCATTCAAACATGGTTTACTTTCCGGAGGACCAAGCCATATGTTTGTTGGGTGGGTTATAAGTAAGGTACAACAATGTCCAACATGCTACAACACAAAGAGATAACACAGTATAAGGAGAGGGTTAATTAACGATTTAAAACAGGTTTGGGTCAAAACGTTCCATTTTAAAAAACAGTAAAACAGGTCGGAATCTGGTCGACTTAGCCTGAACACTATGTTAAAATCACTTATTAGATAGTCGGTGTGTATGAGATAGTTACCTAATTTACCATTTAAATAGTAATCATATATCATTTGGTGGTCACATTAGATTCCTCTTTCATATGGGTTGTATTTTGAAAAGAATGAACTATATGGTCTTAATTAAGTTACACATTTCACTATAAAACCACATTACAAAATACACTTCCATCCACTTTTTAATTGTAAACTTTTTAGTTTTTTAACCCAATACAAATCAAAACATACCCAAGTACCCAACTTAAAACATTTTAAGATTAAATGGGTCAAAATTGCTGGTTTTGGCATACATGACGAACTAAACAGTAGTCAATCAAAATACGACCCATATGAATTAGGTAATCTATAATATGATCACCAAATGGACATTGATTAGTTCATTACCATTTGAATTATAATTAATAACTTTGAGAGAAGGAACTGATGCTTTTAGATGACAAGTATAACTTTTTATATTCTATGAAATTAAATATGATCAAGGATAAAAATGATGATGAATTGCAGACTGGGAACCACATGATCCCTGCTTATGGTCATGCCATGGACAGCCAGGTGATAAGTAGTAACCACAGAATAATGCAAAACATAACTTGGGCTAAGCCAAAAGCATCATAAACTTAAGTGAGAGCACTTGGATCACTTCCAGAAGATTCAACGCCTTAGAGACTATGGCAGACTGTGCTAATTACATCCAAATTTGCTAGTATAACTTTCGGGATCATAAATCTTGTTATGTGGTTAACCGCAGCTACTGACACAAACGACTTCAGCTGTACAAATACGATATACGCCTAAATAACTTCACTGCTCTAAATCTCAATTGCAAATATGTTCCTTGATTAATTTATACTGTATAAACCTTCAATTAAACTAACTTCGAACAACCGTTCAGCTCATTATCTCAACAAAACCATACACCAACGATAATACTTAACAACCTTCACATACAGATATATCACAAACGACCATAGCAAAATATTAACCCACGAACTAGGGAGAAAAAACTAAATCTATGTTCATCAACGGCTTACAACAAAACAAAGCATATTACGATTACGAAAAAGAATATGCAAATATATACACGAATGAGTGCTTTGCACAAAAGTGAATTTGGTGTATACATGTGAAACTAAATCGATTTCAAATTACACACGATACACAAATCTGATTAAAAACGCAGACTTACGTGATCAAATCGTCAATCCGATTAGGTATTAGGGTTCCAAATAAGTGTTAGAACACTTAAATTGTGCGATTTCAAGTGCAGCGAGAAACAGTAATCGGGTAACTTCACCCTTAAAAATAGGAATAATAGTTCGATGCAGAAAGAAGAAAACGGGTTGGATTCGAATGGATAGGTTTGCAAAAAAGGTGGAATTTTTAGGGCTATTTCGCAAAACAAGAGTTTCTCAGGGTGAATTTCGTAAAATGGGTAATGCATTTTCCCTTTTTTAACCCAAACTTTAGAAAACTTGATATTTTACCCTGATTCGCAAGTTTGTTGTAATTACCATTTAACCTCGTTCATGTTTCCTTGCTTAATGAATGGTCGAATGTTCTGGAATGTAAATGAAGGAACGAGACACATGTCCAAGTTCGTTCATTCGTATACCGCATAAACGAAAATTAATGAAATTCTGGCTGAACGATTTTTGAATTGTTTGTTAAAATTTTGTTTCGTTTGCGGCCCGATATTTGGAGTGTGTTTGTATTTTCTATATTTATGTTAGTAATTTGGGAGCCTTCCTGATGCAAGGTAGTGTGTAAAACGCTTTAAGATATACTCCGTATATAAGAAAACCGTGCTTAATCAAGTTTAATCAAGTAAACTTGGGATAGCTCAACATGAACGAGTGAACGAGCTTTTGCTCAAATAAACAGATAAAAACTTGATTTTTGTGCAGCCTCGTATAATACTACACATCATATTACATAGATTTTTAAGTTGAATTTTATAAATTGTATGAGCTTGAGCTCAGATAAACTCAGTATCTCAGGAAGAACAGAAAAAGAAAGCAAGGGCTCTAAGGTATGTATAACTGATTTCTCCACTAATATTGTAGGGTTGTTGCCATAATCATAGTTTACCATGATTAGGTGCCATTTTTGACCCATTCATCTCTAACGGGTCATTTTGGCTAATCTAAAAGATAAACTAAAATTGATATTGGTCATATTGTCTAACTTTTCCTGAACCCTCATAGAGTTTGATGTTACTATATTAGCTGATGTTTCCTCTCGTGTCAAGTGCAGTATGTATTGGCTAACATACGAAATGGATAAGATGTGTTGTGGGTCAACCCAACTTTCCTGACCCGTTTTGCCACCTCTCAATGACTCTCATCAGGATTCAAATTGTTATCTGGCACGTAGGTGAATGCAAGTGGTAAACTTGAATTAGTACGTTTGTAAGCCTGTTGCATCATAAGTTTATCAGTTTTCATTTATAGTAGTCATTAGTTACTGATTATTTTTTATTGATTTATTACAAATCGGAAACTATCAGAAAATGACCATATTGTCTAAGGCAGGTGTATATACGGGTTAAAACCTGAAGTTCCATCTTTTGCTGTAAGAGTTCAGTCATTGACGGTACGTTTGTCACAGACTTCAGTTTTGGCACGTTTTAACCACGCTATCATTTTTGCAGGTCAATTTTTTTCTAAACTTATCAATCCCCCCACAACTTAAAAAATTCGAGTATATACTTATAGTCCAACATGAACAGATGAACCCTCATAGTGTTTGATGTTACTATGTTAGCTAATGTTTCCTCTCGTGTCGAGTGCAGTAAGTATTTGTAAAGCTGGTCTGCCACAACTTAACCATTAGCAATCTCCTTGTGCCGTCCAAAATTGAATAAACTATCATTCATATAAACAATTTTACAAAAGTAATTTTATTTCTAGAAGGGTTAATTGTTTCATTATGTATTTAACTTTACCTCTTTTACTATTGTATGCAACCAACTTTCAAACGTTCTATTGTATGTATCGAACTTTCAAAAATGTCTATTGTATGTATCGGGTGACCTGTTTGCTGATGTGGCACCGGTCATGCTGACGTGGCGCTGATTTGTCATCCTACGTGGCATTTGGTTGCAAACACAGAAAAACCGGCTACCTGAGCAAGTCACCCAATACATACAATAGACATTTTTGAAAGTTCGATACATACAATAGAACGTTTGAAAGTTGGTCACCTACAATAGTAAAAAAAGTACAGTTAAATACATAATGAAACAATTAACCCTTTCTAGAAAACCTGATATAGCAAAACCTAACTAACTAGTTGATATATTGCTACCCTCTTCTTTTATTTTTGTAAAAGCATTTTTTTTTGCCACCTTCTTATGCAATACTTCGACTCCAATATTTTATAATAATAATTATGTGGGAGTTGGCACTACTAAAATGGTACATATCTTTCTTGATCATGATTCTTGGTGAATGGTGAAGAACCATACCTAACAAGATGAATAAAAATATGCACGCCAATATTTATTGACAGTTTCACATTAGGATTTGATGTTGTGTTCGCCAAGAATTATGATACAGGTGATATATAAATATCCAGCAACAGTATATTTTCAACTCACTGCCTTTCTAACTGGATCTGGAAACCTCATTATTAAAGGTGACATAAACTGATTTAAAAAGTTGACCAGCATAAAAAAGTTTCAGGCAAAAGGGTTGTGAGATAATTATTAAAATTTAATAGTCACATGGCCTGTTTATTCCGTTTCGCGTTCTTATTGGTCAGCTGAGGATTGGCGACACATCAATACGAAACTGTTATTAATTTTGTCGGGGCCGAAATCGGTTTTAATGTTTGAAGATGGAACTTGGAAGCATGATTATGTCGAACTACAGTTTTTGTGTGTATGTAATAATTATGTATAGTACTACCGGTAGTTGGAAACCTTGGAATTCTATGTAATGAGCAGGTAAGTTATTGGGGTGTTATGTTTTACATCCTTTTGCTTTATGCTTTATAAACGTGTTATTGAGCAATTACTGAGTCGTCCTTCACAACTTGATATGGTGGTTACAAAGATCGGATTCATGTCATCATATCAGATTTTCAGTGATTTCGTAGGTCGATTTTGTGGTTGACTGCTGCCTAAAAACCAGTCAGACCCTTTTGACCACTACTGAACCAAAAAGAAAGTTAATCTAATGTTTATCATTTGCAGGTTGTTACACTTGGTCATTCGCAGTTTGGGAATTTTTGCT
This sequence comes from Pseudognaphalium luteoalbum, assembly GCA_963422505.1. NCBI lineage: Eukaryota > Viridiplantae > Streptophyta > Magnoliopsida > Asterales > Asteraceae > Pseudognaphalium > Pseudognaphalium luteoalbum. The sequence continues at coordinate 21,162,107 of OY730192.1, forward strand.
ATCCGAGTTTTGCTATTGTTTTAGGTTTAATATTCAAATAATGACAATAATAGAAAATAATAACAAAAAAATTCATAATCTGTAGAGGTTAAACGCTAATCATATCACAAAATTGAGATTAGGTTCAAGATTTCTCTCAAAAGTTTGAGTATAGGAAACTGTTGTTTCCCCTGTTCATCGCTAACACGATAGCCTTCTTATCTGTCCACATCCCCACAAACACAAATATCAGAATAAATATAATGGTAAGATTTTTCATAAAGAATGAAAGAATTATCTTGCATTCCCATTCGATATTTCAAGGGAAACTCGATTTCCCTACATCTAAAGAGACCATGGCTAAACAACTTGTTTTGCACTTGTTTCAAATACGTGCTCTTAGTCTACAAACATTACTCACAAAAAGCACCTTCTGGTTTCGCGTGCTGCTCGAAAGGAGACCCAACGCTACAACTTGTTGGTGCGTGGTATTCCACTACCTCCTTTTATTGATACCGAACCACGTGTAGAACTTCGGTTTGTTATTGGAGGGTCTAAAAACATGACAACTACCGTAATATCATCGTGGAAATGTCTTCTAACCCCTCTATCGATTTTCTTCAAATCTGAATATCTCATCTCTCTTTTCTTGGCTGCTATATGAAGTGCCGCCTTCACAAGTCTTCTCGCAATTCCCTAGACACAAAAATTCAATATCCGGATCAATTTGGGAACCAGGCAAGGAAATATAGACTATAAACCAAAAAGATATTCACTTACACTACGTGGGTAGTTATGAACCATATCAACTGCTTCCTCGTTGCTAAGATGCTCCCATAGACCATCGGAAGCAAATATGAGAAATTGATCCTTTGGGGTAAGTTTGTGTATGAAGATTGATGGCTCTGCATCAAGGATTTGTTTTGAAAAGGGTTCGGACAGCCTAAACTTCGCCAACAGAGGTGGTCTATTGAACTCCGCTTTCTTTAAATATGCGTCACCTATGGATCTTGAAACCTGAAAACCAAAACTAGTTATATAACCTCAATGCAAAATTGTTCACAGTTGACTCTTGAGAGTCAACAAAAATCGACACGAACAATTATGATCATTGATGAAATAACAAATCGCTATTAAATATTCTAAGAAAGTACTACAATTATAAAAACTGGGGCTAATATACCTAAAACGTCAGAGAGTTTAATTGCCTGCATCAATGTTTTATCAAATTTCTATTGTGTGTATCCAATTCCAACTTTAGAGTTTTTATACCGTGTATTTTCAAACACTCAAACGACACCATATGAGAAGTTACCAACTGAGAGCTACCAAGTTTGACACCTAATAAATTCAAGTGTACATTACCTGTATGATACCTTTGACACGCCAAACATTGTGTTTTAAAACAACTATCTTTGGATCATCAGGATGCAACGAATGAAGCTCGTCTCTTACAGAAGCATAGCTTGCATTATGCTCGGTTGATAATTGCACAGCAGAGACGCCTCTAACACCCCTATCAGCTCTGCCTAACACAACTCGTGAATCTCCAGCATTTGCAACGTATAACAATCCATTGCAAATAACACCCACTAAACAACAGGTTCCAACAGATGCTACTTGTGGGCAAACACGCCATTGTTCTCTTACAAGCGAAAGGAACTCATCTTCTGTTGCTAAAAATGCCTTCTTTATGACATTTGCAGACATTTCTTGATCTTCAGTCGCAAATTCTGAATTAATAAGGATAGCAAATTTATCAGAGAGAATACCAAATGTACTACACATCACTCCATTATTTGTTTTAGGATGTGCTATTCCAGGTGCTAATCTACTCAGAGTTTATTTTTTCAGCAGATAAGCGATATCAAACACACATTGGAAAACTGCTTATCTGTTAATTTTGGAAGGAAAAAAAGTCACTTAACTAGGTTGGTATCTACTTATTGCTTTAATTAAATTAGCGCTTTAAAATAAGCAATCTCAAACACCAATCGAATCAAATTCTTAGAATAACAAAAGGAACTTACTTTTAAGATTAACAAACAAATTTTTGTTCACAAATCTTGATGTCTCTGGTCCTCCATGTCCATCATAGACACCGATAAACGTCCCGTAAGGCCCTGAGTCCAACAAACTCAACGATCCTGATTCAACTTGACTTTGATCTTCTAACAAATTGTTTGCTTGAATCACAGCCATTGAGAATTCTCCATTTAAATGAGACCCTAAATCTTTATACCATAACAATCCATCTGTTCTTCCAATTTGATCACTTGATTTCCTTACACAACCTCCATCACCTTCCACAGATGGCTTCCAACAGGGTTTGATCATATTCAAGTAATTATTCCCAGACTCCATAAACCTCACATATAAATCATCCACCATATTCATCAAAACAAACTCATTTCTCCCCAAATTCACACCGATTCATCAATATCAAGAACCCTAAAAACCTCCAAAATTAATCTTAACATCCAAGATTCTCGAAACCCAATAAAAATTGAATCCTAAACACCAATAAATTAACAAACTTTGCCAAAAGGGTCAAGTGGGTGTGGGTCAAAATTACTTAAAAACTAATCAATGTCTCTCAAAGACAAAAAATTAAATTTTGTTTATGAGTTATTGATTATTGATGTTCAAAGAATATAGAGGGGTGCATACCTTGAACCCTTCTCCTTAATTCATGTGGACCTTCCTTTTGTATCACCTTCAAAGAAACAGCCTTAGCTGTATAGATTTGATTGTGACAGACTTTGTTCGTAGATCAGAGGAAGATTGCAATGGATAATAAGAAAATAATAATAATTGAATTGAACAATTATATTTTAAAAATGGTTTCTGGAATTTTTTGGGCAGGAGATCTTTTAAATTGGGTGTCAGATTGGGATCTCAGAGGTTTTAAATAAATAATGAAAAAAGGAAGAAAAAAAGTATAGAACTTATCAGACAAGAGGGCTTGGTTTTCATATTCTTCTAACCTAACATTAATTACCTCTTTGTTTTTATTTATTTTATACACTCTTTCTTTTTTACACTTTTTGTATTATTTTATTATATCTATAACCCCTTATAAAACATTTAACTATTTTCGTCAAAGAGATATGGAAAATCCCCAAAATACCCTTTCAATTTAAGTTAACTAAAACTTTAAATTAACATTAAGAAATATGGAAAGTATCATGGAAAATCAATTAAATAATAACACTCATTAAAATTCACTCATTTTCTCCATACGATAAAATCAGTTACAGCAAATGCAATACTAATAACAATTGGAAACATGTCACAAATTTTTTAAGATAATTAAGAAATAAAATATGTAAACTGAAAATTGTAACTAAAGATCATAGTAACTAATTTTTCTAATAATGTTATACTAATACGACACTCAACGAATCAATTCACACACATTTAATGATGTTATACTAATACGACACTCAACGAATCAGTTCACACACATTTGCCTTCCACCGAAAACTGTCGACCAACAATAAAAATGGCATAGAATGCTAAAATTACATCTTAATCTTAGTCACCAACATCATTTTTGTAAATTTACCGCTACATTGCACGGGTAATGTACTAGTTATATATAATATATATATTGGGTCATAATAAGTCATAACCTTTTCGAGTGCTAATTACATACATGGTTAAGGTTAATTTGGATTCTATTGGGTAAATTTGAAAACAATCCATTCTTATAAATTTAGGTATGAAAGTTATTTAATACTAGTTGGTAGAGCCACCGTCTTAACAAGTAGTTATTTGAACTTAATTTACTTGTTACGTGATGTGTATAAAACAATATACGTAATGAGTTGTGGGTTGGGTGTCAATTCAACATTGTGGAACAATGAAGTAAAAACTTCTATACAAGAGTTAAACTATATTTTTTTTCTTTCGAATGATGGATATGCGAGACAAATATTCCATCAAAGAAGTTATTGCGCAATCTAACGATGTACTAACGTTCGGCTTTGATGGTTCCAGGAGCCTGATTGTAAACATTTTGGTATGGGTGTATTTTAATTAATCATGCTAAACAAAAACAACGAACAAACAAAATGACATTGTAATACACTACAAAAGCTTGAGATTAGGTCTTTTGTATTTCTCTTTGGTCCTTCTAGACATTTTTATTCTTGTATATTAGTCCCGCAACACTTGGCACAGTTGCAAACTTCATTTAGGGCCCGCGAGTTGTTTTTTCAGAGGAAGAGAATAGAAGCTGGAAGAAGTATAAATCACATTGTGTTCCAGAATTTTATTTACGGAGAGAAGAGAAGAGAAGTGGGTGGAGGATTTGAGCTTCTTTTCTCTCCAAACTTTCTCTTCAAAAGTGGGAAGAAATGGAAGGATGGAAGATCAAACAAGTTATAAAATGTGACTTCCTTCCATTTCTCTTCAACTAAGGAATACAAATCCGTATAAATTTCATTTCTCTTCTTTCCAATTCTTTTTAACTTGGAAACACATAAATATTATTTCTCCTCTTTTCTTTTCTATCATTTTTTACTCTTTTCTTTTCTCTTCTTTCACTCAAAAACTCGGGAACAAGTTCTTAGTTCACTCCAATCTTACATGATCATTACATTATTATTAGTATATTTTAGCACGATTATTAGACGCTATACTTTATATGTTCTTAATATGTTTCTTAGAGGATTTTAAAATAAGAGTTCTTCATAAACATTTAATTATTATGTAAGATATTAATATTAATTTAATTGGAGTTGAGAATTTTTTTTGAAAATAAATAGATGAAACAAAAATCGGAGAGATTTACTTAACTCAAAGTTTTTTTTTATAATAATTAAAAAATCCATTTAATGCATATTAAATAGAAGGAACCTTTGATGTATTACACTATTATTACATGTAAATCACAAGTGAAAAATAATAATTTGAAGTTGAAAAGGAAAAATTAACATTAATAAATATACATGATTTACAGTTTGTGTTTCTTATTGTCGGTCCTTAGAAACTCTATCAATTCCATAATAATAATATCATATTCATATTGTTTTTAATATATGGGTTGTGAATGTTTTACAACTAAAACACTTGTCCTAATTAGATGGCAATAACTTTGTTTTTAACAATCATCATATGGAAACCAACAACTATAATAAACACCATTCGTACGTAATTAATATAAATATTCCTCGTTTAGTTTAGTCTATTTTTTTCGATCATTCAAGCTTGTGAAATGTAAACGTCTCATTATCACATACTTCATCATAATTCATAAATCATCACCATAACTATATTTATGGTATTACTTTTTTACGTGTCTTCACAAACCCTATATGTTTTCACAAACTTTATGTATGTACATATGTTTTATGTATGCGTTTTATGCAATAATCTTTATGACGCGTTGAGAAATGTTGAATTTTTTTTAAAATTTGAAATGATCATATTATATAAATGTAAACGCTATTAATGAAAATAATGAATCAATATATAGTATAGTACAATACTACAATAACAACTAACCGCCAACAAATTTGAATTATGTAATCATAAAGTACAACTCTATCAAGGTTGAAAACTATTACGTACTTTTTAAGACGTGTGTTATCATTTTTTTATAAAAATATAATTTTTCTTACCCAAATGAGTAAATAACGACTTAATTAAAGCTACTTTGAACCACATGCTTCAAAAATATAGTACGAATACATATTTTTTTTATGAAATGTTAATTTTCTAAAAGGTATTCATCTCCGAATCTCCGACTATATACTCTAAAATCTAAACGATTTACCTACCACCTTACACTTAACTAACATATTACCCGCGCAATGCGACATGTAACAACTACTTAATAAATTTTCGTTATGTATGATACTATTTTCATCAAATAATATAACAATAATCATTACATGATGATCAAAATATCTTAATTTTGAATGAATCTATCATAAACACATAATTTACTAAAAAGTAGAAATAACTAATATTTGGAAAAAAAAGACTTTCCTATTTGAAGTAGTATTCATTTATTAGTGCGATAAGGGTAAATTAGTAAAAAAAAAATCAAGATATTAAGATTTAACATATGGAGATGTTTTATAAGTAGTTATAGATAATGTGTAATTGGTTGTTCAATCTGAAAAGTAAAAATTTATCTTGTGCTCCAATTACTTAATGTTATTTTTAGTTTATATGTTACTTGTTTTGTATGTGAATCGAATTATATTTTGTAACTTTTCAATAGTTGAACTATAAAACTATTATCTTTAATCCACCGAGTCAAAAGCAAAGACCAATTTTAATAGTTCCCCTAATTCCAGCAAGCACGTATACACTACAGTCTATAGGTAGCTAGCAAGGAAAGAGCTTATCATGTTTGACTCACGACTCGTTTAATATACCCAAACTTTATATTTTGACCCTGTACTATTCTTCATTTTTCCATGAAAGTCTTGTCACGTCAATTGGGTTATATGACTACGATGAAAAGTGACAATTACAATAATCGTTCATCGCTTTCACTAAAAGCGTCCACATCAATATTTTAAATTGTCCCAAATAATCATTCATTTTCATGTGCAACTGATCAAAAGAGATTTTATTGGATATATTTGTAGGGTGTTTGAGGACCTTTTGCCATTTAACTTAATAACAAAAAGCTTTAAAAACCTGGATTTTGAATTTCTAGTTCTTTTACCTTTTTCTTAAAAGGAAAATACAGACGCTTACAACGAACTTTTCTGTGTTATGATACCACAAAAGGCTAAAACCTCTCAAATAAGCTATCCCAAACACCCTCGAAGTTATTAGACTATTTCGTGATTTTGTGCACTGAGTAGTTTCACCGATTATTAGATGATAAATATATTTTAAAGAAGATAATATTTATATTTGTTAGAATTAGTACTTATATTTATCTGAATTAGTTTAATTTAATCTTCAATTAGTAGTATGCTATCTATCTAGAATGTCTAATACTATAAATAAAGACTTGTAATCTATTTTATAAGTTCGATAAGTATTTACTTGTAGCATAATATACTTTATTGGAACATGGAATAATATATATTTCTCTACTTGAACAATCAATTACGTGATATAAAATTAAATAAATAAAAAAGAATTGATAAAGGAAAAAACGAACCAAGTATTAAGAGTCTACTTTCGAGTTATTGATACAAAGAAAGGGAAGAAGAAAATACAAATTAATAGAAAAGAAAAGAAAATGAAGAATGATTTTTATAGTTTTACGTACCAACATTGGAAAGAAAAAAAAGGATTCACACGTTTCGTCTTCCTGAGTTAGAAAAAAAATTGAAAAAAAATAACATTTTTTTTATTACTAAATGAATCTTCCATAATTCAATATCTTCTCATAATCAATGGAGAGAGATTGAAAAGAAAAGATAGTATAATTCTTTTGTCATTTTTTGTCTTCCCTCTTCATACAAAATATAATTTATTATTTCGTTATGTATTAAACATTACACTTTATACTATTGTATGAGATATATTTTTATTTGTTTAATTGTATGTATTGAAATTTATTTATAGTCTATTATATATAAATTTTACTTTTTGAGTAAGGTCAAAAAGAAAAATTTCTTACGTTCGGGCTTTCTAAAAAATGAAAATTTACATACAATACATGATACTTACAACAGAAAATTATTAAGTTCGACACATACACATAAGGAAACAATAAAATCTCAATTACACGTGATTATTTTTCATCCGTCCAATTCCTTTATTATCAAAATGCAACTCGGGAGCCATCATTCTGTATCCACTGAGATGGCTATTGGCTCATTGCCTCATTGTATTACCCTCCATCATCCACCATTTTCCAATAATAAAAATTGTCGTATTGAAATTGAGTGATAAAATTCTCTAAAAGATACAATTTGTTATTAAAAAAACATCCATATCGTGATATTATAATGGGATGCTTAATGACATTAGCACTTTATTTTAGAGTATATGGATGGATCATGGATAGCTAAAACCAACTTTAATGTCTTAAAATGCTTTCAAACCATGTGGACAATTGGCTACTAAAAAAGCATTGCGTCACAAGTTTCTTTGAATTTGGTTAAATTATTTTATTTTAAATACCATTAACATTAAGATATACTTTATAATGATAATGATATGATATTATATGATGCTATGGTCAGCGGCGGATTTAGAAATCCGATTTAGGATATGCATTATTTACTATGAACTTTTTTCCATATAATTATCACCAAGTTTCAAATTTTCAGGTCGGGTTTTTATAGGATTCAATTTTTCTAAGATAAAATTGTTGTATGGAGTTTGGGCTATTAGAGATCGATTGGACTTTCTTGATTAGGGTCACGCAACATTGATTCACTTTGGTCCTTAAATAAATCAATACATAAATTATTAGACTATAGTCACTAATTAAATTGCCAGTTACTTGATAATCAAGTGTAACAACACAGTAAACGGTCAACAGACAAGTACATAACAACTTGAACAAGATGATTAATATGGTAAATGAACTTAGCATATTCAGATACTAAAAACCCTACATAAATCATAAATATACAGCATATTAACACCTAAATGGTAAATACTATATGACATAATAAATAATGATGTATATATAAATATGAAACATGTTATAAAAACTCTACTGCCTAAAGTATATATAAAAAATCCCAACTCGGCAATTTTTAAACTTTGAGTACCAAACAAAATATAATACTTCGTAACACATATATAGTTATATACTACTCGGAGTAGATTGGATGTTATTTAATCACTAAATGATAATTTCTCTAAAATGTTAATCTATACTATCATATAATACATTAAACTATATCTTTCTCTCTCCTCAAAAATTTTTAAGACTAAGTAAAGTGGAGCCCACTTACTACTTATTATCCACTAACTGCACTTTTCATCAATCAAATATTAAATCTACCACTAAAGTCTTTTTTTGATTGATTAAATAAAAAGTGCACACTTATAATGAGGCATCCCAAAATAGTAATGTTAACATTTTAAATGAGACGGACGGAGTACAATATGTTTTTATTTTATAACATTCACTCGCACCTCTACCCACCGTCTCCACTTTCACCGTTGCGTTGCGCAGGTATAATGTTTGTATTCTTAAATGTAGTTGTGACTTTCAAAGTGGGTAATTAAAAGAATAAATGAATTGGGTCATAGAAATCTAATGAGCATGAGCAACTCATAGGTTTCTTTTTCTTCTCACCATCTTCTTCTTCAACGATATGCACTCTGTTTTTAGGGTAATGTTAAATGGTTAACAAATTTTTCCTAAGTATAATGTTTAACATTACATAGAGGTATTTAAAGGTATGCAAGTGCATACCCTATGATGACTGTGTAAGTCCACCCCTGACTATGGTTACTCGATATACTTTTGACATCTAGATTAACTTAAAATTTATTTCAAAAATGTTGCTATAGATTGACAGGGATAAGAAGAGGGGAAATTGAGTTCATATATAGTTTTACACTTTTACAATTAGTCTATTATGGTCGAACTCTAATTGTTTGAGTTAAACCAGCAAAAACATAAACTTTTAATTAAAAGTGAAATATGTCAGACGGTTCAAATATATCAGATAGTGGTGATTGCTTAAAACTTCATAAGTTAGTCCCATTTTCGTATTGAAAAAAATAAAGTGATAATTAAATCATGACATTAATACAACAGCTTTTGAGGTTCAAGTTTTGTGACTTGAGAGATGCAATGTGTATATATATATGTGAGATAAGTTGTAGGTTTGCATTCTAAAAAACAAATTCGCATCATGCATGTGTCTCACCAGGCTTAAATGCAAAACTTTAGAAGGGTTCGTTCCTCACATGCCTTTAGAACACATGATCTTTGGTAGCAACGTATAATTATTGAGTATAACAAAATTATTAGGGACAAATTTCAGATACTGATACAAGGATATAACATTACTTTGATAGATGTTTTTCTAAGTCAAGAATTATATATAAAGTTATAGATGATTGAATAACAACAATTTGTATAACATATACTCGTATGAGACATTTTGAATTCATATATTTTGACTATATCATCAATTTGACTTTTAGTATAAAATTGACGCAGAAAAGAATGTACAAAAGCTAGAAAATACAAGTAAATAATTTTTTGTGGACACTGAAATTGAGTAAACATTGTACTCATGTTATGGGTTAAATGCTGAGTTGTATAAAAAATCATAGACCAAATTAATTGTTGGGTTCAGAAGTTGTTCTTCATGTTCACTAGACACATCAAAACATGTTTTGTTTCTAACTTTTTCTTATCTATTTATATTTTACACAACATGCAAATGATTCTAATGATAATATGTCTTTTTTATGTTTTTAAATAAATGTCAATTTAAAAAGCTAGACCCATACCACTCTGTATGTAGGTATTGGGCTTTAGAGGAATCCAAAGACTCAGGAGCCCAAAGTTTTCAAGATGGATGATTGATTAGTTTTAAGCTTTTAATAATCAGTTTTTCAAAATTACATACCTTCCAATTAAAACATTATACTTTCATATCTTACATGGGTACATTAAAGTACGTTCATCAATCAACCTAAAATGTTTAATATAGTTCATATTTGCTCATCCACTGTGTCCAATTCTCCTTATCATAGATAGAAATTATACACGAACTAGTGGATAAAACAACTTAAAACGGTCGGTTTTCATATAGAACAGTTTATAATTGCTACCTCTAGACTAATTGAATCTATAATTGTTATGAATACATGTTACTGAATTCAATAAGATGTAACATGAGCCTTAATTATTACAAAAAAATAATTATTACTCTCTTATATATATGATCCTTGTATACAATTATATACATGTACATTTATTTTTCAATACTAAACAAACGTATGTACTGACATAAAAAACTAGTGCTATTGCGGGTGTTGTGGTAGATGCCTATTCTGACACTTCGTGCAAGTGTGGCAGTAGCCGGGGTGCAACAAGGAGTTCAAGGGGAGTAGCTTTGAGGTTTGTAAGTCCAGTCTTTCGGACATGTCAATAGGCTCATTCGATGGATTCTGGAACTCAAATCCGTGTATTATGTTGGCCAATACGAATTGCAAAGTTTCAAGAGCAACTGATATTCCCAAACATATTCTTCGACCACTCCCAAACTGCGGGGCAATATTAGCCGACTATATGTATATGTCTAGAATATAGGATATGTATTTTAATTAGTATTTAATTGTATCCCTTTCTAGTTTATCTCCACTATACGTGGCTGTATTTGTTATGTATCTCTCCCTATATATAGGGTTTTATTAGTCAATAAAGATCATCGTCTCACTATTCCATAATCTCTGTTAAATAGTTCTACAAACCGCCTAACATACTTCTTGAAATGATCTTCATTTTGATCACTAGACGAAAACGACTCCCAAATAACATCCTTACAACTATGTTCATTAGTAAATTTTCAAACCATTGACTCATGTCAACCTTTACCCTTTCCAGAGACCCTTTATTTTTATTCAAGTTTATACACGTCTTTCATGGAAAATTTTTACTTCAGAGACTCGTAGATTTGCTAGCGTCTGAAGGCGCCAATGAGATGCCAAATCAAGCACAATTTTTACGCGTATCTCACACAAGTATGGTCCATGCGGTCCAAGGGAGAAATTAGCATAAATGTAGTCAATCAGCTCTGCTGCCGTAGCTTTTGGTCTGCTAGCAAAGACTATGTCGTTGGTAGTTAAACACACTTTAGCCATTTCAGAATTGCTCACAACTAGAACTCAATGAAGACCAAGTTTGATTGTGAAAATGGGTCCAAACTTGTCAGCCAAAGATCCTAACACCTTGTATGGAACTTGCGAACCAGCTAAAAGATGAAAGTGACCAATTATAGGCCATTTAACAGAACATTTGGGTACTAGCTCTCCGTGTGCTTTGTTTCTCACGATCAGTCGATTTCTTATTCATACTAACAAATATAATCTGCCGGTTACGAAGGTTATTAGTGTTAAAAGTAGATGTGACAATTTTAGACCCATTAGTTAATTATGAGTCAATTTGATTAATATTTAGGAGGAGATTAGTTTGTTGGGTCTCCTCTCCATTTTTTGGATGGGTCTAAATGGGTTTTTCAATAAAACCTCCAATTGTGTATCAATTAACCATTGGGTCTAGCGAGATTTTTTTTTCTTTTTCACCTCATTTCATTTTTTTCATTTTTCATTCAAATAAAAAAAGTTTAGCGAAAACTCTATGGGTCAACCCGACCCGAGACTAATTTGACCCGGACTCGTTTAGACCTATCCTTCTAAATGACTCATCTAGACCCGGATCCATTTAGACTTAAACCCATTTAAACTCATGACCCGACCTAACCGATTCATTTTGCCGCAGTTAAAAAGTAAACCCATAATAATCTTTATGGGTGCAATGGAAGATATAGATTCATAAAAATGAGGATAGTGCTTATAACTAGGATTAGACACCCAATATGGAAAATGATAAGGTAATTAATCGTTCTAATTTGACTAAGTGATAGAATTTTTCTTTAACATGTTGTGGAGTTTTCAAACACTTCATGTTATTTTTGTTTCAATCTCTTCCCTTAACAAAGAAGGCTCAAGTTAGCATCAGTGAGCCTCTACTAGTATGATGTAATATGCTACAATTTCCTTACCATTAAACAAGTAATCGAAATAACCTTCTTCTTTGACTATATGCCACATCAATTCTTCATTTCTTTCTTTGTTTTTTACTTGATAAAGACAATTATCATTAATTAAAGAGTGATAAATTCTTAATATATACATTTTATATTAAGGGATAAGTATTTGGAATGTATCCAAACTTTGACTAAATGTTTACTGTGTGTACTCAACAAGGTTGTTATATTTAATGCATTTAACTTTCAAAATTTATTTTTAATATACTTTGTTGATGTATCACCCGTTTAAGGTGTCACGTGTCATTGGTAGAAGATAGATACATTATCAAAAGTAGTACATAATACTTAAAAAATGATTTTCGAAAGTTGCATGCATTAAAAATAGCTAATAATACTCCCCGCAATTGGGCCGGAATGTCTTCGAACACTTAAACTGGATGGGAATACCATGAACAAGGATAAATGAAGCCCTTTAATGAAGATATTTGCCTACGAATAACGAGATGGTATATGAAGAACATGAACCTGTTTTGTTGCCACTTTATCACGAACGGAGTGAATGTCAATCTCAATGTGTTTCATGCGTTGATATTGCACGGGATTAGATGACACGTATACGACACTGGCATCGTCACAATAGACTTAAGTGGTTGTAAAGAGCGGATAATAAAGTTCCATAAGAAGATTGTCAGTTCAACCACTTTCAACAACACCATTAGCAACTTCCAAAATACTTATCTTCAGCACTAGCTGGAGCAAGAAATGGTGTGTAGTATTTTTTAGGACCAAGAGATTTTCACCAAGGAACACACAATACCCAACTCAGTCGGCATAAGAGTAAGCATCTAGTTGGTTAAGTCATGAATTATAAAGCTATAGATGATTGAATAACAACACTTTGGGTAACATATTGGAGACATTTTAATTTCATATATCTTGACTATATCATCGTTTGACTTTTGATACAAATATTGACACAGAATACTAGAAAAGACTGTACAAAAGCTAAAAAAATGTTAAGGATTAATATTTTGTGGACACTGAAATAAAACATTGTTATCGGTTGAAGCTGAGTTGTATAAAAAATCACAGACCTAATTTGTTGGGTTCAGAAGTTGTTCCTCATGTTCAATAGACACCAAAACATGTTTTGTTTCTAACATTTATTTTATCTATTTCCTTTTTACATACTCCCTCGGTTCCATATTTATAGTCCACTTTTTTATTTTGAGATGTCCCAAATTTATAGTCCACTTATACTTTTCAACCAATCAAAACATTTAAATGTGATGAGAGATTAAATATTATTGGTTGTAGAGTACAATTAATACACTTTTCTTAAACTGCGTGTTTTTTTTATATGTGGACAATAAAATTAGGAAGGAGGGAGTAATGTAATGATTTTAATGATCAGGTGTCTTGTTTTTAAGTTTTAAAATGCAAATTTAAGAAGCAAACATCAACCATACCATTAGGGGTGCACAAAAAACTCGGGTTTTATACCCTACCCAAAAAAACCCCGAAAACCCTACTCGGTAGTACCCGAGTATGACCCTACCCGGTTCGGGTTTTGGGAGTACCGGGTAGGGTTTTTTGAATTCGCAATCGGGTTGATCCCGAGTTGAAATCGGGTCGGGTTGAAAACCCGGTCAAAACCCAATTAAAAACCTGAAACCCCGTCAAAAACCCGAAAAAACCCGGGTCGGGTTGGGCCCAACCCGATTTTTGACTTGATTAATACCCGGCTCGGGTATCGGGTCGGGTTGGGTGAAAACCCGCCTTTGTTTACGCCTACATACCACCATCTTTGTAGGTGTTGGGCTTTAAGGAAACCCAAAGATTGATGAGCCCAAAGTTTTCAAGATGGAATGATGGATTTAGTTTTTTTCACCTCTTCAAAAATGTATATGGTGCGTTTAGTTACGGAAAACTCTCTCACTTTTCTAGAAAATTTAAAACGTGGTTAAATCTGAATTTTTCAAAAAACTTTTTTAAGAAAAAGAAAATCCGTATTTTCCCTATATAACTAACTATTTGAAAACTATCTCTGATGGTTTTCCAAGTTTTTATTTGTACTATCTTGGAAATGAAAAACTTCACTCACATTTGAACGCATTTTCAAAGTTTTTAATGATTTTCTAGAAAAATGAAACACTCTCCATTTTCTAGAAAATGGAAAAGGAAAAATGAGAAAAAAAAATTCATAAATAATTATGACTAAAGATTTTTTTACTTCATATCTTACACTAGGTGAAGGACCCGCGACAACGCGGGCTTCCTTATTTTGTTTATGAATCTGTTATTAATTATTTAGTATCCTCACTATAGTTCATTAATGTTAATATATGTATAATTTAAAGGAGTCATATGTTTGAATCCGAACGTTATGTTGTTGTATTGTCTTGTTTGAAAAAGGCTAGAAAATGTTGATCATTTGAAAGAGTCGTAACATAATTAATAAGTGTGTATAATATAAGTTCCCAATATATTTGTTTAACAAACAATAAGAATACAAAATGGATGTTCATGTGGTAAAGTAGTCATAGAGTAAAGTGTAATTGTTTTCCTGGTTCGGACGATTGGTTTCTAATTATTTGTGTTTAGATATATATTATTTATGCAACGATTGCATATGTAAATTGAGATGTTGGCTAGAATATCAATAATGTTGGAATGACTAAATTTTATTAAAGAAGTTTACATCAACAATGTAATCGTCATCAATGTCATGTCCAAGTGATCAGATGTGGTTGATAAGATTGTCAGCCTCAACGAATTGGCCATTATTTTTTGATCATCTTGCACGATTTCATCTTTGAAGATGTTTGCTTTTAGCCAATCATTAAATCCGTATAAAGGCTCTTCATCTACAAAAAAAAAAAAGTTTGAATCCTTGGTTAATTAAATTGCTTTATACACATCATTAGTAAATAGTGTGAAGACATTGTAATAAAAATATTTGTATTAATTTACATATAATGTTGTTTGAACCTTGACAATTAGTAGTGTGAAGACATGGAAATAAAAATATTGGTATTAATTTACATATAATATTGTTTTAACCTTGACAATTAGTAGGTGCCGCCTTTTATTTTGATGCATGATCGTTAAGGTAGGGGTGATTTTTTGTATATAGTTGCACATGACAATCCAAATCCATATACAACAAAGAGATAATAATTTGAATGAAAAGAATAATAAAACAAATAAACCTTCTATGCCTCCATTATCAACGGTAGAAGAACTATCTTGTTTGAACCTTGACAATTAGTAGATGCCGCCTTTTCTTTTGATGCATGATCGTTAAAGTGGGAGTGATTTTTTGTATATAGTTGCACATGACAATCCACATCCATATACAACAAAGAGATAATAATTTGAATGAAAAAAATAATTAAACAAATAAACCTTCTGTGTCTCCATTATTAACGGTAGAAGAACTATCTTACGCAGTATAATGTTCTTTGACATATTTACATAAAAATGTAAAATTTTATTGGTAAGCATAAAAATACATAATTTTGTAAGTAAATTAAAACAATATGTATACTATAAAAATTGTTTGTAACATACCTTTGAATTTTCTTTGAAAATTCATTTTGGAATACCGGTGGTGATGAATGCATTGAAAATGGAATGTAAGAAATATAAATAGGTGTACGGTGTAATTAGGGTTTGAATTTTTATATTGGGACTATTGTAATATCTGACATTGTGAACCCAACTTTTTTATTTTTATTTTTTACTTTTGTTTATTTTTTGTGAAATTGTGTTGGTTATTTATCTATTTAATTGTTTTCTTAATTTGTGAAACAAAAGGCTTTTTATTACGTTGGTTATTTATTTATTTAATTATTTTTTTTAATTGTGAAACGAAAGGCTTTTTTTGGGCAGGAAGATTCTTGACCAGTTTCTTTTTTCCACCTTTTTTTTCTTAAAAAATTGTTTTTTTAAATAATTAATATTTAATTAATTGAATTTGTATTTAATAATAATTTGTGAGGAGGAAAGTGTAATAAACCATTAGATCGTATGGAAGGAGTCCATCGAAGGGTCTAAATTGCTCTATGATATTCTGATATATGTATATAAAGATAGTTATATTAACGTACGTTCATCAATTAATTAACGATGTTTAATACATGTGACTGAATTCAATAAGATGTAACATGAACCTTATTATTACAAAAAAGATAATTAATATGGTCATATGATCTTTGCACACAGATATATAGGTACTTATATTTCTTCTATACTAAAGAAACATCAGTACGTCATAAGAAACTAGTGTGGTTGGGGGAGGTGTAGTAGAGGCCTACTCTGACACTTGGTACAAGTGTGGCAATAATCGGGGTGCAACAAGGAGTTCAAGCGGAGTAGCTTTAAGATTTGTTAGTCCAGGGCTTTCGGACATGTCAATAGGCTCATTCGATGGATTCTGGAACTCAAACCCGTGTAGTATGTTGGCCAATACAAACTGCAAAGTTTCAAGAGCAACCGATTTTCCTACACATATTCTTCTACCACTGCCAAAGGGAATCAGCTCGAAATGTTGACCCTTGACATCTATTTCCTTTTTGCTTGTCAAAAATCTCTCTGGTTGGAAATCAAAAGGGTCGGTCCATATTTGTGGATCATGTTGAATCTTCCATATATTTACTAAAAGGCGAGTCCCCTTTGGGACACTATAACCTCCGACAATGCAGTCTTGTGTTGATTCATGGGGAACAGAAAGTGGTGCAGCTGGATAAAGACGCATCGTTTCTTTGATAATGGCTTGAAGATATACCAAGTTCTTCAAGTCTGAATATTCAACTTTTCTATCTCTTCCCACATGGATTTCAAGCTCTTGTTGAGCGCTCTTTAACATAAGAGGGTTGTTGACCAATAAAGCTAAAGCCCATGTTAGAGTCACTGTGGTTGTATCTGTGGCCGCTGCAAAAATTGCCTAAAAAAAGCAAGAAAATTGCATATAACTTACTACCATTTATGAACGATGCGAAAATACTGAGATGTTAAATTAAAGAATAATAATGAAAAGATGAAAATTAATATACCAAGCATGTAGCTTTCACAATTTCGTCACTCTTGAAGCCATAACAATCCTCTTTTAGTTCTTCATTTACACGAGATATTAGTGTGGCCATGAAAACTTGGTCTTTGTTATCATCTAACTTCTGTTCACAATTCATCTTCATTTTGTGCTCTTGTAACCATGCATCAATCACATTATCCATCACTTTTGCTGTCTTCTTCATCTTCTTCTCGTAACCTCCAATATCCAACCACCTCAAGCCTGGAATAACATCTGATGGCACAAACGCACCCAATAGTTCTACATACTGCCTAACAGCCTTCTTAAAGTGATCTTCAGTTCGATCACCGGGCAAAAAACGACTGCCAAATATCATCCTCACCACTATGTTCATAACTAAATTTCCAAACCATTGTCTCATGTCTACTTTTACTGTTTTCGAAGACCCTTTATTTCTTCTCCAAGTTCTATACATGTCCATCATGGACAAATTCACTTCAGAGACTCGAAGACGTTTTAGCATCTGAAGGCGTCGCTGAGATACTAGATCAAGCACAACTATCTTGCGCATCTCACGCCAGTATGGCCCATACGGTGACAGAGAGAAATTACCATAATTGTAGGCCATTAGCTCGGTTGCCATGGCTTTTGGTCGGCTAGCAAAGATTTTATCGTTGGTAGTTAAACACTCTTTAGCCATCTCAGAATTGCTGACAACTAGAACTTGCCGAACACCAAGTTTAATTGTGAAAATAGGTCCAATTTTGTCAGCCAACGATCCTAACACCTTGTGTGGAACCTGTGAACCAGCTAAAAGATACAAGTGACCAATTATTGGCCAATTACCAGAAGCTTCAGGTACTGGCTCTCCCAGTGCTTTATTGCTTGTGTTTAGTCCATTTCTAATCCGTGTTATATGACCAAGGAGAAGAAAATACAATATGCTGGTTACAAAGATTATGAGTGATAAAAGTAAATCCATAACACTCTTCTATGGTGTAATGGAAGACGTATATTGAAATCTGGTAGTTAAGAGTTATATATGGGGATCATGCTTATCACCACTTGGATTAGCCATCCAAAATAGAAACTGATAAGGTAAATGATTGTCCTAATTTGACTAATGATAAAAATTTATCTAACATCTTGTAGAGTTATCAAACACTCGATGGTACTTTTGTTTCAGTCTCTTCCCATGAAAAATAGGCTCAAGTTAGCATCAGTGGGCCTGTAATAGGATGATGTGATATGTGACAATTTTCTCACCATTAAACAAATAATTCAAGATAACCTTCTTTGGACTATATGCATGCACGTTAGATTTTTATAATTAATTTTATATTATTAGATTTGATAAAGACCACATTCATTAAAGAGAAACAGCATCCATATATATATGAACACTCAACATCATCTAACTAACGTGAATGATTAGACCTGTAAGACTAAATCAATTTTATTAAGGGGGTGTTGCTTTTTGAAAATAGATTCGTTTTAAATTAAATACTCATAATCAAATAATCAACTGTTACAAAATGTATTTTTAAAAAGTCAGTGTTTGGATTTGATTATACTGTTTGATAACGCAATAATCAAATAATCGTTTCTTAAAGTCGTTTAAAATCAGATTATTTAACGACTTACAAAGTAAAATGATCAAAAAAGACGATTTTCTATATATAATCGAACGACTAACAAAGTAAAACTATAAAACTATATTTTATTATATATAACTTTTACATAACAAAAGGTCCATTTCTATTACTTCCTATCATAACTAAACCTACAAGTCTGAGTCAATTAAAAATATAGTTTTAATAAGAAAGTAGTTTATTTTCAATTAAACCAAATGCATCAGGGTTCATTCCATCAACTGCCGTAGTAGATAAGAAAACTTAGGCCAAAAGTGGTATCTCAGGGTAACTTGGTAAAATTGTCAATGAGATATAACCTGTGTTTTCTAGCAGCAGGGGTGTGCGGTTATGCCAAACCGCATTTTAAAGATTTCAAAACGTAAAAAGTTGCCTTTTAGCTTTTAACAACCAAACACTAATAGTAGATTTTCTGCATTTTCATAACTCGATAATCAAATAATCAATCTCAAAACGCAATCCCAAACACCCTCTAAATATGCTTTTACTAATATTTCAACAAGAAATGGAAAAGAGGAAGAGCTTATGACATACTTAACTTAATTGGCTCAATGTAATTACTCCTATGGTATGATATTCTGAATTGAACATCAGTGACGACATATTAGTAGTTGTTTGTCATGATCATGTAGAAGAATCAACGAAATGTATATGTGGATACTACAAGACTATGATACTCGTGTTTGGGTTAAAGCCATTATTTTTTGAAGTCTTGGATCACATTAGGTTTTGTTGATACGGGCAAGATTGTTTTTTGCTCAAAAAGAGGTTGTCCAAGAATAATACTACAATCAGTCTACATATTTATGACATGACGACCGCTAGGGATGACAATGTTTACCCGATCCAGTGGATATCCATCCGATCCATCCACTTAATGATGGATATGGACGATCTAAATAGATAAATAGTGGATATGGATATGGATGTGGATGAATAGCGGATCGGGTATGGATGATAAGGTATCACCCATGGATTTATCCATTAACCTGAAATACATATATATATATATATATATATATATATATATATATATACACATATACATATAGGTATATACACATATAGATTTACATATCCACATACATATAAACCATAACTATTAATGTGTTATTGAATATATAAAGTCATAAATTTTAAAAATTTAATGTATATTTGAGGGGTTTTTTGTATTATTGATTTATAAAGCAAATCGAAATGCATAAATCTATCGCGCTGAGTCAAGTGTTACTTTCGACCATATAGTGAAGCCACAATTCACGATAGATGACAATCAAAACATATGTGATTAACCAATAAACATAGAGATACATTTGTTAAAATTTATGTTTACTTATAACTGTAATCAATTATGCTTCATTGACGACAATTGTAATATGCTCTTGTGAATAGATTTTAGCATGTTACGTTATATTTATTTTTTTGTTACAATATTTGTTGGTTTCATTTCATATGAGGGAATTTTATGACGTTTTTTTGAACATCCAACGGACATCCATTAACCCGTTTAATCCATCGGATATGGATATGGATGGATGAATTGAAATTAAATGGATATGGATATGGACGAAAATATTTAAACGGATATGGATGTGAATATGGCATCATCCGATCCATATCCGATCCATTGCCATCCCTAACGACCGCCAGTTTTAGATCAGTAAACTTGTTTCTTGGATACAAGTTTCTACATTCTACAGATATAGAGTTCTATAAATTTTGGGGCTATGTTTAAAGCATCTTGCCTTTAGAGAACAACTGGAGTCTGAGATCCAATATATAGGGTCACCAAGTGAAGATTATATCTAGATAAATTTTCCAGTGTGCTCAAGGCTTGAAGTAAAAAAACAATGACAGGAAATTCACAATCACAATCAGAAGCAGAAAGCAAAATGCTTCATCAACCTCAACACGTTCATCACATCTACTATGGAAATATTTCCTCTAAGATGGTTGATGGATCCAATACAAATCGTCTCTATTTCAAGTTAAAGACAATCATTTACAGTTACCAAATGTCATGTAGGATCTGAAGGAATGTGCTAGTTTAAGTTATAGAGAAGGGTTTTTAGTTCTCCACATAAAAAAGTACTTTCAAGAATCTTTACAACAGTACCTTAAAAGGCTTAAAACTATGCCACAAGCAAATAATCCTACCACATACTATCTCAAAACTAATGTGATGCATATGTTATATGTGTGTACTCATCTTAGCCATCTAGAGCTGCAGTATTCCCATGATGAAAATAACAGCCAAATGAAAGAAATAGACTTTACCTGCTTACCATGTAAGTTTCTTTTGTTAGAGATATTTGTTACAGCAGGTAGTTATAAAGCCAGAAGAACAACATCCTATTCAGTTCTGCCTCAACCTGCAGTAACAACGATGTGGCTTCGATCTTGCCCACACAGGTACACTGGTACAGGTACGCATATGCCACCAGTATATAGAACCTAAACAAAACTGCAAAGCGAGAGCATAGATAAACCATATACCACATCAAGAAAACTGTTGCATAACAAATATCAACGGAGTGTCTATATACCTAAAAGAAAATGAGAATACTGAAGGTACAACCTCCTATTGATCTTCAAACAGTCAGTACAAGTAGAAAGCAACCCATCAACAGAAGCATAACCTTTTGATCCTTATAAGATAGAACAACAGATGAAAGGAATGAATACCTAAACTGGTATTTATAAAAAACAACCTTGTCATGCAATAAATAAGATTGTGAAAACCGGAGAATCAGAGTATGAACAGAATAATAATGAAAAGGAAAGGAATGTGCTAATGATCAATTGAAGAGGGCATCTACCCATTCCTATTCAGCTCAGTCTGAAAAGACGGGGACAAAAGTGTATCTCCAGGCATTTGAGCTAAAAAAGAGAAGAAAGGAAACAATAATAATCCAACCTGTTAATTAAGGATACTGAAAACCAGCAACATATGGAATACAGAGACATAGACTTTGGACTAATATTTCTGCTAACACACACGTACACTATACTCCATAGTCAACCATTTTAGATAAAAAAAACCATTATTATGAAGTAAAGTATAGAAAAAGACTTAAGTATGTAAGTAAAACATAAAAAATACAATAAATAAACCATATAAACTAGTAAACTAATATATATATATATATATATAGGGTTAGGTTAACACATCTTAGCCATCCATTTTTTGATCAAAAAACCTGATTTTGGAGGTGGCATTTTTGTAAATACTTTGAAGTTTGATTTTGGAGGCTTCACATCATCTTTGTTCATGTGAAGTTTTTTTTTTGTTTAGCTTCACATCATTTTGCTCATGTGAAAGTTTTTTTTTTTAGCTTCACATCATTTTGCTCATGTGAAACTTTTTTATTTTAGCTTCACATCATTTTACTCATGTGAAGTTTTTTTTTAGCTTCACATCATTTTGCTCATGTAAAGCTTTTTTTTTAGCTTCACATCATTTTGCTCATTTGAACATTTTTTTTTTCATTTAGATTCACATCATTTTGCTCATGTGAAGTTTTTTTTTTAGCTTCACATCATTTCGCTCATGTGAAGCTAAATTTTTTAACTTCACATCATTTTGTGAGGTTAAGTTTATTTTTTTTTCTTAAGACAAGGTTATGATGCTATAAATTTTTATTTGTATAGGTTCTCATAGTTTTAATGAGATTAAGTAAATATTTTTTTTTGTTAACATTAGTTTTTAAAGAGATTAATGTTTATACATATCAATTCACTACTTCAAATATTGTTGTTAATAAAAAATAAATAAAACTTCACCATGTTAAAACTATTGTGAAGCAAAAAAATTTAAACTTCACCTAGCAATCCTTATGTGAACCCTTCAAAATCAAACTTCAAAGTATTTACAAAAGTGTCACCTCCAAAATCATGTTTTTTATCAAAAAATGGAGGGATGAGATGTGTTCTTACCGTTCTCACAAAATCCCCTTGTTCTCACAGGATCTCAAGTCTCATTCTCTCTCTATCAACATAGCATAAAAGTTGATATTGACAAGAATGGAAATAAAATGAGAACAAATAGCAACTTAATCGATAAAAACACAAACAAAAGAGAGGAAAAGCGAAGATACCCATATCAAGAAAGTAATCCCGCTACTTCAACATCCCACATACACACAACCTCAAAGAACAAGCCTCAAAATACAAGAAGGTTGTAGTGGGGCTTAGGTATTCAAGTAATTGGATTACAACTCCTTGAAATCATAAAAAAATCAATATTATAAAGTAATTATAAATGAAAAAAGGTATTAAAGTAAGATTAGAGTTCAAATGATTTGTGGTTAGGGTTAGGGTTTAGGGCTAGGGTTTAGGGTTTATGGTTAGGGTTTAGCAGGGGTTAGGGTTTAGCAGGGTTTAGGGTTTAGTATGCTTTAGGGTTAAGAATTTTATAAAGCGTTTAGGGTTTGGGGTTTATTGGTTAGGGTTTAGGGTTGGGGGTTTCGGGGAGAAACCCGACACCCAACCCTAAACCCTAAATGCAACACTGTAACACATGTGTTAGTAAATGTGAAACCCACCAAAAAAGTTGGGGAAAAAACTCGTCGAAAGTATGTCTTGAGGGACGGCAAGTCGAAGAGAAAAAAACGTTGAATTAATGGTGCAATTTTCATAATTTTTGATTTGTCGTTTGTGAGATAATTGATGTTGGGGGTAAATGAGTTTTGTACATGTAAAACATTCTCTTTGTACACATGGAACAATATCATTGATTCCCTCATTCTCACATAATTTTCTATTATCATTTGAACCCTGCCCATTAAAGTAAATCATAAAAAACACGAAAACTAACCAAAAATACTAGTAACTTACTATGAATGTTGATATCAAGAAGAATGGAAAACGTTAAGAACATATTATAAATTAATCGAGAAAAAAGAAGAAAAAACACACACATACACAATCAAAATAGAGGAGAAAGGTAGCTACCCATTAACAGCCTACATACACCCAGTCAACCTCAATGTTTAAGCCTCAAATTCAAAACGGTCGAAGTAGGTGCTTCGAAAACAAGTAGACGAATTTCAGCTTCAGGAATTTGCCTAAAAAAGAATCATTATGATGAAAGAGAATCCCAGTATTAAGACCACAAGTATATATATGTCTGACAACATAAAATAAACAAGATAAATTAATCAAAAACGAAATGGAGATATCCATTTCAAGAATGCTATCCCACTACTTTAACAACCCACATACACCAGATCAACCTCAAAGTACAAGATGGTTGAAACATGCATCTAGGTGTTCTAGTAAGAGGGATTCCAAGATCTCGAACATGAGATAAAGAATCCTAATTATAAAGTATAAGAAAATAAGCAAATTGAAAAGGTCAAAATTAACACAAATTAAAAAAAAAAACCCTGATGAATCAACAAACAATACTAGTAACAAAATATCAACAATTTAGTAGATACTTAAAATCAAGAAGAGGAGAAAGGTAGCTACCCATTAACAGCCTACATACACCCTGTCAACCTCAATGTTTAAGCCTCAAAATCAAAAAAGTCGAAGTAGGTGCTCAGAAAACAAGTAGACGAATTCCAGCTTCTGGAAATTTCCTAAAAAGAATCATCATTATGAAAGAGAATCCCAGTATTATGAACACAAGTATATAACCCCGACAACATAAAATAAACAAGATCAATTAACCAAAAACCAAATGGAGAATCCATTTCAAGAATGCTATCCCGCTACTTTAACAACCCACATACACCAGATCAACCTCAAAGTACAAGATGGTTGAAACATGCATCTAGGTGTTCTAGTAAGAGGGATTCCAAGATCTCGAACATGAGATAAAGAATCCTAATTATAAAGTATAAGAAAATAAGCAAATTTAAAACGTCAAAATTAACACAAATAAAGAAAAAAAACCTGATAAATCAACAAACAATACTAGTAACAAAATATCACCAATTTAGTAGATACTTAAAATCAAGAAGAGGAGAAAGGTAGCTACCCATTAACAGCCTACATACACCTTGTCAACCTCAATGTTTAAGCCTCAAAATCAAAAAGGTCGAAGTAGGTGCTTAGAAAACAAGTAGACGAATTCCAGCTTCTGGAATTTTCTTAAAAAGAATCATTATTATGAAAGAGAATCCCAGTATTAAGACCACAAGTATATAAGTCTGACAACATAAAATAAACAAGATAAATTAACCAAAAACGAAATGGAGATATCCATTTCAAGAATGCTATTCCGCTACTTTAACAACCCACATACACCAGATCAACCTCAAAGTACAAGATGGTTGAAACATGCATCTAGGTGTTTTAGTAAGAGGGATTCCAAGATCTCGAACTGAGATAAAGAATCCTAATTATAAAGTATAATAAAATAAGCAAATTGAAAACGTCAAAATTAACACAAATAAAGAAAAAAAACTCTGATAAATCAACCACCATAACCGATAGCTTTACACCTAATGTGAATTATCAAAACCTAATTTGGAAGCTTCAAATCGCAACAGCTCTTGTGTGCGTTTATGTGAGTATTGTGTGTGTTTCTCAAGTTAAAATGAGTGTCTAATTTCCATAGTTATAGACAATTATAGCTTTAGAATATAGGATCATGGAACCACTTGTTTAGCCAAAAAAATGGAAATTGGGAAGACGGTTAGACACTGTTGATTGCCCTCTATGTCAGCCCACATATCCCATTTCCTAGTTTATCAGGTCCACACACACAAACTCCATCTTGTTAGTGAGTCACCACAAAGAGCAATTTTATATCATGCTTCATATGCATAAAACGTGCCATCCTTCCAACATTCCAACATCTTATTAGTTAGGCTTCAAATAGTTAGTTTCACACGAGCCTAAGTAAATCTAGTTACTACATGTTTACCCCCCCTTTTCAACCTTATTTAGGATACTCTAACTTCAATACATGATAGGTTTTCTTTAGAGGTTGCAAAACGAGCGGGTCACAGGTAATGGGTCAAAACGGTCAGGTAATAGAAAGGTTCAGGTGACCTTTGTCGACTAATTTTTCTGTACAATTAACTCCAAAACAATATTAGAAGCTACAATCAGCTACATAGCAACATCATATTGTAAGTTTATGGCTTTATCATGGCCAATGATATTCTAATCTCATGACAGCCAGTAAATTGTTTGAGATTTCAACAATACCATTAATTTAATAACAAATTAATAGGGCACAATCAATATTCAAGAAACCAACAAGTCAAACGATGAATACCAAAATACAAACAATGTGTTAAAGAGATTGAATGTACCGGAAGCAACATCAAGAAAGAATCGTCAGCATTCAAAGGGGGAAAAAGGCGGGAAATCGACGTGCTTTCAAAGAACCAATCAGAAATAGCCTTTCCCAGAAAACCCTAAATAAATTTGTATTGTACGAATGGAAAATTGGAGAGTAAATATACTACTGTAATTGACTAATTGATTATTTATAAGTTTGTGTAATAATGTCGGTTTGGGGTTCGACGGCGTTGATCAAATGCCGGACTCGGAGGATACCACCTCAGTTTTATTATTACTCCATATTTTTTAATCGGTGCTTCTTTTCTATTTAAAAATTAAAAAATACAAATATGGGTGAGGTTGACTTTTTGTGTGAGAATAGAGGAACCAATGAAAATGTTCCATTTTTATTAGGGGTGGAAGGGAATTCTAGTCATTATACATCTTCTTTAAGTCTAATTAAATAAATACAAAAAAACAAAAATAGATAATACCGATATATACAGAATATACATACAGGTATATGCGTACGTTCCCAAACACGATCAGAAGGGTTTCTCTCCAATCAATCGCTACAGAGATCAAATCGAAGGTACGCATTACGTTAATTCGACTGCAAAATTCTTCAATTTAAAATATGAACGATCGATTTCTTCTATATATGTGATTCAATTATGTTTTTTGTTATTACGAATTGATGTGATCGTATTTTGCGCGATTTCAACGTCATTAATCTTCTTTTGTTTACGATTTGATTAACGAAAACGCAATAACATTCTGATTTTTACCAATTCACCGATTAATTGTTAATGAAAACGCAAAATCAAACCACGCGCAAAAGCGTACAGCAAACGTAAAACTCTGTTAAGTTGAATCGCAACACAATTGTTGTTCTAACATATGTGATACTAGTAGCGATTGAATATCATTGATCTATGTACGACATGTGTTTTGTTTTTAGTTGTTAAAATTCCTCCAAAAGAGTTGGAAAGAAAAGTTTCATCTGTTGATTTTTAAAATTCATTAACACATGTGGTAACTGGTAGATTTGAAACATATTATACTGCAGTACGAATGAGATAGCAATGAGAGAAAAATTCTTTAGTTGTTAGAATTTCTCAAAAGGAGTTTGAAATAAAAGTTTCATCTGTTGATTTTTTAAATTCATTAACACATGTGGTAGCTGGTAGATTTGAAACATATTATACTGCACTACGAACGAGATCGCAGTGAGACAAGAATTCAAAGCTAATGATCTGGATCAATAGAAAAATGAAAAGGCTACAAGTAATAAGAGCTTTGATATCACTCATGTTAGTTATTATTACCACGTGTGTTACTAGTTGATTACTATCATCTAACTAAAAAAATAGTAAGGTATGTGATACTATCAAAAAAGTAATAGAGACACATGACATCTGTTACTATCACATTTGTTATAGTTGATTACCACATGTATTACTATTTATTATAACATGTGTTACTGCTTACAAAAGTCTTATATTTCTGCAAAATCTTTTATAGGATCAAAGGCTACACCAATAACCATACATTGTGTTTTAAATGAGATTGAAACACCGGGCGGGACTACACTCTGGGTACCTGAGATCCCGAAAGATGTAAAAAGCAGTAAAAACTGACGCAAATAAGCCAAGTAAATGTAAAAAGTGTGGAGAATATGATTCGCGCCATAACAGTCGTCGTGTGATAGAAGAAAAGCAGAGACTAAGGCAAAAGCAGAAGCAAAACAGAGGAAGAAAGCAGAAGTAGAGGCGAGTAAGATAGCAGAAGAACATATGAAAATTGGATAGTGAATTTAGATTACATAAACTAAAAATGTTGCCTAGTTATTTAATGTTCAATTCACGAAGTTTGATAGTAATAATATGCTAGATGTAGTACTTGTTTCTACTCTGTTGTTACGTTTATATTGTTAAAATGGTAGTTTGTATGGTTGGTAAAACATGTGTTAGTGTTAGTGTTGTGTAACACATGTGTTAGTGGTTGGAAACGCATGTGTTACTGTTCTGTAAAACATGTGTTAGTATTCTGTAACACATGTGTTAGTACTTGAGTACATTGTAGTGAACACACCCGATTTCAATAAAAACATAAACCATACTGTTATAAACAAGTTCACTCGATTACATCATTAGAACATCATTTTTACTTTGTATGTATGTTAAGATCCAACTATTTTAATGATCTGTAACATATGTGTTACTTTTTGTAACACATGTGTTAGTGTTAGTGTTAGTGTTAGTGTTGTGTAACACATGTGTTACTGTTTTGTAACACATGTGTTAGTGTTCTGTAACACATGTGTTAGTACTTGAGTTAGTGAATACACCCAATTTTAGCAAAAACATAAACCAACCTGTTATAAACAAGTGCACTCGATTACAAGCACTAATATGTTAGTAAATTTCTAAAACTTGTAATACTAGATACTATCACAAGTGTTAGTAAACGGTGCAAGATTATATATCAGCACAATAATGATCTAATGAAAGCCATCTTACAACGATTTAGCAAAACCTAAAATAGATCAAAATCAAAAGGGCATTATAACCAAAAAGTATAGTATTTTCATACAATATGTGTTATTGGTTGCTAATACACATGTTACTGATGGTAACACATGTGTTACTTGCTCAGTACCACATGTGTTATTGGTTGCTGCTTCATGTGATACTACTTTAAAGTATCATATGTGTTGGTAGTTTCTATCACTTGTGATACTGGTTATTATCACAATTGGTATTAAGCAGCGCATGATATAATGAAAAATCAACTTACAACAGTTTAACAAAATCTAAAATTCATCTAAGACAAACAGGCATTATAACAAACAAAAAATACATATGAGTACATTTTAGCTAACACATCCGATTCGAAAAAGCATACACCATACTGGCTTAAACAATTTTAAATTGATAACATCATCGAAATATTAATTTTTTTAAATAGGATTTGTATCATTTTCTTCAACAAGGTCTTCTGCAACACTTGAAAAATCAACAACTTCCTTTTGGCGGGTTCTAATGGCACTATATCATGTGTTAGTGATTGATAACACATGTGTTACTGATTGATATTTGAAAAAAATACAGCATGTGTCATACAACATGTGGTACTGGTTTGTAACACATGTGTTAATGATTAGTAACACATGTATTAGTAACCGATAACACATGTGTTAATGCTTCGTAACACATTTATTAGTGATTTGTAACACATGTGTTAAAGTTTGGTAACACATGTGTTAGTGATTGGTAACACATGTGCTACTGATAGTAAACAACGCATCATCTAATGAAAAAATAACTTATAAACAATTTAGCAAAAATCTAAAATGGATCCAAAATAAAAGGGCATTATAACAAATAATATGTATATACATAAGTATACTGTAGCAAACACATCTGATTTAATTAGAACATAAACATATTGTCTCGAAAACAACTTGCACTCGATAACATAATTAGAAATATTACAATTATCTAAGTCTCAGTGGCATTTTCTTCATGATGTTCTGCAACACTTAACAAATCAGCGACCTCCTTCTGGTGAGTTCTAATTGCATCTTTCACCTGTTTCACTGTCGAATCACGGGAGTGGGTATGCACATAATGATCAATGAATGTGTGCACTCGGTCTTTGTAAATGTTTTGCTTGTGCAGTAACATTTTTGAACCATACTTTTTCCTCAAACGATAAGTTGCATGTTCTGCAAACAACTTACAAAAATTGAAGTTGGAAAGAAAAGTCTTTTAGTTGATTCAGACTTCTTATACGTTTCTTAATAGAATCCCAAATATCAATCGTGTTACCACTGACCCATAGGCCCCGTGCAATCTCCAAAAGCTAGTGAACTGATAACTTCCAGATCAGTTTCTAAAACGACGCAATCTCCAAAAGCTATGAACAAATAAAATATATAAATATACACAAGATTGATAACACGTATAGAAAATATATTATAAATCATGAAAACAGATAGATGTCTAAATAATTCGCTCCATATTATCATATTCATACATTAATTTTCAGCATAAAAAACTAGTAACCAAAAATATGAACTCAAACTCTAAGCAAAATATGCTTTGATAACAACCAATAATATGTAACATATTTGATTTAAAAACACATGCCAACTAAATGGTTATTTGACAAAGATATCCTAATTAAGTATTACACTCCACATTAAACAATGAACAATATACTAGTAACTACAAACACCTTGTAAACATCATATGCAAAAGTAAAACTGCAAAAATCATGAATATACCAAACCCTAGTATAACACAGAGTAACACATAGATACATACATATTATTATAACCACATCCATAATAAAACACATTGTTTAAGTTACTAGATCGTAAAAAATAAACAAAAGTTAAAAAACCACTTACTCATTGGAATCGATGTAAGAGGAACGGTGTTTATATGTGAGCGTGATGTTGTTACTAAAGGGATTTCTTCACGAAATATCCATTTTTATGAAGGAAACAAGCAGTAATCAATGTTGTATAGAGGTTTACCGACTTAGAGTTTCGCGCAATCGAAATCGGTAAAAATCACAGTGAGAATGATGAACCTAGTAACTGTGATGGAAGAAAACGATGATTTTAGATCAACAATTAGATGAATTAAACACCAAATCGATGATTTGTGATTTTTTTTTAGTTAGCGTTTATGCACGTTTGGTGTTCATGAGATAAGAGAAAGGGTATAATTTTCTTGTAATGATCAAATGAGAGTGAAAAAAACTGATTGAAATAATTAAATGGTAAAATTACCATACTATCCCTCTGCCCAAAATCTGATATAAGCTTCTTCTTTTTTTAAAAAAATGATGTATTATATGGACCCTTGATTTGCAAGATCCAATGGCTCATATGCATTCCCCCATTTTCACAAAAAAAAAAATTTTTACTCGTTTGAACCTTACTCTATAAACATATGCATTTCAGATTTGTTCTATTAATAATATAGAAATTCATAATAAAATGAAAATCAATTAATAAAATTATGAGGAAATGGAAACACGATTTTCATTTCGGTCCAAGTAAAAAAAAAATATATGTAATATCTTACCAACTATTTTTTCAGGGTAAAATTTATTGTGTTTGATAATTTCCAGTGCGGTCCTTTGATGTGTAAAATAGCTAAAATACCTGTAAAATAGATTGTTTTGGTCATGTAGCAGTGACCGATGCGAAGAATTATATAGTCTTGGCACAACCGCGAGATTATATATATGGATTGCGAGATCTATTACCATAAACAATGTCAGGTGTTGCTACAATGCTTTTAATGTGCTCTTTGAAGTCTACCATATATTACTGTATGCACTTGGATGGTTTCACATCGTGCGGTTGTTTATATATGTTTTTGAAAGCCTAACAATGATGTTTTATTAGTTTATGATCAGCTGCTGCTCTAGCAACTATAGTGATGTTAAACTTAGATGTTACTTGCAATCAATAGTCAATACTTAAGTGTTGTTGCAATATACTGTAACACATTTATGTAATTTATACTATTGTTTACATTATTATTACTCATGGGTCGGTCAAGGTTGACCCATTAACCCATATAACATTATAGGAATATTGGCTCGGCAGACCCGGACACTGATTCCCGAATTGCGATATGTTCAAATATAGCATGTTTTAACATGCTATGCAACTCGACCCGCCCATTTTATTACCTCTAGCATTTTGTAATGAAGTCGCAGGGATTGTTATTGTATAACAGGAAAAAACCCAATTATATATATTGTATATGTGAATAGTATATTTCAGTCTTTATCATACAAAGTTAAATATAACCACCACCTATCTTGACAATAAACTCCCATTGCCGCTCAATCTCACCATACACGTCATCAGTCGGAAGGCGATGGCGGCAGCAAGGACAAGTGTTCCTCTTGATCACCCATGGTAATATACACATCCAGTGAAACTGATGTTCACAAGGTAATTCACACACATCTCTCCCTTGCTTCATCTCTTCTTTACAGATAACACACTCTTTTCCTTGTTGTTTCACCTCCACGGACGGCAGTGCCACCACTGCTGCCACGGAGGCCGCCACCTCTTTTCCTTCCTTCCAATCTCCACAACCCATGACATCTACAAACTTCTTGCATTTTGCCACCAATTCAATATACTTGATCAATGTTTCACTAGTGGAGAACCCAATGCCCGAAATTGTCAACATGCTAGTGGAGACATAATTAGAAAGATTAGCACGCCAATTCTCTGGTGAGAAAGTTTTGAGTGATTCATGTTCATGTTGGTGGAGTTCACATAGTAGTAGTAGTAGGAGAACTGAATCAAGATCACGGTTATTGAGGACGGTGGTGGTGTAGGGCGGCATTCGGGTGGTTGTAGGGTGGAGGAAATGAGAAAAATGAGATAGGAGTGTTAACATGTGTCTTGCAACGAGAAGGGATTTTTGGTGGAGTGAAAGGGAGTGGAGGTGCTGGAGAGAGAGAGAGAAGATGGTACGTGACGACAAGATGGCGGATATACGATGGCTGTAGTGGTGGAAGAGGGTGGAGATGGTGGCTGTGAGGGTGGCGATTTGCGGTGGGCTGAGGATGGAGAGGGCTTCTATGATTATGGTTTTGGTAGTATTTTCATCCATTATGGGATCATGTGCCACAAAAAAGAGATAAGGGGCTTTTTCAAGTAGTTAAGTGTGTGGGGAAGAGTGTTTCTAATTCTGTGGTGGGCTCTAAATTAGAAAGTCAGTTTGACTAAAAATAATCTTCTTTTGTGATTCACAAGTTGTATATAACTAATTTGTCACTCTGCACACCTTATCAATAGAGTAGTTTTACGAAAATCTAAACTTTAGTGAATTAGGATCATCTGTTGTACACTTGTACCTGTGGGTCCGAGATTCAACACATTTGGAGCGCTGCATCACAAGCATGTACTCTGCACATCAGAAACCATATGAAATAGACCGGGTTCGGTTGACCTGCAAATGCTTTTTTATCCATTTTTTATAAAATGATTGAAATGTTAATTATGATTACAAAAACAAAATTATTATAATAGAAACCTAAATCTTTGAATAAAAAGATTAAGAGCTTGTGTGTGTAGAAATATAGACTTTGGGCGACTTCAACTGGTATGACACGTCCCTCTTTCTACTAATGCTTTATTTAGCCCATTTGAGCAGTTTAAGATGCAACACTGCCCGTCGACTCATTCATAAGTTAATGAGTTGAAATGTCAATGGACAGAAGACAGATATTTCCCAAGCAAGTGAAGTGTGTAAAGTGTGAGAAGCATAATTAGATGTTTTGCAAATTCAGTTAATGCAATGATGTGTTGTTGTAACCCAAGCAGAAGCCGTGATACTTTTGAAATTGATAAAGAATTGTCATTGGATGCCATTTTAAGTCAAAAGTAAGGTTTCATAATTTATGTAGTGTGAAAAGTGAAAGACATGAAATAATATATGAAGCATGTACTGGTAGGAGTATTTTAGATGAGCCTTACTGGTTAAGTGATCCCATATCAGGTGACTAGGTGCTTTCACTTGATGTTCATGTGACAATTTTGGTAAATTATGACCCCATGAAGCATTTAAAATGCCTTTTCTTACTTCTATATAAAAATATTACTTTTTGGAGCAATAGTTGAGTTTTTAACTGGAGTGTAAAATTATGTAGTGACCAATCACATAAGTACACATCTAATCTAAATTTATTAAGAATGTCAGACTTGAATAACTTAAACCAGGTGTTGATTAAGATTTATGCCAAAAATAATGTAAGTGATTATACAACTACATGTTCATTCCACCTTCACAATATCTTTCACATGTAGTCCCACTATCGTCCAAATTTCTTTTTTCCCTATGTGCGTGTCTTGACTCTTGATGCTTGAATAGGCAAAAGAAATTGTGTTTTGATGGTAAGAAAAACTTAGGTTGTGTTTGATTTGTAAAGTCCAATGTAATCGATAGAATTGAAAGATCAATACCATTTCATGAAGGTGTTTGGTTCACAAATGGATTAATTTGGAAGTCGTAAAATGCTTTACTCAAAGGAATTCACATTCCATAGAATTCCAATTCCTTTGATGAATTCCAATTCCATCGACAACATTCCGCGACCTAAACGCACCGTTAGATACCATAAATTGATCAAAATGAGAAATTGAGACCCGAAATGAGAGTTTGGTAAATCAATTATCCTTCCAAGTCTTGATGCAGAGGAACTAGAATGTAGTGTATGTTTGTGTGTGTAAAGAAGACCTTTGAGGGTGTGAGTTGATGGAGTATAATGGAAGGAAGTGGCTGGAAATGTTGGGACATTTGTCCACAAGTTTGTGTCTGGTAAGGCTATGTTGGCATCCTTTATACCCTTACAATTTACTTGTATAATTGAACTTTAACTCCTAATAAAAAGGCAAGCAGAAGGGAATAAAAAACCATTTGGCCATTCATGCATCTCTCTTGTCCCTACATCAATATATTAAAAATGGAAGAATGTTGCAAACTAATATGGAAATATGTGTTATCAATTGCAAAAGTCTACTAAACAATGCATCGATATTGGTGCAACCTACAAATCCCAGTTTAACATCTCAACTATGCATTGGTTATTGTGAAATCATGTGTGATTGTGATTGGTATATCAGGTGATTATGCATTACTAGTTGTACTATGCTAGCTAAGGTTTTGGGCTGTATAATCTACTGTACAAGGATAAGTTGATTGAAAGCTCCTTTAATAAATTGAAAGATGAGTGAGAAATCTAAAAACCAGATAGACTAATATCAGGTCAGAATACAAGCACCAAATGAATTAGTTGATGCGACTTTACCCATCGTATAATTATCAATGGCAAAACAGGCGGGTCAGGCAGTTGGGTAACGTGTCAACATGGGCAATGTTTAGTTCAAGTTGACAAAAAACAGTATTTGTGCAATTCGCTATGCTTTATCTTTCATTGATAGTTAAGGTCACACAAAACTATACTGTTTCAATAGTAATCTATTATTTTTTATATGATTTACCAGGCTTGATGTGTTGAAACTTGAGAAATACACTTTGGAGACTTTGCACCTCTTTCCATTTTCGTTAATTCAATTTTATTTTACTCAATTGACCCATTAGAGCTAAAACATAGTGCAAATCAACCCATTTATGAAATAACCATCTTAGCGCCACATGAAGTAACAGCTATGGTCTATGGACATAGAAAGTTGTTTTCAGCATCTTTGGACTTCATAAATTCAATGAATATATAACAGGGAACAGTGGTTTAACTTAACTTTATAACCTCTGCCCAAGATTTCTACAACTCAATCGAGTTTTTCTCTACTCTTCCCATTCCCAAAAAAAGCTATGTTTGACTTTAAGTGTTGAATAACTCGGCATCAACAAGATTAACCTTGGTTTTATAGATGACATGTATTTGGATAAAACTAGTAAGTAACAAGCAGTTCTTAGAACAGTTACCTTCTTGAGATATAGATAGCAGAGATATCATTGCAGTGGTGGACCCAGAAAGTTTCATGTGATGCACTGGCCATTAGAGACGACAACGTGGAAGGGTTAGATAATGAGCTAACACTGACTTCGTTCATAACGGGTCGAGGTGAAATTGTCTTTCCTTCTCTTCAGATGTGGGTAACAAAGATTGTGCTATGATTTAAATCATTCTAATATCCACACGCAAACAGGAAGTATAATGTCATAAATTGTAAGCTTTACTATTATACTAGAATCGAGCGATTTGGATCTAAGTAACAAACAATTTCCTCATGAAAATCTTCACTAACAACATATCTCTCTTCACTCATTACGTTCAACAATTCTCCTAACATTGCATATATTTCCTCCGTTTTTTCATTTGAAACATCCTTCGCTATAAAACTTTGCATTCCTCCCGGCGTTTCAATCCAACTACTACCCGCAATCTTCTTCAATCCAATATCATCCAACATCGCTCTAACATTTTCAGCTTCTTCCCATTTCCCAGCTCGTGAATACAAATTCGCCATTACAATATAGTTCCCTGTGTTCTCAGGCTCAATTTGAAACAAATGATCACAAGCAAACTTCCCAATTTCAACATCACCAGAAACTGAAGCCCCGTTAAGCAACGCACCCCAAACCCTAGCACTAGGCTCAAAAGGCATTTTCTTTATAAAATCCAGGGCTTCAGATAGCTTCAACGCTCGACTTAATACGCCCACCATGCAAGCATAATGCTCCATTGACGCCTCAATACCATATTTCGGTAACATACTATTAAATATGTTCCACGACTCATCCACCAATCCCGAATGAGCACAAGCTGACAATACTGACGTGAACGTAACAGGATCAGGCTGTGTGCCTTCTATGATCATATGGTTAAGCAAATCAAGCACTACGTTAACCTCACCATGTGCAGAATACGCTGATAATAATGACGTCCATATTATGACACTTCTCTTTTCTGATTGATCGAAAACTAATTGCGCAACGTCTAGAAAACCTAACTTAGCATACATATCGACAATAGCAGTCGCAACATAGATATTCTTGTTGTATCTGTTTCTTATCGCATAAGCGTGTGCCTCTTTCCCTCCTTTTAAATTCGATAAATGTGAAATAGTAGGAAAAATATTTGAAAGTGTTACAGCGTTCGGGCTGAACCCATTCACCTGCATTTCACGAAATGAATCTACTACAGTATCATATTGCTTGTTTTGAAACTGCCCCGATATGACAGCGTTCCAAGTACTCAACCTCGGTTTTTCCAATTCTTTAAAAAGGTTCATTGCTTTATCTACAAAACCGTGAAGCATGTACCCCGATATTAAACATCCATAACTAATCTCATCCTTCTCGCTCATTTCATCAAATAGCTGTTTAGCGTAATCCAGACTACCACATTTCGCGTACATTGTAATAAACGCATTACAAACTGCGAGATCCATATTGATTTTATTATCCGTCACAAACTTATGAACTTCTATCCCTAAACCAAGATCATTCGACTGGGCACATGCTTGCAAGACACTAATCACAGTAAATTCATTCGGTCTTATATCCTCAAAATCCAACATTTTTATATACAATTCTTTACATTCCTCATGAAACCCTTCTTGCGAATACCCCGCCATCATCGAATTCCATGATACAAGATCTTTATCAAGCGTATAATCGAACAATCTTCTTGCCATAACAACATCATCACACCTACAGTAAAAAGTAATTAAAGAATTCACCACGTACACGTCACGCTCTAATGCGTTCTGGATAATAAAAGAATGAAGTGTTTTACCCAAACTCGAGTCGTAACAACCCAACGAAGATAAGGACTTTAACACACATGTAACGGTGTAATTATCGGGTTTTACAGACATAGAAGAAGCAGAGAAAAACTGTCGAAAAAGGTTTATAGTATCGGTGTGACGGTTGTTCATGGTGTAACCCATGAGCAATGCGTTCCAAGAGAAAGTGTTTGTGTGGGGAATTTCGTCGAACACCTTGTGGGCTTCGAATAAATTGTTGGTTTTAGAGTAACAAGTGATGAGTTTTGAAGCCAGAAAGTTGTCAAGGGTGACTGAAGAGATGATGAGCTTGGCATGGAGGAGTTTGGCGTTGCGAACGAGACGGTGGTCGGTGCAGTGTTGGATGATGCGGCCGTATGCGGTGTAGTTGAGGCCATGATGGTGGTGATGGTAGTTTATTATGGCTTGTGTAGTGACGGGTGGGATTTGACATTGAACGTATTTTGTGAATCTCATTTGGTTTATTATGAGAAAATTAAATCAAACATTACTGATAATTGAAGAATTGGAAAACGATTAATGGTAAATTTACGAGGGTAAAAGTATCAAATGGAGGGAAATATTGAATTTAATGTATTATAGGAAAAAATGATTATTTTGTCATATCCAAAACAACGGAGCATTATGTTTTAATAATAACAATTGTAAAAATGATATACGAGTAGAAAGAATAGAAGTTTTATTTGTAATCATTTGATGATCTTTTCAGTTTGATTAATGGTTAAAAAGGGTGGTAATTTTGTAATTACTTTCAAAAATAAGTGTATTAATTAACAAAAAAAATGTAACATTAATTTTCACTTCACACTCCTTCCACTATTTAAACTTTTACATTTTAACTCTTTCACTTTATTTTCCGTCTCCTCCTCCTACCTTCTTCTTCCTCCAACCCCACCTACCACCACCCCACCACCCCCACCACCTGACTGCTGTCGGCCGCCAGAATTTTTTTTTTCAAATTTTTGATTTCGAATTTTTATTTTCAAAAAAAAAAATTCCAAAATTTTTTTTTTCAAATTTTTTTTCCTATAAATCTTTTATTAGATATAGTATTCCTTTTCCTACTGCATTTTTAAAAAAACTATACCTTTTGTTCACTGCATTTTGTATATTATTGTTAATTAACTAAAACTTTTATATATTTTACTGCATCTTCTATACCCGACGTCAACAAAATACCATACAAATGGATAATATATATAATCTAAAATGCAATAAAAAGAGAACAATATGTCCTAAATAATGTATATGCAAAATGCAATAAAAACAACAATATGTATTATACTTTAATACAAAATGCAATACAAATAGATAATATGTAAAATACAAAATGCGGTACAAATCGATAATATGTAAAATATAAAATGCAGTGAATAACAAATAATATATAATAAATGAAATATATGAAAAATGCAGCAAAAATAACAAAATGCAGTGAAAATAATAAAATGCACTACAAATAGATTATGTATAATATAAAATGCAGTGAAAATAACAAAATGCAGTAAAAATAACAAAATGCGGTATAAATAGATTATATATAATATAAAATGCAGTAAAAAGCGAACAATGTGTACTAAATAAATATATGCAAAATGCAGTAAAAACAATAGTATGTATTATACTTTCATACAAAATGCAATAAAAATGGATCATATGTATAATATAAAATGCAGTAAAAAATAAAACAATATGTAATATATGAAATATATGTAAAATGCAGTGAATAATAATAAAATGCGGTGTAATTTTAACAAAATGCAGTAAAAAATATATTATGTATAACTTAAAATGCAGTAAAAAACAAACAATATATATAAGATTGAGGTGTATAAATAAAATGCAGTAAACAAATCAAAAGAATTATGTGTAAAATACAAAAATGCAGTAAAAACGAACAATATCTACTAAACATATATATAAAATGTAATAAAAATAATAAAATGCAGTACAAAGTGATAATATGTATAAAAAATTGGAAAAAAAAAATAATTTTTTTTTAAAAGAAAAAATTTAAAAATTGAAAAAAAAAATTCCGACGACCGGCGGCGGCGGGTGGCAGCAGCTAGTGGGGGTGGTGGAGGGGAGGGTGGGTAGGAAGAAAGTAGGAGAGAGTAGTGTACACTATTAAAAAGGTGGAGGGGGTAAAAATGAAAATTTTAAAATTCTTCTCCTCTTTCTCCTCAAATGATACATTCTCCTCTGAACCTCACCCCTAACAAATTACTCTATCCATCCCAATTTAATTATCTTCATTTTGAGATGTACCAATATTATTATGATCCACTTTTGATTTCAACTATAGGAAGTGATAAATTTATTAGGTGATGGTTTGTTTAGTCTTTCTCTTATTTTTTTTTTATGTTTTCAAATTGGTATTCAACCAATCGGGTCTAGCGGAAAAAAAAATTCACCTCATTTTTTTCATTTTTCACTCAAATAAAGAGAAGTTTGGTAGGGACTCAATAGGTCGACTCGATTTAAGACTTAATTGATCCGGACCCTTTTAGACCTATATTTTTATATGACCCATCTAGATTCGAACCCACTGACGAAGCTTATTGAGGGCTGAAAGGGTTACCTATAAGAATGGCAATGAGGCGGGTTCGAGACGGGAAGTGATAACCCCATCCCCAAACCCATTAATCAAATTTATCCCCATACTCTCCCCAAACTCCAACGGGGATTTTATCGGGGCACCCCATTGGGGATATAAGTTCCCCCAAACCCTAACGGGAATCGGAGTCCCCCACTGGGGACATCGATTCCTTAACACTGTTTCCACATTGATAATACTCTAAATCCGAAGTTTTGATGATTTTCTTTACAATATTATATAGTTATTCTCACTAATATATATATATATATATATATATATATATATATATATATTTTCTAAAAACAAATGAACACAATAATCAAGTTAACAATAGTAGTAGGTTTACAGTTCAAAATTACCAAAATCATTACAAAATGGTCTTAAAATATTCCGACTAAATCAACACGACAAGAATAATCAAAATAATAAGAGTGATTTCAGGTTCATAAGAATACTAATCATCTAGGTGGTGACTAGTGAGAATAATAATAAATATAAATGAAATATATATAAAAATATATACATATATATATATATATATATATATATATATATATATTGTATATTTTAAGTGTATATATACATATATATATATATATATATATATTATACGTATATATTTTGGGGCGGGACGGGGTGAAGCGGGGATGATAGTACCCGTTCCCCAATCCGAACCCGATAAGAATCCCCATTTGGTGGCTCAAAATCCGCCCCAAAATCCGAAATATCGTCCCCAATCTGATCTGAAAAGTTCGGAGTTCGGAGATCCCCATTGGATTTGGGTCCTTTTACCATCCCTAGTTAGCTATAAGCTTGACTTAGAAGTGAAAGTATATGTAAATATTCTAAGGAAAATTTCAGTCATAAAATGCTAGCTGAGTTGGTTTAACGAAGTCAACTAATTGTATATGAAAATATTAACAAATGTTTATACTTAATTAGCTGCTAACCTCAATCGATAGCTTATACACCCACTTTCGAAGCATAGGGACAAAATCCGCATGATAACGGAGAACAGTTATGTGTGTGTATATACTAGGCAAATTTTGGGTCATTCTAACATACCATCGAATTATATGCAGTGAATTGATAAGAGTTCTTTCCTATAAAATTATGTACTTATCTATAAATACTCTATCTAATTTCATTAGCAAGTATGTTTAGCGTCGGTTTTGTATAAAAGAAGAAAAGTAAATGATAATATAATAGAAAAGATTTATATTAAAAGACAACATGCTCATTTTCAAAGTATGAATGTCTTTATTTTCGATTGCCTATCTTTCGATTGCCTATAATATCTCGTGTTGTAGATAGATATAGCAAATCAAATCAAAATTTTAAACGTATAACAATTTGTAAGAATAGATGATTATGCACAAAACATTACACAAGTTGAAAATTATCAAATAATTAAGGTTAAATATACAAGTGACTAACAAGGGTATTCATATTTAAGGTTAAGAATTAAGTTATATATAATTCTATGTCAAGTTTAAGATTTAAAATGATATCAACAATTAATTAATATTAAGTTTAATATATATATATATATATATATATATATATATACTTGGGATCCTGTGAGAACAAAGGGATTCTGTGAGAACGGTGAGAGCGCATCTCATCCCTCCATTTTTGATCAAAAAACATGATTTTAGAGGTGACACTTTTGTAAATACTTTGAAGTTTGATTTTGAAGGGTTCACATAAAAATTGCTATGTGAAGTTTAAATTTTTTTGCTTCACAATAGTTTTAACGTGATGAAGTTTTATTTAATTTTTGTTAACAACAATATTTGAAGTAGTGAATTGATATGTATAAACATTAATCTCCTTAAAACAAAAAAAATATTTACTTAATCTCATTAAAACTATGAGAAGCTATACAAATAAATATTTATAGGATCATAACCTTATCTTAAGGGAAAAAATAATAAACTTATCCTCACAAAATGATATGAAGCTAAAAAAAAACTTCAATTGAGTACAATAATGTGAAACTAAAAAATTTAACTTCACATGAGCAAAATGATGTGAAGCTAAAAAAAAAAACTTCATATGAGCAAAATTATGTGAATCTAAAAGAATTTTTTTTTCCACATGAGCAAAATGATGTGAAGTAAAAAAAAAGTTTCACATGAGCAAAATGATGTGAAGTTAAAAAAAACTTCACATGAGCAAAATGATGTGAAGCTAAAAAAAACTTCACATGAGCAAAATGATGTGAACCTAAACAAAAAAAACCTTCACATGAGCAAAGGTGATGTGAAGCCTCCAAAATCAAACTTTAAAGTATTTACAAAAGTGTCACCTCCAAAATTAGGTTTTTTGATCAAAAAAATGGATGGCTAAGATGCGTTCTCACCGTTCTCACGGAATCCCCTTGTTCTCACCAGAACCTAACCCTATATATATATATATATATATATATATATATATATATATATATTTATAGAGAGAGAGAGAGAGAGAGAAAAATTAACAATTAAGAAAATTAATTATAAAATTTTGATGTCACATGTTAGCTTAGAAATGAGATGGGTTTTCCTTATATAATAGTAGAAGATTTTGAAGGGTTCACATAAAAATTGCTATGTGAAGTTTAAATTTTTTTGCTTTACAATAGTTTTAACGTGATGAAGTTTTATTTTGTTAACAACAATATTTGAAGTAGTGAATTGATATGTATAAACATTAATCTCCTTAAAACAAAAAAAATATTTACTTAATCTCATTAAAACTATGAGAAGCTATACAAATAAATATTTATAGGATCATAACCTTATCTTAAGGGGAAAAAATAATAAACTTATCCTCACAAAATGATATGAAGCTAAAAAAAAACTTCACATGAGTATAATGATGTGAAACTAAAAAATTTAGCTTCACATGAGCAAAATGATGTGAAGCTAAAAAAAAAACTTCATATGAGCAAAATTATGTGAATCTAAAAGATTTTTTTTTTCCACATGAGCAAAATGATGTGAAGTAAAAAAAAAGTTTCACATGAGCAAAATGATGTGAAGTTAAAAAAAACTTCACATGAGCAAAATGATGTGAAGCTAAAAAAAAAAACTTCACATGAGCAAAATGATGTGAAGCTAAAAAAAAGCTTCACATGAACAAAATGATATGAACCTAAACAAAAAAAACCTTCACATGAGCAAAGGTGATGTGAAGCCTCCAAAATCAAACTTCAAAGTATTTACAAAAGTGTCACCTCCAAAATTAGGTTTTTTGATCAAAAAATGGATGGCTAAGATGCATTCTCACCATTCTCACGGAATCCTCTTGTTCTCACCAGAACCCAACCCTATATATATATATATATATATATATATATATATATATATAGAGAGAGAGAGAGAGAAATTAACAATTAAGAAAATTAATTATAAAATTTTGATGTCACATGTTAGCTTAGAAATGAGATGGGTTTTCCTTATATAATAGTAGAAGATATATAAAAGATCAATAAGTATATTTATAAAAGTTACCTTCTTTGAATTTTAATTTCCAAAATCAATAAAAGAGAGAGTAAAAATAAAAGAAAGATGTAAGGGGTAGTCTTGGAAAAGTCAGGGACGTTCCATGGGGAGCAGATAGAATTAGTAGATGATCGAAAATATCAATTATTTAGTTGGGATTAATGATTGAGTCATAAATAACCAACCCATTTCATATGCTCATTAACCATTTATATGCATAGCAGTTAAGATTAACATTAACTTAACATTAACACAAATCCAGGTCACATTAGTCCTTTGTTCATTATGCAATCAATTTGAGGAATCTATTGAACATCTTTTAATCTCTTGTGAATACGCTAATTCGTTGTGGTGTTTTATAAGTTCATGGTGCAAAATTGCACCTATTTTTGCCTTTTCTGTAAGGGATATTATTTGTTATGCGGACAAGGAGCTTGGAGGAAATTACAAGGTGATTCAGGCGATTATATTGACAGCTTGTTGGTGTATTTGGAAAGCAAGAAATGATGCATGTTTTAATGGTAACATACCATCATGTCATCGGTTGATAGAAGACATTCAAAGCTCAAGTTACTTATGGATCAAGAATAGAGCTAAGTGGCATCCGCTGACTTGGAAGCAATGGGTCGAATTCAAAATACCAAGACAAGAAACAAAGACGGCTGCCAAGAAGAAACTACCGTAATG
Source organism: Pseudognaphalium luteoalbum (assembly GCA_963422505.1). Taxonomy (NCBI): domain Eukaryota; kingdom Viridiplantae; phylum Streptophyta; class Magnoliopsida; order Asterales; family Asteraceae; genus Pseudognaphalium; species Pseudognaphalium luteoalbum. The sequence continues at coordinate 21,206,783 of OY730192.1, forward strand.
GTCATAAGAGTTGTATTCTGTGTTGTATCTTTGGGGGAAATACTTATTGGTAGTGGGGTTCCATTGGTTTGCACAGTCTCTGGATCCACTCGGGGTGCTATCAAAAACGATATAAGGTGAAAACCGGTGTCTCGGCCCTTATTTTCGGGGATTTTTTCCTGGACTTGTTCAGGGTTTTTTCATCCTTTTTAGTGCCCTCCTAGTTCGGATCTAGAGTTTTGGTTGTATTAGCATTGGGAGCTTTTTTCATGGTGTATGTACGTTTTGTACAATTGCGACTTCTAGTATCTTGCTAGTTGTCGAATATCTATAATATACTGCCTTTCAAAAAAAAAACTTAACATTAACACATGATAAAATGACATGTCATTTTAAAATTTTGAAAGATATAAAACCACAAATTGTCACGTCAGATTTAGTATCCCCGTTGCTTAGACCGCTCCCTTCAGTCCATCGGTTTGAGCTTCGGTTTGTGATGACGGAACCGATACCATAGGCACCAAGCGTCAATTCCTCACCGTCGGTTGTTTACATCGGTTTGACGACAGGAAACCAAACACCATCTGTGAAGGGATGGTGGACCATTTTCTTTTTTCTTTCCTTTTTCTCTTCGGTTTATTGAATTAAAAAAAAGTTGTTTTACATTTGAAGTATAAAGACGGGACGAAGAAGATGTTTGATGAATATGAATTGGTCATATTACAAAAATGGTCCTTTAACTATTCAGTAATATGTGGTTAAGTCATTTTAGTTTTTAACTTTACATGTTTAGTCCTAACTTTCTTTGGAGTTTAATTTGTGTTTCATGTTTGTATACTTTTATATTAATCGAGTTAAAACATTAAAAATGTATTAATTTGTTTTAATTGAATTAGATATATAAGTTAAATATATTAATGTAGTGTTTTTAATTTTAATGAATATGTTTTATTTACGTTTGTGTTTTAATAAATAAAGAAATTAGTGTGTGGGTCCCAAAAAAAGAGAAGTGATGTTAACTAATGTTCACTGTAGGCAGTGCAGTTTTAGTTTGTATCAGTTTTGGAGAAAGGTGACGTGACGCTGATGTGGCTCCAACATTCGGTCGATAGATACATCTTTGATGGAAAGTTTTTGAATTCTATAGTAATTTTATCAATAATATAATTTATTTCTTAACCCGCTAGAAGATACTTTTAGCTCCGTTCCAAAGTATAAACCCAGTTTGAAAATCTCGTTTACAGTCGAATCTTAAGATTCATGTATAAAAACTAAAACCACAGCAATTTAGGAACTGAGCTATTGAAGAAAAAGAACAATAGGCTAATTGCCGATGGGCTCCAGCCGAATTATAGTGAACTGAGGATGGTAAAATGGGCCAAAAGCCCAAAATCCACACGTATTTATATTCTAAAAAGTGGGTTAACTTTATTTAGGGTAGTGATAAATACAACAAATATGTTGATGCATACACCACCTTTTGTATATCAGGATGTAGTACTGTACAATACTATAATGCAGATTTTGTTGTATGAATAAAAAATCATGTTGTATTTATCAACACCTTTTATTTAAAAGACATTTCGATGATAATAAAACCATTCCCACAGGGGCATAAGGGCATCACTAAGTGAAATTGACGGATCACTTTGTGTCACTTCAATTTTTTTTCATAAGTGAGTGACCCTTGTCATTAGTAAGTTACTTCATTTTCCTAGAACCCCTAATGGGTCCTACTATCCATACCACTTATTTTTTTTAAATTACCTTTTCTGTATTTTTTCTGTAATTTATTCCATCACTTTTTCTTATATTCTGTACTATTCTGTACTTTAATCTGTACTTTTCTTAATTTTTTATTCATTAAATGGTATAGCAAGTAATTTTAAATGGTATAAAAAGAATTTCCCCCCATAAATCCTTTGAATTATATTTGATACATAATAATGAACATAAAACACATTCCATTTAAATTAAAAGGCATTACATTAATTTAAAAAATAAAACATTACAATATATAAAAAACACAATGCAATAAAAATAGTAGTCTAGTGTTCAACTTTTAATGAATTAATTGTTCCATTTAAAAATTAGTTCATTTGTTGTACGTTTTACATCAATTCGGGAGTTGTAGTTTTTTTTTTATGATTTGTCAAACTTTTTTCCAGACGGTGAAGTTACTGGCGGATGATTTTTGGAAGTTTCGAGCCACTGTTTACTCAGAAACTTTAACTCATTCTCAACCTTGTGTGCTCTTGATGAACGGATACGCGTTTCGTCTTTGTCGTCCAAATAAAAGTCTATTGATTTCACTATATTGATCACAGTGGCCGGATCGAAAATAGTCGTGATCGATTGCAATTCTTCAAGGTCAGGATTGGAATCCATTTAGGATTTGATGTAACTTTGGTGGAATTATATAGTTAATGGTTGTATAAAATGTTGTTGAAAGATAGTGAAAAGGTGTGTGGATCCGATGTTTAATTTTATGTGCATTTATAGTGCGTTTTGAGTAGGGAATAAAGGTTTAAAAAGTTTTAAAATATATTAAAAAATAAAAAAGAGACATAATACTTAAATGGTAACATTTAAAAAGCGGATATATATATATATATATATATATATATATATAACTTCCAAACGGTAGCATTAACCGACTGATAGAGGTGCACAGATGGATTTTAGCCCGAGTCCGGGCCTAGTAAAAGCCCGAAATAGCCCGAAAAAGCCCGGCCTGGAAAAGCCCGGCCCGAAGCCTGGCCTGGCCCGAAAGTCCTAAAGGGGCCTGAAATTATTCATGAAAGCCCAGTCCGGCCCGGGTCCGGGTCAGGCCGAGCTAAGCCCAAAGCCCGAAAAAGCTTGAAAAAAGCCCGAAGCCCGGGCTTTTTTCAAAAAAAGCCCGAAAGCCCGGGTTTTTTTGAGATAAAGCCCGGGCTTTTTCATGAAAAAAGCCCGATCCTATATTATTTGATAAGTTTTTAGTATTCATATTTGAGTTTTTACTTATATGATATGTATATAACATATATCTTGTTTTTACAAAAATTATCTTTCATATATTATGTAACTTATATCTTTTGAATATGCAAAGTTTTCAATTCATTAAGTACGTATACGAGTATATATTCATTTTATGGATAGATTCTTAAACTATTACGATAATAACTTATATACATTATAGTTGTATATTATAAAATACAACGTACAATAACTCATTTTACCCAAATAGATACAAAATTAATAGTTATATAGTACTAAAAATGTAGTAAATAATTAGTAATAAACAAAAGTAAAATTAAAAAAAAGCCCAGTCTGGGCTTTTAAAAGCCCGGGCTAAGCCCGTTTAGCCCGTTCGGGCCTTAGTATGCCTAGTTTTTTTGTTAAGGCCCGGGCTTAACCCGGTCTGGGCTTTTTTAGGCCCCAGCTTTTTTAAATCGAAAAAGCCCGAGCTTTTATAGGCTCGGTCTAAGCCCGGCCCGGCCTGGGCTTTGTGCATCTTTACCGATTGACACAAATCGACGGCACCGTACCGTCGGTATCGGTATCGTCGGTTCAAACTGACTCCCAAGCGACGAGTCGATGTGAGTGCTCTCTATGTATAGTGATCATTAATGACCTAAATATATTTATATAAACATTTTACCTTTTACTTATTTTAATGATAATTTTGAAATTTAGGCTAAAATCGTGTACAAGTTATTCGATTCCATACATATAATGGGAGATCTAAAAGAAGGCAGTTGTCTATTTAAAAAATTTGAAAATGCGAAACAATATTTTAAATCTTTTGCCCTCTTAGAATTATACAACACAATTAAAACTATACAAGAGAAGTAAAATTTGCAAGTTGTGGTAATGATGTTTTTTAGCTAGATTATATTCTTTTTTTCAACCAAGGGGCATTTGGCCTAGCGGTAGAGATGGGCAAAAAAACCGGTTTCCCCGACCCGACCCGTTTTGAACCCGAATCCGAACAGGTCAAAACCGGTTTTGACCAAAACCGGTTTTGACCAAAACCGGTTCGGGTTTTGACCAACCCGTAGGTTTCAAACCGGTTTGCCATTGTAGCCGTTGGAACCGGTTTTGACCCGGTTTTACCCAACCCAATTCCCCAACCCGGTTTTTAAACCGGTATGAAACCGGTTTTGAAATTTGCCCGTTAACTAGCCGTTTCTAAGCGGTTTCTAGTCGTTTTTTTGGTTTTTTTTTACATTTTTGCCATTCCAAATTCACTATAAATACAATGCTTGAGTATAGGTTCATTCACAACTTCTAAACACTCATACATATCTACAAAAACTCAAAAAACTCAAAAACGTATACTATATTCTCATGGCAACTCAATCCTCTTCGGCTTCCCATTGTTTTGGTTCATCAAATGCACCAACGATTGTGAAACAATTGCCCAACAAAAGAAATCCGGAGGTGTGGGGTGCTTACGACAAAATGTTGTTGTCGGATGGTACAACTAAAGCACATTGTAAACGTTGTCGAAAATTCTTCAAACCCGACTCCAACACAACGTTGAAAAATCATACCGAGAAGCATTGTGAGGGACTCAAAGGTAATTCGGAAGCAAGTGGTCAATCTTCGATGTCACGAGATGAAACGATTTTTACATATGATGCGGAACGATGTCGAGAAGCTTTTGCGGGTTTTGTAATTCAAGAAGCTTTGCCGTTCAACCACTTCGATAACCCTCGGTTTACTAGGGTGGTTCAAAATACACTTCAACCGCGATATAATAATGTAAGTCGTACTACTCTTAAACGCGATGCCCTTAAATTGTGGAAAGAAGCTAAAAAACAACTAAAAATCGGTTTTGAAAATTTAAATACAAGTGTATCATAAACAACCGACGTTTGGTCGGCTTCTCATGGTTTGCCCGGTTCGTATCTTTGTGTTACCGCACATTGGGTTGATCCCGCAACTTGGCAAATGATGAAACGTACTATTGCTTTTGAAGACTTTGAGTATCCTCACACGGGTCAAAACTTATTTTACATGTTACGAAGTGTGATTAAAACGTTTAAATTGGAAGAAAAAGTATTTTCAATCTCATTTGACAACGCGAGTAATAATACACTCGCTGTTTCAAAATTAATTCTAAAATACCAACCACCATTGAGGGGCATTTTCTTTCATAGTCGATGTGTTGCACATATTATTAACTTAGTTGTGCAAGCCGGACTAGCGGTTGAAGAAATAGACGAAATAAAAACCGCTTATAAAACTATGTTGCAAGACGTATTTCAAAAGGGTAAAGCTAGATACAAATCTTATATGAAATTGTGTAAGGAAACGAATTCCATTTTCTTAACCCCTAATTGGGACATGCCCGTTAGATGGAATTCGACCTACCATATGTTTGTTTGTGGTTTACGCCAACGTGACACTTTACAAGTTTTTCATGATCAACTTGTTGCAAAAGGTCGTGCAACACCATTTCCAATCGAATTTTGGGAGATTATTAAAAAGATAACCGATTTGCTTAAACTTTTCAAAACCGCGACTACTTTATTATCGGGTGTTTATTATCCCACTAGTCATTTGGTACTTAATCAAATTTGGTTAATGACTACAAAACTAAACGAATACGAATATGAACGTCCTTTATTTGAAAAGATGGTGGCTCCCATGAAAGAAAAACTAAGAAAATATTTTCAAGAAATGCCACCGGTAATTACTTGTTCCGCCGCAATGAACCCGTGTTTGAACCTTGCCAGGGTGGAAATGCTTATCGAAAGCATTTGTCACAATTTGGATTTGAATGACGCGGACCTAACGTTTTCACTAGATGCAAAAATGAATTTTAGTAAATGTTTACAAGATTTATTTGGCGTGTATTTTCAAAAGTATGGTTCAACCACAAATGTGCCCGTTAGTTCGGTTAACTCAATGTTTTCTTCATCTTCTTCCAACAATGCGATGCTAAACTTATATAATTCTTTAAGACAAGAAAACCATAAACGGGCAAGGGGTGAGGGTAACCAAAACACCACTAGCGAATATGGGAGATATACCGGAACTGATTTTTTGTCCACTATTCTACCCAATGAGTTTGAACAATTTGATATTTTGGCTTGGTGGAAAGAGAGGGAATCTCAATTTCCCGTTCTAACCATCATGGCCCGAGATTTACTAACCGTCCAAGCTTCTACGGTAGCTTCGAAATCCGCATTTTCTCTTAGTGGTAGGGTATTATCCATACGAAGAACAAGACTCACACCGGCCTCCTTAGAGATGTGCATTTGCTTGAAGGATCACTTGGACGCCGCGGAACATATACAAAATGTTTCAAGCCTTGAAGGTGAAATGGAATACGAAGAAGAAATACACAATATCGAGGTGGAAAAGGTGTGACAATATCACTTTCCGATGAAGAAATTGCGCTTGATCAAGCTTCACGCGAGGCTACATCCGAAGAAGATTTTGACTTTTGAAGACTTTTGAAGACTTTGAAGATGTTTGAAGACTTGAAGATTAATAAGAATTGAAGAAAATTGAAGAGAATTGAAGATTATGAAGATTATAAAGATTATGAAGACTTTTTCAATTCAATATTTTTTTTAAGAAGACTTAGAAGACTTTTGTTTAAGTCATTGTTCAATTATGTTTCCCTTACTAATTTTCTACGAATTCAATAAAAAAATTTCACCCAAACATTGTTTTTCCTTAAAAAGCTTAACGCTCGAACCACTTTTATTTCGGAGTTGATAAATGCAAGGAAGTTTTTACTAAATTCACGGAAAAGTACAAACTTCTATGCTTACAGTACTACTTTTTATGCACATGTTTCCTTGAATTTAGTAAAAAGTTCCTTGCATGTATCAACACACTTTGAATTTTATAGAATTATATAGACTTTTTAGATTCAATACTTTTTTTTAAGAAGATTTAGAGGCCTTTTGGTTAGGTTATTGATCAATTATGTTTCCAATACTAATGTTCTACGAACTCAATGAAAAAAATTTGGCCCAAACATTGATTTTCCTTAAAACGCTCAACGCTCGAACGAAAAATGAATTATATAGACTTTTTCGATTAAATACTTTTTTTAAGAAGATTTAGAGGCCTTTTGGTTAGGTTATTGATCAATTATGTTTCCAATACTAATGTTCTACGAACTCAATGAAAAAAAATTGACCGAAACATTCATTTTCCTTTAAACGCTTAACAATCGAACTAAAAATGAATTATATAGACTTTTTCGATTAAATACTTTTATTTAAGAAGTTTTAGAGGCCTTTTGGTTAGGTTAATGATTAATTATGTTTTCATTATTAATGTTTTACGATTTGAATGAAAAAAAATCGACCGAAACATGCATTTTCCTTAAAACGCCTAACGATCGAACGAAAACGGAATTATATAAAAAAAACCGGTTTGAAACCGGTTTTGAACCCGAACCGGTTTGGTTGGGGTTTTCGGGTGTCAAAATCGGGTTGGACCCGAACCGGTTTTGGCCAAACCGGTTTTGACCAAGTTTGACCAAAACCGGTTTCGGGTCGGGTCGGGTCGGCTTTTCTCAAAACCGGTTTTTGTGCATCTCTACCTAGCGGTATGTGAGAAACTATTCAACCAAAAGGTTGTAGGTTCAAGCCATGTGGTAGGTATGCATATATTTGTATGATATTATGTGAGGTAAGTTAGATTGTAGGATTGACTTTCTAAAAATAAAAAAATTGTTATTTTCAATTTTATTGTTGTACACAATAATAATGGGGGTTAATAATGGTTGTTCTATTCATCTTTAAAATGAAATCTCTATTTGATTTCTTAAGGTTCATATAAGTAGGGAACAATGCAATATTTATGTTTTTAGCGAAGTCTCTATAGACATTCACCATCTAAAGATTCATATATTTTTTTTCCTTCCAAAGTTAGTAACACCGACGAATTATAGTTATGTTCCATTATCTGTGATGTCTTTTCCACAATCATGAATCATCCATCAATTATTAATCGATGAAATAAATACTCAGAACGTGTTTCAGCATAATTGTTAAGCCATCACCACATGTGATTTTGTTTCTATAAAATAAGAAAAAAAATGTTGAACGCGTATAATTAAGACGTAACGGGTCCATATCTTAAAAATAATTGGTGGACCCGGAAGTTGGATAATCATCCGATCAATGTAACTAGCTTTAGTGAAAATGATAGAAATAAATTACACATAATATAGGTGTGAGATTCAAATGAGAATGTAACATTTTGCATAATGAGATGAGGAAATACATACATTTTTAATAATTTAATCTCATACCGAAAAGATTAAACCCTTATTGTGTGCCGTGCTTGTCAATTTAATTGGAAAGTAAACAAAACGTTACAAGTATAAATAGGGAATGAAACACCAAAACTTTCCCGACTACCTAACACGCTCACATGGACCAAACCTACTATACTATACAAAATACATTAATAGTTAAGATATTGCGATTTTTAAAATACACGTGATGGTATGACAAGAGCATGCGGAACCCCATTTTTCTTTCTATATAATTGTACGAACTTGCATGAAGCACTACATCAAGTCAATAAATCCAACACATACATTAGTAATTTCTTTATATAACTAGTCTCCTCAAATGGCCGCAATTTATTTATTTTCAGGTTCAATTATCCATTACAAAAGTTCTATGGCCATAACTAGAAGTTCTGACATTTTTAAGCCATTATGTTCATCAAAAACGACATCGTTGGCTGTCACTAAGGCCGAACCGCTCGTGAGACGATCAGCAAATTACGAGCCATCGTTATGGTCATTTGATTATCTTCAGTCACTCTCTAGTAAATACATTGTACGGTTACCAATTTGACCATGTTCATTTTTCATATTATATATTGCAAGCTACTTTGTTAGTATAGGATCAAATCATTATGTTCTTATATGTTAAATTCATGATTCAATCTACATAGGAAGAAGACTGCACTGCAAAAGCAAATACATTGAAGGAAGCGGTGAAGATCGTGATAAGAAAAACTAGCAAAGTCAAAAATCCGTCGAAGACCCTTGAATTGGTTGACGATTTGCAAAGACTTGGAATATCATATCATTTTGAAGAGGAAATAAAAGATGTGTTAGATGTGATTTACAACGATTACTACAAACATCAATATATGTGGAACACAATGGATTTGAACCTCAAATCCCTTGGTTTTCGACTACTTAGACAACATGGCTATCAAGTTCCTCAAGGTACAATTTCAGTCTGTTAAGGACCTTTTGTCACATGCGATCTCTTGTAGTTGTAGATAACTTTATGATTAAATGTAGTCACATCCAAAACATATAACGAAGTTTGATCCAAGGATAAAAAAAAGGAGCTAATTTATACGAGGAATATTTTATTTTCTACTAGGAAATAATAAGTTTCTTGTAAATATAAAAGTACAATTAGTAAAAAGTTACTTGCAAAAATCATCACTCAAAAAAATGCTGGTGATATTTTCATCATAGAAATTGATAAATCCATGTTGTGATGGATTTATCAATTTCCATGGTAGAAATATCATCAACAAAAAAAACTCTACAAGGAAACTAACCATGTTAAGAATTACTACTTAAGCCACTTACTATAGGTAAATCTATATAATTATAACCCAAAGTCATTTGTGTGTATTCAATTTCATTTGATCATATTTACCGGGTAAAATTTTACCCTTTACAAAAAAAACTTCGATTGGTCTATATATGTGTATTAAACTATACATCTTATTACTTATAGTATTAACAACTGACGTCGATTATAAATTTTTTTTTAATAATTTTCTCTTATATGCTATGTATATAGATATATTTCGCGATTTTAAAGACACGACTCAAAAAGTTAAACCACACGTATACGAAGATATAGTGAGCATGTTGAATTTGTATGAGGCTTCTTATCATGCCTTTGAAGATGAAAGCATTTTGGATGATGCTAGAGCGTTCACAACCAAATACCTACAACAAAGTTTAGAGAACATTGATGGAAGTGTATTGTCGTCATTAGTAAGCCATGCTTTGGAGCTTCCGTTACATTGGAGAGTTCCAAGGCTAGAAGCCAAGTGGTTTCTCAAAATATACGAGAATAGAAGTGGCGTGAATCCGAATCTGATCGAGCTAGCGAAACTAGATTTTAATATGGTTCAGGCAATCCACCTCCAAGATCTAAAAGAGTCATCAAGGTATCATATCTCACTTATGCTAGCTTGTCAAATTTATTGAAAAATATAAGGTTAAGACAATTTGGGATTCAGACCACCAGCGACGGAGACAGGGCGGGGGTAGTGTAGGCAGTCGCTCCCACGAGAATATTTAAATTACGTGAATTTTTTTTTTAAAGTGTTCATTACATTTTAAAATTTTCACCCCCACAAAACTATTAAAGAAATAAAAAATAAATTTTTTTCGCTCCCACCATCAGGAATTCCTGGCTTCAACCCTGCAGACCACAAACAATTATTTGCAATATATACAAGATCATATAACTGGTGTGCTTTCATATGCTAATCCACTAAAGTTGATGATACTAATGAACAGATGGTGGAGAAATACAAGTTGGGATGAGAAGTTGAGCTTTGCTCGAGATCGGTTGGTGGAGAATTTTTTATGGACAATTGGAGTTAATTATCTACCTCAATTTAATTATGGAAGGAGAACGTTAACAAAGGTTAATGCCCTGATAACTACGATCGATGATGTCTATGATGTGTACGGTACTTTGGATGAGCTTGAACGATTCACAGATGTTATTGACAGGTAACTACAAGAACAATACGTACGTGTTTAAAAGTTATAACGTAAGATTCACACAACTTTCAAATGACTGAAAATTTTCTAACACGTAGATGGGATATCAACGCGATTGAAGAACTTCCAGATTATATGAAGATTTGTTTCCTTGGATTCTACAATACGATCAATGAGATCACATATGATACATTGACTAGTACCGGATTTCACATCCTTCCATACCTAAAGAAAGCGGTAATAAATTCATCAACTGTAAATGTAATTATTTTTATTTTGTGATGATTGATATTGTGATACAAATCTGAATTCTCTTATTGTGAAATGGTTGCGTTTGTAGTGGGCGGATTTATGCAAGTCATACCTAGTAGAAGCAAAGTGGTTCCATGGTCGATACACACCAACACTCGAAGAGTACTTGGACAACGCTTGTGTCTCGATATCGGCTCATGTTACACTCATGCATTTTAACTTTTTAACATCAACAACTTCATCCGATGAAATCATGGAATGTATGAAAAGAGCTGATAACGTAGTTCGTTGTACTTCGCTAATCTTGCGACTTGCTGATGACTTGGGGACATCATCGGTATATACCTATAATTACTCTTACTCCGTACTATTTGGGTTGTAAATGTAGTTATTAGAAGGTATTTCTGTAGGCCGGGTTAATTATATTTGATTTAACGAATTTCATATACTATGTGTAGATATATATATAGTTAAACTTGACCATTATCTTATTTGTTTAGGACGAAATGGCAAGAGGGGATAACCCTAAATCGATCCAGTGTTACATGCATGAGAGTGGTGTAACTGAAGTAGAAGCAAGAACTTATATGAAAACGTTAATTATAAAAACATGGAAGAAGCTTAACAGAGAACGGGCCAGTGCTAATTCCAGATTTTCACAAGAGTTCGTCGAATGTGCAGAAAACATAGCTAGAATGGCACAGTTCATGTACGGTAATGGAGATGGGCATGGTCGTCCCGATATCGTTAAAATTCATGTATCGGAATTATTGTTCAATCCAGTACAAGAAATACAGTACTAGTCAAAAGTAATGTCTACAATGTACTAAAAAGATCTCATGCCAAATTATTGACGAACAAATTAATGAAACTAGAAACTTAGTGCAACAATAAATTGTTACTGAACTCTCAGCTCGTCATTGGTGCAAAATTAGTACAGAGTAATAAAAACTAAAAACTAGTTTCTTTATAATAAAATAACACAAAACCATATGAAAAAGGCCATAGGCCAAAAAAGAACAAACACAAAGAGGGTTTCACCTATTTTAACTTCAAATTAAGTGTCATGTTTTGACTTTTTGATTTTTTCTTTTCCAACTTTGACCTTAAATATTTTTGTTTGTATTATATAATACTTGATGTAAAATATATGAATGGATTGGGTTTTAAATGTATTTTCATTGGTATAATACTATAATTTTCATAAAGTAACATATAACACAAATAAGAATATTTAAGGTCAAAGTTGAAAAAGAAAAACTTTCAAATCTAATTCAGAATACTTAATTTGAGACGGAAGAAATATTATTTTCATTCGTTTGGTTATTAATATAGTGGAGTAGTAGACCAATCATAGAATAGCCAAATTCAAATGGACAATTTGATCCACTTGTGCAATGCACATGTCATGTTTTAACGATGATGTCCCTTACAGCCCTAATTAATTATGTAATAAGTTTCAAAATAAAGTAATATACTTATAAGAGAAAATTACTCAAATTTCAACGCATCATTTATCATTAAACAGACGTTGTCAGAAAAAAATTTCAAAAATAAACCAAGATTTCGTCGAAATAGACAAAATATTAGACAAGTTCGGCAAAAAACTTTGAAACAATAAATGATCTCCAAGTGTCCCAAAAGCTTTGCCGGTCAACATAAAATTTGCCTAATGCTTAAATTTTCGCCGAAATCAGATTTCGCCTAAATACGTGTGAATCGCATGGTTTCGGAGGAGGTAGGAACCACAAGAACAAAAAGACACAAACAGTGTTGGGAAAGGGGGAAAAAGGAGATCAGCACGAATCACAAAATTTCAAAAAAAATCACCAGGTTTTAATTTTAGGTGAATTTGTTGCATTTCGGCAAAAAGGGGGTGTATTTAGGCGAAATCTGCTTTCAGAAATTTTTGGCGTTTATTTTTAGATTTCGGCGAAAAAATAAAAGGAAATGGATTTGATTTCCGGCGAGTTTTGTAAGCGAATTTGTGATTTGAATTTCGGCGATTTTTATGTTTGACCAATGAATTTAATGTTGACCGGCGAAACTTTTGGGACACTTGACGATCATTTATTAGTTCAAAGTTTTTCGCCAAACTCGTCTAATATTTCATCTATTTCGGCGAAATCTTCATTTATTTTTGAAATTTTTTTCTGACAACGTCTATTTAGTAATAAAGGACACGTTGACAGTTTATTTCAGTAATTTTCTCTTCATATAATCTTGAAATTTGAAGATCCAAAACCATAACTTATGGTAAACCACATGGACGATTATTTATGTAATTATTCTTTTATTTCAAAAAGAGTTCCGGCTAGCTTTTTTATAAGAGGGTTAAGTCCTTTTTAATGAATATAATTATGTGTTAATTTTTATTTTATGTATGTAATAAAATTGACTGACATTGTATGTATGAAACTATTTATTTTTGTGTGTTATGTGTATTTTGATGACTTGCCAACTTGTAAAGATGACATGTGTCATCTTATAACTGATAATACGTTACCAAAATTCGTACAATGTACAAATATAAATGGTTTCGTCAATTTTGTTACACACACACAATGAAAGTTAACACATTACTCTTAATCCTTTACTAAAATATTGTAAAATATATTATTCTATTCATATTATTTATATATTGTTTCGTTATGAAAAACTTTACACATTTTACTATTGTATAAGTCGAATTTTGAACACTTCTATTATATGTATTAAACTTGTAAATATCGTCTATTATATATAAACTTTTCTTTTTTGGGTAAGGACAAAATATGAAAGTTTTTTTTTGCCTTACTCAAAAAGGAAAAATTATATACAATAGACAATATTTACAAGTTTAATATATACAATAGATAGAATAAATAAAAGTATGTGTTTATGAATCAAAATATAAATCCGAAATCATAAAAAAACGTGAAAAGTTGTACTAATTCCATGGTTCGTATTTTTTTTAAAAAAACAACAAATTAGAGTGCACCGTACCTTTGATTTTGAGTTTGAAATCAGTAGAAATCGATCTCTATAGTGTGTAGTTTAAGAAATTGATCCGAAATAAATGAAATACGTGCCTTCGATTTGGTGTTTTTGTGAGATCGAAGATGTGATCTCTTCAAACCCTAGCGCACTGTACAGGTATGGGTTCGTTATATTCTGATGCAGAGTATTATTCTAATATTTGATTTTATAAGTGAGGAATTGTAAAGGACAAAAATAACCCTCCACCTTTAATGAAATTGGACGGTTCAGATTCATTCCTGCATTCTTTTTTGATTTACCATACCCTTTTTGAACTCAACTCTAGTTCCTTCATTCTTACAAAAAGTTAATGTACTTTTTTGAACCTTACTCTAATATTCATTCACGTGTAAAAACCAAAAACATATATATAGCGAATTAGGAACTGAGCTATGAAGAAAAATAGGCTAATTTCTGATGGGCTCCAACCGAATTACAGTGGACTAAGGGTAGTAAAATGGGCCAAAATTCACACGTATTGTGCGTAATTGAAATTAAAATAGTCAGAGGAAACTAGTGATCCTTAACTTATGCATTTATGACTCTAAGTCTCTAAGTTAGAAAAACTACTTAATTGTTTAGTAACGATTTGCAGAGTAACCTAACGGTACTGTTAAGTCTGTTAGACTGTTACTAACATATTTCCGATTTAGGTAACAACCAGGAGCGGTGAGTGCTGGCTTGGTGAGTGGTGGTGTTTGTAGCCACATTAGGTATAAAGAGGGTGATGCTACATGACATCAATCAATTATCAATCGATGAAAAAAAATACTAAAAACGTGTTTCATCATAATTGTTAACTACTATCTCTCGGGCGCATCTGCCAATTATAATTTAAACTTAATACTCCATCAGTTCCAATTTTATTGTCTTTTTTTTTACTTTTGAAATATTTCTTTTCAACTTTTTTTGTTATATATAATATTTGATGCAAAATATATGGATTGATTGGGTTTTGAACGTATTTTCATTTGTATGATTTGCATAAAGTATTATATAACACATAAAAAAATATTTAAGATCAAAGTTGTAAAAAAAAGATTTCAAAAGTCAAAAGCGGACAATAAAACTGGAACGAATGAAGTATAATAAGTATGTAACATGTGTTCCAACTTGATGTAGTTCACTGCAACTTGTTACATATAACACGATAAATATAACTACTGAAGTGTCATCTTTTGTGTATGTATACTAGGCAGTCAAGATCATTGTATCCATTAATTGAAGTTGATTATACTAATGTTGGGATAAAAAGTTGAGTTTTGTTCGATATCAGTTGGTCGAGAAATTTTTTAATGGTGATAATTATCTACCCCGTTTCAGTTATGGAAGGAGAACACTAACAAAGGTTAATGCCCTGATAACTACGATTGATGATGTCCATGATGTGTACGGTACTTTAGATGAGAGCATCCACAATAACAAAAGCTTTATAAAGCTTTTCTACAATGCTATATAGATTTATAAGACAAAAGTCTTACAAAAAAGCTTTAACTCCAATAAGAATTTACTTTTAAAAGCTTTTCTATATAATTTAATACTCACATATATTCAAAAAGGCTTTTGCTTCAAAGTTTGATAAATCTCAAGCTTTTGATACAAAAAACTTTTGCTCTAACATAGAAAAACTTTTCCAAAGACTTTTTTCACAAAAAAACTTTAGATTAATTCTTCATTAAAGGTGCTCTAAGCTTGAAAAATTCACAGACGCTATCATGTCTACATAAATACATTCTTATAAGCTATAATCTAAGTTTTACACAATTTCATGCGATCAAAATATAATTTAATGCATAGATGGGATATCAATGCATAGATGGGATATATGAAGATAAGGGGAATTGATAAATACAATAACATTATTGTTTCATACAACATAATGCATAACAATTAAAACATATTGTACAAGTACATATAAGTATAATTTTGGTGTATGAAATAATCTTGGTGATGTATGTATCAGCACCCTATGTTTCCTTTATTTTACAACACGATAAATGAGATCCCATATGATACATTGACGAGTACAGGAATTGATCTCCTTTCGTACCTAAAGAAAGTGGTAACTAATTCATCACCCGTAACTATATATAATTATTTTTGTTTTGTGATTTTGATCATATTGTGATAAGAATGTAGTTTTTCTTGTTTTGAATGGTAACAATTGCAGTTGGCGGATTCATGTATCGGCAATATTGTTCAACCCAGTACAGGGACGCCTTTGTAGTCAAGAATAATGTCTGCTCTGTGCTAAAAAAAAAATTCTCATAATGACCACATTAGAGATGAACATACGAAAATAGCATCTTACCATATCAGAAAAAACTGTTAGTGAACTTTGGTCATTAAAAACTTAAAATTATAGTTTGGGTTTATTGTTTAAAATGTATTGTAATTTACGTTTTTCATTATACTTTCTTTGTCCTAAAATAACTGTCCATCATTTTAGTTTGTCCCAAAATAGTTGTCTATTTCCAAAAGTAGTAATTAAGGTTATCATTTTACCCTCAATATATTTTTTCTCAAAATTGATAGATTGGAGTGTGTACAAAACGCAAGGAAAAAAAGTCTTAGTTTAACAATAAGACTATAATTTCGTAAACTCCGTGAAAAATAATACTAGACATTTATTTTGGGACGCATGGAGTATATTGAATGGGGCCTACCAAAAATTAATGAAAAGTGTGCATACAATAGATGGGATTTACAAGTTTAATACATATAAATATACAATAGACCAAATGAAAGTAAATCTCATACAATAATATAAGAGACAAAGTATAATACACTTTCAAATAATAAACCCTTATAATTTTTCATTTCATAACAAAAGCAAAGATATTATAAAATTGAAAGCCAGCGAAAAAAAACAAATTGAAAGCGAGATGACTCCAATTCAGCGCCCCAAATCACAAAACTCATAAGAGCATACCCAACAGTATCATTGGTTTGGAACCGACGTGCGTCGGTACAACTGACACCAATGGCACCCTCAGTCGCTTGCTTCGGTATGAAATCCGACCCTTCGTCTTTTTTTTTTTAAAATAAATTTTTTTGTTTAGTGTATAAAACTAAAGGTATATATGTAATTTTGGGACTCAAAGATTAAAATAATTGTGTCACTGATGACAGAGATCGATCAATCAATTGTTAGTCAGTTTCAATCAGTTTTGACTTTTGAGAAAAGTTGATGTACCACAAAATAAGCTGTCAGATTCAGTCACTGATGAGAGTGACCTAATAAAACTAGAATAATAATAATAATAATAATAATAATAATAATAATAATAATAATAAACTTTAATTTTAGTAATAAGAGTTGAGAAATAAAAAATGACTTCCCAACTTGATGTGAAAAACTGCCTATGGAATTCGCTCCAATGTTTTTGCATAGTGACGTCATTGATTCCAGTGGTAAATCTAGAAAATTTAGACATAGTGACGTCATTGATTCCAGTGGCAAATTTAGAAAATTTAGACATCGATGGCATAGAGAATTTGAAGCTCATTCCAATCAATGGTTTATTAAATTTATATAAATAGTGAGGTGCACTAATTAAATATGAGTGGTAGTACTCTTACAAAAACAATAACTTTTTAATTAATTTTATACTAAGTCACCTAATTAATCGGTATCACATGTTACCGTTGACTATAATGTAAGTTTGCCCGGTTGATTCCTTACCTATGTGAAATGTACAATAATATGTCTTCGATCTTCACTTCATATTTTGTGGATCAGTTGTATATAAACAATGTGCATAAAAAAAAGTTGTATATAAACAATGTACGCTCAGTTAAACAAAAACAAAAGTTAGATTTAGTTACCTTCTACGTGTACTATCTTAATGTGAAAAATTTGACCGTTTTAACGTACAAAAAAATCAGGATCCTATTGAGTTCATGTTTCTTGTTTTCAAGTGATATGATCATAGATAAAATAAAAGAGGAGCAATTGTTATTGTATGCATCACATGATCTTAATTTTTTCCTTCAATGATACATCCACATGTCATTATATAACCGGTCGTAGGGATGATGATTGGAGTAGGATGTATAATTTGAATTACGGAATAGGCATGTTTTTCATGTCTTTCGACTACTCCAGCCACAATCAGTTTGCATGTTTTCGTTTTTGCACACAAGTTTATAAACGTGGAGATTATCTATACTTGTTACACTATAAATCACTAAAATTTATTATAATAATTGAAAATCATTTTGACCCGTAAAAACATGAGCTGGCAATCTTTGCTCAAACCTTCGAGAATAGGCAATTATGGACTATTTTCTAATTCTATTGGGTTTATATAGACTTCCAGTTTTTAGAAATGGGTTAAATGGACTATGTCTTTTTTTCTTTTTCTTTTGAAGGGGTGATATGGATGGGATTTGGGAGTGTTCTTTACTTCTCTTGAGGAGTTGAAAAAGAAAAGATCAATTTTGCCTTTTCCAATAAAAGTAGTTTATATATATATATATATAGGGTAGTGATCAAGGGGGAAGTGACAAAATAGGGGGAAGGGGGAAGTGAATCCTGGCCATTAGATCACTTTATTTAATAAAAAACGTGGAAGGGCATTTTGGTCATTTATGATGATTACTACAATAGGCTGAAATTGATTCTAACCAAAAAGTACGCTCATGTATCAAAAATTAGGGCAAAACTACAACAGTTAACAAATTTGAATTGCATCAAACAAAATGACATGATTGAATCGTAACAACATTCAATTGAATTCCGAATTATTGAAGAATTTGTCACAACAGATGAATTGAAGAAAAAGCAAAAGAAAAATTGGGGATAAACCTAAACTTAGATGAAGAAATCAGGCGTATTGTAATGAAAAATACTATGATTCGTTGATTATTTCATAAGATTCAGGTATGAATCGGTGCTTAATTTTTATGTTAAACTTTTTTTTAACTTGTTACCATATTCCTCATGCTTTGGTGTCCTCAAAATTTGATTTATGATGATGAATCTGATGTAGAAATTCATTATATGTGATGAATGTTTAAAAATCATTGTATTCAATGACTTCCATATTGCCTGATGATAAATAACAAACTAAAGCATATACAGTGATAGGTCTTTTTTACAGTTTTTGAAAAAAATGAATTCTTAATTTCGATAGCATGCATTACGATGAATATTATTAACTTTATATATTAGTCTTCAACTTTCATATAATGAGAAGGGAAATAGAAACAAAGGTTACCGTTGTTGGGGTATTTGAATTTCAAATGATGAATATTGGTGTTGTGTGATGAATGGTAGTAGTTCATTAGCTTGAGTTTAGTTAGGTTGAATGGGTGTATTAAAGGTCATTGGCTTTGTGGAGATATTGAGTTTGTACGTAGTATTTCTTTCTATTTGATGAACAGACTTTTTGTTTCACATGAGGTTAATTGCTAACCATATAGTTGGGTTGCAAGTATGAGAGCACAATGATGTATTTTAATCTATTATGCACAAAATTTAACTATTATCTACACGAGAAAGTACTATGTAGCTTGTTTTTATCGACACGTGAGAGAAAATATGTTTGTTGAATTCGGCATTTTTTGTGAACAGAATACGTCGATCTCAATTCGTAATTAACTGGTAATTGTTGGAATAAAGTTTTCAAATGCGGTTTGAGGGTGAAGATGTTCTTGTATAAATATATATATGTGGTAACATGATGCATATAATTAGCTAATGAATCTTAAGTTTGTAATATCAAATTTAGAAATTAGCTTATGAATCTTGAGTTTGTAATCTCAATTAAGATACTAAGTTGATGAACGATGATTGTTACTGATTGCAAACTGTTTAAATAATGTTGTTTAATAGTTTTCTGAAATGTAGTTGATGAATATTACTGAATATTTAACAATTGTTATTGAACTAAATAATTGGTGTGCTATTTTTTATAATTGTTTGTTCAAACCAACGCACTCTCATTAATCATTTCTTGATTATTTGTTCAACCATATAACATACTATAATTATGGATCCCATAGGGTTTGTGGTTTTAACTTTTCTTTCATATATAAATGCAGCAGTAGATGTGGTACCCTTACGGTGTTATTCTGGAATTATTGTATGGGAGACTAATATGATGATGTATATCGGCTTATGTTCGATAAATGGTTCATTCACAGTTATTGACTTTTTAAAATTTCTATATATTGATCATTATTATTGCATCTACATTGTTCGGCAGTATGAGTAAGCTATGATGCAGAGTTCGATGAGGCCTTTCCAACATTAGGTAAGATTCATCCTGATGCATGTTAACTATTTTTACATTTTTATATTCATTAAAAAATTGTGTTTAGTTACTTTAAACACTTACCGATCTTATGATATTATACTTTGAATGAATAGCAAGTGAAAATACAGATGAAGGGATCATGAAATTCCGCGCTTCCCTAATATGTTTGTATACAACAACAAGGAATATGTCAGAATCAAAAGCATCATTTTGGTTACCCAGTTTTCATTATGAGAGATATGGAAACATACAAAGGTTGAAAGAACTTGGACCGTGGATTATAAAATGTAGGACACACACAGAATATGTGAATTAAATCGTTAAGAAACATATATGCGACAAAACTCCTGCTAAGTGATTTGAATCTACTTAAGAAGAAGTTCTGAGAGAGATGGCATATTTTGCTTTACGTTATTATGAAGAACGCAAGGAAATATTATGCTAAGAAGCTATTAGAGCGTGTTTGGTGAATTTTAGGAACATTGTTTGAATGTACGTAAAACTAAAGAATATCAGTACTATACTACTTAGCAACCTTGTTTGAATTTTATTATACCTTATTAATGTTCATACGTATTAAGAACTGTTCACCATGATCGTTTTGTAGATTTCTTATTATTTATAGATATATGCATTGAACTCTTTGCTTTTGATATGATAAAATTTACTGTCACATAATGAATATTACATAATCAATACAATAATATAATGTCACTGATAAACTTTCATTAAAGTTTTTTGTTGAACTTATAGTTAATATGCTTCAAAATGAATATTAATTGTAAACTGGCATAAATAATACATAAAACATTGCAAACTTTATTTATGTTGATTCATATAAAGCTCTCCGAATTCATTTCTAATTTCTCTAAGCCACTTTATTATCAAGTATATGTCATCCTTGGTAATCGACTTAATGTTCATTATCAACGAGTGTTATACTTAATATTCATTATCATTAAATGTTATCAGTTAATGTACACGTACATGATTGTTATCACAATATATTCATCGATTGAACGTTATAACGATTGAAGTTAAACTATAACGTTCATTAATAAATGGTATCACTTAATCTTTATCCATATCAAATTGATGGTGAGATGGACACTTCCCCATGTCCCTCAAATATGACATCTTCCCTTTGGATCATGTCACTATTAGTACTCATCAGCTCGTATGTTAACATGTATCAATATACATCAATACGATGTAAACTTATGTTAAGATGCATCACAATACATACTATTAGTACTCATCTGCTCGTATGTTAACATGTATCAATATACATCAATACGATGTAAACCAATATTAACATGCATCGCAGTGCATACTATTAGTACTCATCAGCTCGAATGTAAACATGTATCAATATACATCACTACGATGTGAACCAATGTTAACATGCACCGCAGTGCATACTATAAGTACTCATCAGCTCGTATGTTAACAAGTATCAATATACATCACTACGATGTAAACTTATGCTAAGATGCATTACAGTGCATACTATTAGTAAATCAACTCGTATGCTAACAAATATCGATATACATCACTACGATGTAAACTTATATTAAGATGCATCACAATACATACTATTAGTACTCACCAACTCGTATGCTAACAAATGATATACATCACTACGATGTAAACTTATATTAAGATGCATCACAATGCATACAATTAGTACTCAACCGTGTGAGTGTGAACATATATCGATATACATCACTACGATGTAAACCAGTGTTAACATGCATCACAGTGCAGACTATGAATACTCATCAGCTCGAATTTAAACATGTATCAATATACATCATTGTGAACCAATGTTAACTTGCATCATAGTGCATACTATTAGTACTCATCAGCTTGTATGTTAACATGTATCAATATACATCAATACGATGTAAACTTATGCTAAGATGCATTACAATACATACTATTAGTACTCATCAACTTGTATGTTAACATGTATCGATATACATCACTACGTTGTAAACCAATGTTAACATGCATCGCAGTGCATACTATTAGTACTCATCAGCTAAAATGTAAACATGTATCAATATACATCACTACGATGTGAACCAATGTTAAGATGCATTAAAGTACATACTATTAGTATTCATCAGCTCATATGTTAACATGTATCAATATACATCAATACGATGTAAACTTATGCTAAGATGCATTACAATACATACTATTAGTACTCATCAACTTGTATGTTAACATGTATCGATATACATCACTACGTTGTAAACCAATGTTAACATGCATCGCAGTGCATACTATTAGTACTCATCAGCTAAAATGTAAACATGTATCAATATACATCACTACGATGTGAACCAATGTTAAGATGCATTAAAGTACATACTATTAGTATTCATCAGCTCATATGTTAACATGTATCAATATACATCAATACGATGTAAACTTATGTTAAGAAGCATCATAGTGCATATTATTAGTACTCATCCGCTCGAATATTAACATATATCAATATACATCACTAAAATGTAAACTAATGTTAACATGCATCACACTGCATACTATGAGTACTCATCAGCTCGAATGTTAACAAATATCAATACACATCACTACAATGTAAACTTATGTTAAAATGCATCACAATGCATACTATTAGTACTCATCCACATGAGTGTTAATATATATCGACACATATAAATATTAAAAACATTTTAAACAGATTTATACATTCGTTAATGTAAGTTGGTAGTAACATTTTTTTTGGTGTAAACCTTTAAAACTGACAGGTTTGTTTAAAAAAGCTCAAATAGTATAGAGCATAGACTCTTAAAGTAAACATGGGTTATTTTTTGGGTTTACTAAGAGTTTGTAATTATTGGATGCTCATAAACAGATGTAAGGTAGCTTTAAATATACGTATAAAAAATTATCAAAATTTTAAGGTTGCTTTAATACATGAATAGTACACTGTGATGCATTTTAATTTTACATTGTAATTGTGTCATATAAATACATGTTAACACCCATGTGTACGAGTACTAATAGTACGCACTTCGATGCATCATAACATCAGTTAATATCAGCAGAAACTATGAGATCAGCAAAAATTATGACATCAGCAGAAACTATGAGTTCAGCAGAAACTATGGGTTCAGCATAAAATAGGAGTTCAACAGAAACTATGAGATCAGCAGAAACTATATCATCAGCAGAAACTATGAGATCAGCAGAAACTATAAAATACCCTTATCTAATTTAATTAAGAAACTATGAGATCAACAAAAAATTCGATGAATCTTAACATAGGTTACATCATAGTGATGTATAACGATACATATTAACATCCATGTGGGTGACTTTTTAATAGTATGCACTGTGATGCATATTAATATTGGTTTTACATTTATATCGATACATGTTAACATGTGTAACATAGATTCATAAAGTATAAACACATATATTTCAACTGGAATATATTTTATGACAGAATATAGTAGTATTCTATTAACTATGTCTTTTTGATGTTTACATAGTGTGCACTGTGATGCATATTAATTTTGCATTGTAGTGGTGTCATATAAATACATGTTAACACCCATGTGTACAAGTACTAACAGTACGCATCATAATACATATTATTAGTACTCATCAACTCGTATATTAACATGTATCGATATTCAGCACTACGATGTAGACCAATGTTAACATGCATCGCAGTGCATACTATTAGTACTCATCAGCTCGAATGTAAACATGTATCAATATACACCACTATGATGTGAACCAATTTTAACATGCATCGCGGTGCATACTATTAGTACTCATCAGCTCGTATGTTAACATGTATCAATATACATCAATACGATGTAAACTTATGTTAAGATGCATTACAGTGCATACTATTAGTACTCATCAGCTCGAATGTTAACAAATATCAATATACATCACTATGATGTAAACTTATGTTAAAATGCATCACAATGCATACTATTAGTACTCATCCACATGAGTGTTAATATATATCGACACATATAAATATTAAAAACATTTTAAACAGATTTATACATTCGTTAATACTAATACTACTATTCCAGCTTGATTTTGTTTTAAGAAATTCAAAATACAACAAACCAACATAATTAGTCAATAGAATTAAAAATACACCCAACCTAGTTAATTAGCTTTCTAGCTTTGCTTAGTAATTGACTTCACTTCGAAATAAGCTTCCTAATCTTGAATCCTTTCATCAAAGCTTTGCTTGTTGTGCTTTAAATTCTGATTTGTCATTTGCTTGTTGCTTGTTGTAAGGATTTTAACTTCATACTTTGTTCTTAAACTTCTCAGCTAAAAAGCTTGAGCTCTTCCTTCTTTCTTTAGATCACAATCCCATAGGTCTTTTCCCTGGTAATTTTCCATGTGTCGCATGATAAACATTGCACCATCTGTTCCTCCGTCCTTAATTAGTCCCCCATGTGATAATCTTCGAAATTTAAAAAAAAAAATGTTATTTATATCGGGATGATCCTTCTCTATTTCGTCAAGTAGCACCATTGAGAAAGGGGGTTTACAAATGGTTTCAGTAAGGGTCAAAAATTCATCGTGCCTTTGTAAACTGATGGCGACCCAATTAGTTTGCTGACTGTATGTCGCCCCATATATTCAGTCATGTCTCTCTTAACAAAGTACCTTCCTGTAATTAACACAAACAGCCACTAGTAACATAAGAACCAATCGTAAGACTCCGACCCCCGATCCTTGTTGATGATCCATTAGTAGTTGAGTACGTCACATTTTCCATCAGTAAGAACCTATGAAACTATTTTAACTTATCAAACATATAAACATATAATTAAAACTGATACTAGTAACATTTAACACAAATAATATTATAACTATTAAAGCTCAAAATCATCAACACATACATGAAATAATTGATTATCCTAATAACAACGTACCAGTTGAAGAATGAACATTCGAATTAGCTTATAAAGGAACATTGGAACTAGAAGAGATCAGAGAAGCTACTAGAAAAATCATTAGAAAGAATCAAACATTAATTAAATATACAAAGATATTAAAAATAAATAACATTCATCACAGATAATGTTATCATTATTTGTACGTGCAAAAAGATTAATATTCGCATATTATACAACCATGTTACATAACATTCCATTAGCTTTTGACCTATCAACATCTCACACAAGAAAATGTACGCTAAATCATCATAATGATAGGGAGACATCCAAAATAAGAAATTTGATAAAATTAGATATCTTTTCTACCAATCAACACATATTAGCAGCAATAGTATTATGCAACCGAGATATGTGACATGTATACATTTCTACCTCCATATAATAAACCATAAGCGTTTCAGGATGACGAATTCAGGCAACAGAGATAATAACTAACATTAACTTCAAAAAATGAACACTTTAGAATCTAATAAGTGATCTATAATGCTATATTTGTTAACAACCACCATATAACAGTTATGAATGTAAAGACATATCAAAATGAAGTAAAACTAATACATATACTAAATACTCAGTAAGGTATACCCACATCAAAATTGACTAATAAGATGAATATAGCTAAATATTCGTTTAAACTAATACTGTATTAACTAAAAACTACATTCATGATGTAAATAAACATATCACTATATAACATACAAACATAAATTTCAATAATATATAAGAAACAACAAAATTGAAATTATCAAATTGTTAGGAACACTTACTTTATGAATGTGAGATTGCAAATGTAGACTCATGAACACTCGAATTGGATTTTAACAGAACATTCAAGCTAGAAGATATCACATGACCTGCAAAAACAAGATTATAGAAGTTAGCAATAACAATTGAAAAGCAAAAAATGTTTAAAATAAATAATATGCACCACAAGTGATATTAACGTTATTGCAAATCAACATATAAAATACAACAATTAAAAACTAAGAAAACAAGTGTTAAATTAAAGATACCAGTAGATTCGGGAATAATTGAATTTGATTCCAATGTTAAATTGGAACTAGAAGACAACATAAATTATGGAAAACACGAAATTAAACCCTAAAAACGAATGGATGTAATTGTAATTCGAAACTCAAACTGAAACCCTAATTTCAGAACCAAAATCGAAATTGTTGAGGATGAATAACGGATCGTGAACGTATTTCATTATTAATAAATAACAGATTCATGTAAACGAATTCATCACATGAAAGAAGATTAAAATTGGATAATTAGAAGAGTATACATAAAATTGGAGCATTAAAGATGAATTTCAGTCAGATGAAAATTCTTAATGAAATCCAAATTGAAGATGAGATGATTTCGATTAAGATGGAATTTGGAATTTCAATTGAAGATGAGAAGAACATGAACGTACTTTCTAATTGAAGAGATATGATGTGTCTGTGTTTTGATGAAGAAGAAGAGGGTAAATGACCAAACTAACCTTGTCCATTTAAACACAATGAAACGTAGGAACATGGAGTTACAGTGCACCAGAGGAATTATGATGAAATGGATGGTGAGATGGTCACTTCCCCCCTTCCCCCAAAAATGCCCTCTTCCCTCTTGATCATGCCACTATATATATATATATATAACTTTAACCGATTTGTTCACATGTGAACTATTCAGTTGTGAACATATGTGTTTTTACGCGTTTTTATACGTAATTTTATATTTTTTGACGTCTTTTTGTTTCTCATTTGAACAAATATTAATGTTCACATGTGTATAAAGTGAATTACACGCGAACAATTACATATTTCGTATGGTTCTATAGTTCTCAACTATATAGTGGTTCACATTTGAATCTTCCCCTGGAGGTTCAAATGAGAACCAATTAAAAGTAGAGAACTGTGAGAACCACTAGATTACGTGTTTATTCACATGTGTGTGTGTGTATATATACACACACACACACACACACATACATATATAAACTTGAGATCATGTGAGAACAAGGAGATTCCATGAGAACGGTGAGAACACATCTTAGCCATCCATTTTTTGATCAAAAAACTTGATTTTAGATGTGACACTTTTGTAAATACTTTGAAGTTTGATTATGGAGGGTTCACATAATGATTGCTAGGTGAAGTTAAATTTTTTTTGCTTCACAATAGTTTTAACATTGTGAAGTTTTATTTAATTTTTGTTAACAACAATGTTTGAAGTGGTGAATTGATATGTATAAACATTAATCTCTTCAAAAACTAATGTTAATAAAAAAAAATATTTACTAAATCTCATTAAAACTATGTGAACCTATAAAAATAAAAATTTATACCATCATAACCTTATGTTCATAAAAAAAAAAAAACTTAACCTCACCAAAATGATGTGAAGCTAAAAAAAAACTTTACATGATCAAAATGATGTGAAGTTAAAAGAAAAGCTTCACATGAGCAAAATGATGTGAAACTATAAAAAAAAGCTTCACATGAGCAAAATGATGTGAAACAAAAAAAAAAGCTTCACATGAGCAAAATGATGTGAAGCTAAAAATAAAACTTCAAAGTATTTACAAAAGTGTCACCTCCAAAATCAGGTTTTTTGATCAAAAAATAGATGGCTAAAATGTGTTCTCACCGTTCTCATAAAATCCACATGTTCTCACAAGAACCCAACCTTATATATATATATATATATATATATATATATATATATATTACCAAGAATATGCTTGTTTATATTTTATTCTAAGATGTAAGTATGTTAGATTTACAGAATCATGTTTACTATAAATGTTTTACGATCATTCACACTTTATTGTATAGAATGTTTGTATGGTTATCGATGACCACGATTGTCACCTGCCAATAGTGACAGCAGCACATGCTTTTAGCGTTTTTCATATCTTAAGGCGTTCTCATAATTTACAAAAGAAAAACTTTTTACTTAAAAGATTCAAAAATACTACTTAATCGTTCTGCATTAAGTGTTTACATTTCTATTTTGATTTATTCCATAATAAATGTCTACTATAGGTGGAAAAATGAAAGGGTATGACAAGTTTAGGTGCTAAAACGAGCTCGGATTTTAATGGGCTTCGGTTTTAACATGTTCGGGTTTTAATGAGTGTGGATCATAATAGGCACTTTCAATATTTGGTCGATTGGGTTCGTTTCGTCTTGACCATATTATACTATATATGCCCTTTAAACTTTTATGGACAAAAATAGATAAAAATACTTGATCATTTTTGTATTATAATTACTATAACTATATATTATAAAAGATAAAAAATTATACCAGTAGATTCATAAGTAAATAATTGATACTTACACTTCGTTGTTAACTGAGATGAGGATCATACAATAAATCATTTGTTTGGCTAAAGTAATTAAACTATATCACAGAAGTGCTAGATTTAAAATAAAATAAATTATTGATGTACTTGTCTGGAAAGCTAAAAGAGTATATATCTTATATATATAAGATCAAGCAATTCACTCATAAGCTTCCATATAAGATTATCTTAAGCTTCCACATAATGCTTTAATTTAGTGATACATGTAATCCACTTTTATCTTATAATAATACAATAATTTACTGCAAATGGTTTCACTAAATCTAAAATAACCTACCACAATATATTTAATTAATTTAGTTTTTATGTATTACCTTCATACTTACATTAATTTTATATAATCAATTCATCTTTATATATAATTCACTCATAAGCTTCCATATAAGATTATCTTAAGCTTCCACATAATGCTTTAATTTAGTGATACATGTAATCCACTTTTATCTTATAATAATACAATAATTTACTGCAAATGGTTTCACTAAATCTAAAATAACCTACCACAATATATTTAATTAATTTAGTTTTTATGTATTACCTTCATACTTACATTAATTTTATATAATCAATTCATCTTTATATATATATATATATAGAGAGTTTGGATCAAATGAGAACACTTCAAAAATAAGAACGGTGAGAACACCTCATTAATGCACAACTAGCCTACAAAAATCATTAGATTCATAATCATACAACTCAAATATGCAAAGAAAAACAAATGCACACTTCTAAAAATGCACAAAAAAAAACGAATTGATGCACGATTATCTCTATAATTGTGCATCAATCGTTTTTTCAATTTTTGTGTATTTTTGAAAGTTCAAATCTATTCTAATCAATTTTACTACACATATTTGAGATGTATGAGTGTGAATCTAATGATTTTGTTCGCTAATTGTACATTTATGAAGTGCTCTTACCGTTCTTATTTTTAAAGTGTTCTCATTGGAACCTTACCCTATATATATATATATATATATATATATATATATATATATATATATATATATATATATATATATATATATATATATATACACACACACAACAGATCAAGCAATTCATTCATAAGCTTCCATATAAGATCATCTTAAACTACCACATAATGCTTTAATTTAGTGACACATGTAATCCACTTTTATCTTATAATAATTATAACACCCAACTATTTCAAGACCATTTTTTTTAATACATATAGGAAGCGTATATTAAATTCATACATCATAGATTGCATATTATACAATATCCAAAATGGCAATCCACAATTACATGGTTTTAAATCCATACTACTAAGGTAATTACAAATATTAAGTTAGGTGTTATTTAACCAAAACATAAGGTTAACTCATAACATAATTTTTTAAACCAGAGTGAGCCATCAAACATTCCTTTACAAATACTTCGTGCAACCCACATCAAAAGATAAATCTGCAAGAAGTAATGAGATGGGATTAGCACAAAGCTAAGTGAACAGATCCAAATTATCAACCGAACCCAATTGCACAAATGTTTACAGCAAAGCATCATAAACAATTAACTTCAAAGAGGATCGGTGGTCCTTGAGGTACCCTCAAGCCGCGGTGACCCCCAAGTAACACTTTAAACCAACTGAAGGCCAAACAGTGGTTAAACCGATAGTTTGTTACTATTACTACATACAACATAATTACAATAAACAACACATGTACAAAGTACTTATGTTGTTCAAAGTAATAGTATCCAAACCCAATCCATGTTGACCTCCGACATTCAATTTGGTCCACAACCATAATGCCAATATACATATATATATGAAACACTATATAATAATAATAATAATAATAATAATAAACCAAATTTACCCGTTGTAACCATGTTGTTACAACCAAGTTAGACTGAAAGTTCAAGATCCACTCACCCTTGACAATCACCGTTTCCACTCAAAGTTCTAATATTATTGAGTCTTCGGTTTATCTGAGAACATAAATAAATAACGAGTTAGGAATCCATTTGAAATAATGCAACTCATCTCAAACTACATCACTTAATAATAATCACAACATTCCACATTCATTGTCTTTTATTAACTTTGTTTAACATATACATGTATATAGTATTAAAATACCATACTACACAAAAGTATCCCTGTTTAGACTCATACCCGATCGGCTCAAACATCCCAACCGATCTGCTAAGTGCTTTACCCGATCGGCTCAAGTTGAACAGATCGGTTACCCCTTGATCAAATCGTGACACAAGTTCAGGGGTGAGTTGCTGATTGAATTTTGAACTAATCTAGCCTAACGGCTTATTTTACCCGATCGGCTGTTTATACCTAGCCGATCGGCTGGACTAGTTATAACCGATCGGCTATGACCAAATAACCAGATCAGTTCCTGTTTCTGCACATATCAGCTTCGAACCAAAACTCCAAAAACATGAAATACAAATAGGAAACACGAATTCAGTCTGTAATCAACCTCAAGTATCATCTATAAACATGTATAGCAATAAACAACAACATCTAACACCAATTTCTACACGTGCATCATAGATTCAATCTAATTTCTACTAATTTAACCATATACATACAAAATGGAGAATTATACTTACAATGGAGATGATAATGAAATGATGATGATAGAATTCTGTTGTAGGTTCATAATTAAGCTTCAAGAATGGTTGAAATCAGAATTTCTCTTATGAATTCTAAATGTAGGTAAGTGTGTGTTCTTGAGAGAATTAGGCAAAATGGGGGAAATGAGGAATAAAGGTCGACTAACTTATTTAACCCAACTCAAATACAGTGTAATATTATACCCGTCCTAAATCTATTGCCTGGAACCTAAAAATCATTTGCGAGAAAATACATTTTATTATACCATCATCTAAATTAATTTAAAACAAGCAATAATTCATTTATCACTATAAGTCGTTTGACCTTTTGACCTATTAATTTAAATTATCCAAATAATGCCAAGTATTCGTAAATACAATTTAAATAACGAAATAAATTAAGGAAAATACCGTAATTCTACTAGGCCCAAGTCGAGGATGTTGCAAATCTTCCCTCCTTAAGGAGATTTCGTCCTCGAAATCTCGCCACGCTCAAAGAGGTTAGGATAACGCGTCCTCATGCTAGACTCGGTCTCCCACGTAAGGTTTGGGCCCAAACTATGATTTCACTTAACCAACACCATATGTATGTCCTTCTTTCGAAGTGTAGTCACCTTACGATCTAAAATCTCTACAGGCTCTTCTATAAGTCTTTGATTTTGGTCAACACGCAAGTCTTGCAATGGAAGAACTTTGGATTGGTCCTCCACATTGCATTTCCTTAAATAGCACACATTGAAAGTATCATGAATACCCGCCAATTCCGGAGGAAGATCCAATGACACCGTTTGATCATTGACTACATGTCGGATTCTAAATGGTCCAATGAATCTAGGAGCTAGTTTACCACGCTTCCCAAATCGAATAACACCCTTCCAAGGTGAAACTTTCAAATAAACCCATTCACCCTCTACAAATGAAACGGGTCGACGACGCGGATCGGCATATTGTTTATGTCTATCACGTGCAACTTTTAACCTATCACGAGCTATAGCTACCTTATCGACTGTAATTTGTACTATATCAGGACCCGCAAACTGTTTCTCACCCGCCTCTAACAAACAAGTGGGTGGTCTACAGTTACGGCCATACAACATCTCATAGGGTGGCATGCCTATACTAGAGTGAAAAGAATTATTATAAGCGAATTCAACCAACGGCAAGTGAGAATCCCAAGACCCACCAAAATCCAAAACACACGCTCGCAATATGTCTTCAAGAGTCTGAATAGTCCGCTCAGACTGATCATCAGTCTGAGGATGATAAGTTGTACTCAAGTTAATTCTAGTACCCAATTCCCTTTGCAAACTCTGCCAAAAACCCGATACAAACCGAGAATCTCTGTCGGAAACAATGGACAACGGAATTCCATGTCTAGAAACGACCTCATTAATGTACAATTGTGCCAACTTACTCAATGATGCCGATTCACAAGTAGCAAGAAAATGAGCACTCTTGGTCAATCTATCGATAATTACCCAAATCATATAATTACCCTTAACTGTGCTAGGTAATTTGGTTACAAAGTCCATGGTTATATGCTCCCATTTCCACTCGGGAATCTCAAGTTGTTTTAATGATCCATAAGGTTTTTGATGTTCGGCTTTTACCTGAGAACAAATATGACAAGATTCAACAAACCGAGCTACATCCAATTTCAAAGTAGGCCATCAATACAATCGTTTCAAATCATGATACATCTTAGTACTTCCGGGATGAACCGTCAATCTAGATTTATGAGCCTTCATCAAAATCACATCCCGAAGACTACCAAGTAAAGGAACCCAAACACGCGACTGGCAGGTCTTTAATCCACGTGAATCATCAATCAACAAATCCTTTCTTTTAATCATCACCTCGGATTTCAAGTTGTTGTCCATCAAAGCCTCCATTTGTGCTAATTTCAATTGATCAATCAAATCCGAAAAAACATCCAAACGCATAAAACAAACCTTTTCGGATTTTCCTTTCCGACTTAACGCATCGGCCACAACATTGGCTTTACCCGGGTGGTAACGAATCTCACAGTCATAATCTTTGATCAATTCTAACCATCGCCTCTGTCGCATATTGAGCTCTTTTTGAGTGAACATATATTGAAGTCTTTTGTGATCCGTACAAATGACACATTTCGTGCCATAAAGATAGTGCCTCCAAATTTTCAAGGCGAAAACCACTGCTGCAAGCTCCAAGTCATGGGTAGGGTAATTTTTCTCATGAGGTTTCAATTGACGCGACGCATAAGCAATAACACGGTCTCGTTGCATTAATACATAACCTAAACCTGCAGAAGAAGCATCGCAATAAACTATGAAATAATCGGATCCTTCAGGTAATGCTAACACCGAAGCCTGACATAACAGTTGTTTCAATGTCTGAAAAGCCGATTCCTGTTGTTCATTCCACTGAAACTTAACATCTTTTCGGGTTAATTTTGTCAAAGGACCCGCAAGTTTGGAGAAATCCTTAATGAACTTTCGGTAATAACCCGCCAACCCAAGAAAACTCTTAATCTCAGAAGCAGATTTAGGTGCTTGCCAATTCATAACTGCCTCAACCTTGGATGGATCTACCTTAACTCCATCTTTACAAATGACATGTCCCAAAAACTGTACCTCCCGAAGCCAAAACTCGCATTTGGAAAATTTTGCATACAACTGCTCCTTTCTCAAAATGTGAAGAACCAAACGCAAGTGCATTTCATGATCGGATTCAGATTTAGAATACACCAAAATATCATCAATAAACACAATAACAAACTTATCGAGAAAAGGTCGACATACTCTATTCATCAAATCCATGAAAACCACCGGTGCATTAGTCAACCCAAAAGGCATAACAAGAAATTCATAATGACCATATCTAGTGAGAAAGGCAGTCTTAGGAATATCCTTCTCACAAACCTGCACTTGGTGATAACCAGACCTCAAATCAATCTTAGAGAAATAGGAAGACCCTTGTAGTTGATCAAATAATTCATCTATTCGAGGCAAATGGTACTTATTCTTAATGGTTCTCTTATTCAACTCCCTATAGTCAATACACATACGAAAGGTGCCATCTTTTTTTTTAACAAATAATACAGGCGCACCCCATGGAGAAGAGCTGGGCCTAACATGTAACACCCACTTTTGTGACCTGAGGGTAATTAGGTAATTTTCTTTACTTATATATTATTATTTGTTATATTTATATATTGTGTTTTATACGTTTTGGATTATAACTTAGAAAATTCGGTTAAAGGATTAATTGTGATTAGTAAAATATTAACCGTTTTAAATAGTTATAGTTCACAGTAAAATAAAATATTTTTCCTGCAAATGGTATTTAGGTTCCAGACAATAGAGTTAGAACGGGTATAATAATTATACTGTAATATAGAAATGGAGTTGGGTATAACCCAACCTTTATCTTCTTCCCTGTGATTTTCCTTTCCTTTGCAAACTATGAAGTATGATATGAAATTAACATTCAAACCAAGCTAGAAATCTCTTAACAATCATAAGCTGTGATTTTGGAACTTACATCAGACTTTATCATCATCTTCTTCCCTCAAATTTATAACTCGAAGACTTAGTGATTTAGTCAGTTGAGTAATTGAAGCAAAGTTGACAGGTGAATAGACTTGGAACTTCGGTTCGAGTTAGTTGTAACATATTGGTTACAACGAAATAAACATAGTGATTATTGATTGTTGTTGATATACATATATACATATATATATATATATATATATATATATATATATAATTGTGATGTATTGTTTAGATGAATTGGAGGTCAACGACTGTTGGACTGATTGTTACAGGTTAGTCAATGTGAGATTTGTGATCATGTGTTGAGAATGGAATACATATCGACTAAAGGTAGCAATCAGTTATCGGTAAATCACTGTATTGGCCTGCAGTGATTGTAAGTGTCGCTTGGTGGGTCACCGCGGACTGAGGGCGCCACAAGGACCACCGATCCACTTGATGATGTTGTGTCTATGTGTTATTTGTTGTTAATTAATATCGTTGAGCTAAGTCAACTGTTAGTAACAGGTTTATTCACTTAGCTTCGTGCTAATCCCATTATGTCGCACCCCCAAATTCGGGTTGCGGAAGCGAATCGGGTCGGGGCGCGACTAATCAATATACATAGCACAAAGGATATAATGAACGACCACTACATGCGTCGTTTTACATTTAAATTGATAAAATAAAAGTTTACATCAAAGTATCGTTTACATTAGCTCCTTTTGAAATTGAGAGACTTAAGTACATAATTAAACTATACAAAATGTAATAATGCAGCTAAATCTCTGATTGTTTGCATGCTGACTCGAGCTAATGGATCTTGATTAAGCAGTCCAACCTACTGCTGGTCACCTGTGATACATGCTAAAATGGGTCAGCGAAACGCTGGTGAGCTCACAGGTTTGTATATCAACATATATTTGTATGAACCGCAAGATTTTATAATTGAATTTAAAATGCAATTAAGCAAAATAAAAGTTATACAGTCATGAGCACATAGTCTGAGCTTAACTTGAGTGTCAGGTCCAATTAAGGAAACCCAACTGAGTTGCCTCCTACGAGTGCCTAATCTACACTCGTCTTCCCAAATGCTAATACGTCCGTTTGACCAGTTAGTGCGTGCTAACCCGGACGAGGATTGTCAATCCTATATGATATCATATACTAACATTCACGCTACAGATGTATTACCAGACTATGCTATGGAGGGCTTTATTGATTAGTTGAAAACAACTCATGTAGTATTTGATTGAATTGTACTTGCGTTCTACTTGTAAAACAAAACGAGCAATAATATCACACCCCTTAATGAAAAACAGTAAAATAGGGGCTATGAGACTCACCTGAGCCTTGAGTGTCTATTAAAATAACTTGAATTGATTAACTGTGAATTGATGTCCGAAGACTTGTAACCTGTCGGGCGTTCAAAACGCATAATGTTATATGAGTGAGTAGATGTCTCAACAGACCATCTATGTTTGTTGTCCAACAATTTGTTATGTCCAAATGTTTGATTGTTCAACTTGGTTTATCAAAAACGTGTACGACCCGTTGGTGAAAGTTTGTAATAATAATTCTTTAAGATATTATCATTAATTATGTGTCATCGTATACATTGTTACATTATGTATCATGTGTGGTTATAAGTGATTACCCATGTTCAATACTTAGTGAAGAAACAAATCCCATAAATTCTGTTTTTAGCGACACTAGTAGCGTCACTAGTGTCAGTGTCGCAAGTCATGCGACACTAGAGTAAGTGTCGCAGTGTATGCGAGTGTCGCAGGTCATGCGACACTAAAGTCAATATCACAGTGAGTTTATGCGACACTAGGGTCAGTGTCGCATTAAGGTCAGTGTCGCAGTGAGGTTATGCGACATTAGGGTCAGTGTCGCATGTTCAAACAAATTTTCAATAAGTAAAGACACTATTAGCGACACTATGGTTGTGTCGCAGGTAGTGTCGCAGTTAGTGTCGCAGGTCATGCGACACTAGCGTCTGGCCAAATTTCTATTTTTAGCCCAAGTGTATCCAAGTGTCGGTTTTCGTTCGGGAAACTTTCTAAAATTAGTTTTTGGTCCAAGTTACTTAATTAAGTCAACCAAACCCATTTTTGTTACCACTTTCCAAAAATAGTAAGTTTTTCGAAAACTAGCCACTTTTGTTGACTTGGTCAAACTTACTCGGTTTGACCCGAAACTTTCACCCAACCCAAATATCAGTTTATAGAGTCTAAATAAATTGTCGGTTTGTGTTCAAGTTCACCAAGAGTGTCGGTTCTTATAAAAGTTCCAAATATTCAAGATTTCACATTTTTGACTTTTTGTCGGTTTATTTCGCCAAACGTTTTACCAATTTCTGGTCCAAGTCAAGTCTCACACTTTTTATCAACTGATCTTTTATGTGTGTAGTGTCTAACATATATTTTTCCAAGAGTCTTAAGTCCATGATCATAGAGAAACAATTTAATTAGTCATACATAGTTCAGTTTCTGCTTTTAGTCAGGTCAGTCCCAAAGATTGATAAATAGAGAAAAATACGTTCGGATCTGGTAAAACTGTAAAACATAAAAGTTGTAGATCTTTTCAATACGCAAATTTTAAAAAAAATGCATCTTCTAACTCTTCTTAGAACTCAAGTTATGACATTTTTAGTAATCTGTGTTTTTCTGGACAGATTGTGTATCTTTTGTGAAAAGTTCATAAAAACGTATTTCAAGTTTATATTTGGACATAATCTTGTTAGGTGAGCTTTATAACATGTAAATAGACAATATGAAAGTAAGAAAGAGTTTCCTTACAAAGATCTTGATGGAAATGTGATGAGATGATGGTGTAAGTGTTCTTGAGCTTGTTATTATTACAAATAGTTAAGGAATTTGTTGGTGGTTGATGGTGGTGACTTGGTAGTTTAATGTGGAGTTATGGTGGTTAGAATTCTCTGGATTTATAGAGAGAGAAGTGATAGAGAGAAGTTGGAGAAAATGAGAGAAAGAGAGTTAGTGGAAAATGGTCTTGCATGTTGAATGTATGGAAGTAATGAGTGAGTGGGTTGCATGAAGGATTAAAGGAGGAAAGGAAAGGTGGCACATGGGTGCACATGGGGGTTGAGGGGGCCGGCCAAGGGGGCCCACTCAGGGGTATTTTGTTCATTTTCTCACTTATTCGATTTGTGCTTCGTGCGGTGTTCGTTTTCTCGTTCGGTTTGGTGTTTAAACGTTTATTACGCGTTTTTAAGTAACGATTTAGATTTCAATACTTTCACTTGAAGTGTTCTTTCTAAATACTTGGAAAAACATTTATATAGATGATTCGTTAATTTAGGGATCTCGATTTTCTCGTTCGTTGTACGGATTTTAAATCACGTAACCGTTGTTTGTACGACACGAATTGATTACAAAGTATTATTATCAAAATAATATTTTGGGAAGATATTGTCATTAAATAATGTTATATTATTTAATAAAATTATTTCACCAACGTCCGTATTTAATTGAACCGAATTACATTCGATTTGAAACTTATACGATTTAATCGAATCGCATAATTGTATATATTCAATAATATATATATCGGTACATTAATTAGCCTAACACAGAACTAATTACATGTAATAATAATTGATTAGGCACTAATTACTAGCCCTAAATTAACGGGTGTTACACATTAATTACTACTTGCAGGTTTTGAGATGATTTAGGCCGGGCAAGGAATGACTGAAGAATGTTTGACTCTAGTTATACTCTGATGTTCTTCAAACCTTAATATATGTTTTGATATATATATATAATGCTTAGAATATAATTAATGGTTTGTAAACGTTAATAACCAGTACATATAACTCATGTAAATTTTGTAGATGACATCATGTTATCTATGTTTATAATGTAATTGGGATTTCGCTTTCGACCCTTTAAAAAATGGATGAAATATTTTGAGTGTGTTATTTAACAAAACCCTTATCTAACAATTTCTGAATTTGACTCATCATTTCACGAATTTCTGAGGGAGCTAATCTATAAGGAGCTTTAGCTATAGGAGTAGAACCATGAATTAAATCAATTTTATATTCTACTTCTCTAATTGGAGGTAGGCCAGGTAACTCATCGGGAAAAACATCCGAGTATTCAGAAACTATCTGAATATCAGAAACAGTTTTCTTTTTCTAATTTAGCATCAATAACATAAGTCAAATACGATTCACACCCTTTAGCTAGAGATTTTCTAGCTTTCATTATTGAAATCAAAGGTATACTACCCCTTTCCCGTTCCCCCCGAGCCATGACATATGACTCATCCGAGATTGGGATTCTTATCAACTTTCGATGACAATCTATATTTGCTTTATTCTTACTTAACCAATCCATTCCCAAAATAGCATCAAAACCCGGAATAGGCATTAGTAGAAAAGAAACAGGGAAACTATGGCCTTCAATCCAAATGTTAACTCCAGTCACCGATGTGGTAACCGGAACCATTTTACCATCCGCTACCTCAACCTCAATGGGATTAGTAATACAAGTAGGAGTCAATTTCAATCTATCACTGTAAAACATGGAAATAAAGGAACAATTGGCTCCTGAATGAAATAGAACACTTGCTGGTACAGAATTAATAAGGAAAGTACCAGTTATAACATCCTCGGTTCTGACAGCTTCATCAACTGTCATTTGAAAAGCTCTGTCAGTTGCTGAGGGTAGATTCTTTCTTTTCTGACTGGAAGATGAAGACCCCCCTCCGACCATACCCGTTCTTTGCTTACTCATCTCAGTACATTGACCCGATCGATGACCTTCCTTATGTCAATTCCAACACACATGCTTAGGGAAAGTACAATCCTTAACATCATGTCCAAACTGACCACACTTAACACATCTAGCCGTTTGTGGAGTACATGGTCCGGTATGCTTTGCCTTACAAGAATGACACCAATTAGCTTTATCCACTATGCCCCCACTTTGTCTCTTGCCTTGAGGGGACCCATGCCATCTTTTCTTTCCTTGATTCACTGAGGAATCACCTTTTGATTTAGAAGAATATCTTCCTTTAATTTCCAAGTCATGCGCCCGAATATCACCATCTATAGAACGGGCTAATTCGAAAGCTTGAGTAAGAGAACCCGCTAATCTCACAGTTGTTCAGTAAGTATGTGGCAACATCCCAACAAAATGGTCAATCTTAGTCTTTTCATCCGGAACCCATTGTTGCACAAACCTTAACTTCTCAGAAAACTGAGAAAAAAGCTCATCCATGGTCATATCATCCGTCAACTGCATATCCATAAACTCACGTCGAATACGAGTCATGTCGAATTCGGAACAATATTTCTTACAAACCTCGTTATAGAAATCGGGCCATCTGATGGACTCTCTTTGTTGTGGTGTCAAAGGTAGTGTAATAGAATCCCACCATGCCATAGCCGGACCCTTAAGGAGTTGAACCGCATATGAAACCTTTATCTCATCCTCACACCGACAAACCTCAAACTTCCTTTCCACATCCCTTAACCAATCGAGTGTGACCGAAGGATTGGTACTACCACAAAATTCAGATGGTTCACTAGATTTAAAAGTCTTAAAAGAAGATAATTTAGGTTTAGTTGCTGGGATGACCGGGCTTGTTGATCACGCAATGATTGTTGTAAGCCTCTAAGTTTTAATACTTCCTCATCTAACTGTAAGACATAGTCATCACGATCTAAATCACCCACGGAAAAAGATGTACCAGACTGACCTCGTCTATCAATAGGATTTTCTAGAGGAGTAACTTCCACTCTAGAAACGTTGTTGGGAGTATCGGTCGGATGTTCATCATCTGCCATATCTGCAACAACACATCATCTCACAATTCGTTAATTGTTAGTACTTACACACTAACTAATTCTCCTATCATAGCTAAATCTTATACCCTGGAATGTTTGATAAACACAATTAGATTTGGGATTGAACAGTTATCACATGTTCAATTCACCCAAACCCAAAGCTCTGATACCAACTTATAACACCCAACTATTTCAAGACCATTTTTTTTAATACATATAGGAAGCGTATATTAAATTCATACATCATAGATTGCATATTATACAATATCCAAAATGGCAATCCACAATTACATGGTTTTAAATCCATACTACTAAGGTAATTACAAATATAAAGTTAGGTGTTATTTAATCCAAAATATAAGGTTAACTAATAACATAATTTTATAAACCAGAGTGAGCCATCAAACATTCCTTTACACCCATACTTCGTGCAACCCACATAAAAAGATAAATCTGCAAGAAGTAATGAGATGGGATTAACACAAAGCTAAGTGAACAGATCCAAATTATCAACCGAACCCAATTGCACAAATATTTACAGCAAAGCATCATAAATAATTAACTTCAAAGAGGATCGGTGGTCCTTGAGGTACCCTCAAGCCGCGGTGGCCCCCAAGTAACACTTTAAACCAACTGAAGGCCAAACAGTGGTTAAACCGATAGTTTGTTACTATTACTACATACAACATAATTACAATAAACAACACATGTACAAAGTAATTATGTTGTTCAAAGTAATAGTATCCAAACCCAATCCATGTTGACCTCCGACATTCAATTTGGTCCACAACCATCATGCCAATATACATATATATGAAACACTATATAATAATAATAATAATAATAATAATAATAATAATAATAATAATAATAATAATAATAATAATAATAATAATAATAATAAACCAAATTTACCCGTTGTAACCATGTTGTTACAACCAAGTTAGACTGAAAGTTCAAGATCCACTCACCCTTGACAATCACCGTTTCCACTCAAAGTTCTAATATTATTGAGTCTTCGGTTTATCTAAGAACGTAAATAAATAACGAGTTAGAAATCCATTTGAAATAATGCAACTCATCTCAAACTACATCACTTAATAATAATCACAACATTCCACATTCATTGTCTTTTATTAACTTTGTTTAACATATACATGTATATATTATTAAAATACCATACTACACAAAAGTATCCCTATTTAGACTCATACCCGATCGGCTCAAACATCCCAACCGATCGGCTAAGTGCTTTACCCGATCGG
Organism: Pseudognaphalium luteoalbum; assembly: GCA_963422505.1. Classification (NCBI taxonomy): domain Eukaryota; kingdom Viridiplantae; phylum Streptophyta; class Magnoliopsida; order Asterales; family Asteraceae; genus Pseudognaphalium; species Pseudognaphalium luteoalbum. Next base: position 21,248,566 of record OY730192.1, read on the forward strand.
CTCAAGTTGAACCGATCGGTTACCCCTTGATCAAATCGTGACACAAGTTCAGGGGTGAGTTGCTGATTGAATTTTGAACTAATCTAGCCTAACGGCTTATTTTACCTGATCGGCTGTTTATACCTAGTCGATCGGCTGGACTAGTTATAACCGATCGGCTATGATCAAATAACCAGATTCTGCACATATCAGCTTCGAACCAAAACTTCAAAAACATGAAATGCAAATAGGAAACACGAATTCAGTCTGTAATCAACCTCAAGTATCATCTATAAACATGTTATAACAATAAACAACAACATCTAACACCAATTTCTACACATGCATCATAGATTCAACCTAATTTCTACTAATTTAACCATATACATACAAAATGGAGAATTATACTTACAATGGAGATGATAATGAAATGATGATGATAGAATTCAGTTGTAGGTTCAGAATTAAGCTTCAAGAATGGTTGAAATCAGAATTTCTCTTATGAATTCTAAATGTAGGTAAGTGTGTGTTCTTGAGAGAATTAGGCAAAATGGGGGAAATGAGGAATAAAGGTCGACTAACTCATTTAACCCAACTCAAATACAGTGTAATATTATATCCGTCTTAAATCTATTGCCTGGAACCTAAAAATCATTTGCGAGAAAATACATTTTATTATACCGTCATCTAAATTAATTTAAAACAAGCAATAATTCATTTATCACTATAAGTCGTTTGACCATTTGACCTATTAATTTAAATTATCCAATTAATGCCAAGTATTCGTAAATACAATTTAAATAACGAAATAAATTAAGGAAAATACCGTAATTCTACTAGGCCCAAGTCGAGGATGTTACAATAATACAATAATTTACTCCAAATTGTTTCACCAAAACTAAAATAAGAGAAAATTACATAAACCATCCTTATGGTTTGCTGCAAATTTCACTCGCAGTCTTTTAATTAATTTAATTACGTCAATAGTCCTTTATTTTAAAATATATTACGTCAATAGTCCATTTTAAAATATATGGTTTGCTGCGTAATTAAATTATTTAAAGGACTGCGAGTGAAATTTGCAGCAAACCATAAGGATGATTTATGTAATTTTCTCCTAAAATAACCTTCCACAATATATTTAATTAATTTAATTCTTATTTATTACTTTCATATTTACATTAACTTTATATAATCAATTCAACATGAGTGTATAAAAGTTAAGCATTATATTATAATTAATTTAAGACATAAGATGTTCCAAAAAAGTATCTTGATAATTATTTTTAGGGTTTTTTGCCGAAAAAGAAACAACTTATTCTTGTTTTTGTGTTTTGGGGTATCAAATATTTTTAACTTTTTAAAATGAACAACTTATTTTAAAATTAGGATTAAAGGGTATATGGCTAAAAAGTTCAGAATATTTGATACGCGAAAACATGCTAATGTCAGTGATTCGGTAAATATGACATAGATCGGAGAATGGTTAAATGCTTCTTTGGGAAAAACGAGAATTATTTGACTCATTAATCTTTCACAAATGGTTAAAAATTTCGAACTTTTTGGTTATATACCCTTTAATCCTAATTTTAAAATAAGTTATTCATTTTATTAAGTTAAGAATATTTGATACCCCAAAATACAAAAACGAGAATAAGTTGTTCCTTTTTCGGCAAAAAACCCTTATTTTTATCTACAGATAATGTGATATCTTATCATTACTATATAAATGAAATTATCTTCAAAATTTGACACACAATACTCTAAGAATTTAACACATAATACGCCAGAAAATTAACACATAATCTTAATCATTTCTATAAAAAAAATATATTTACAATTCACTAGGAGTACCTACTAATAAAGTTTACCCTTTTTAAATATAACCACTAAAAATGTTACAATGATCATTATACCAAAACTATATCAAATATCTTATTTCAAAATCTTATAATGATCATTATACCAAAACTAAAATATATATATATATTTCAACAAATAGACTTCTTAAAATATGTCAAATGCACTTTAAACAATGCTATAATTTTTTTAGCACATCATGATATTATTATAATATTTTCTTTACTATCTATAACTAATGGTCATTAAAAACTAATCATTAATTCCATTTAGAAGACATTATATATGTATAATAACATCAAAGATATTATACATAATAGTCACGCACATGCAAGAACAATACGATGCTCATCATACCACCTCTCGTGTCCAATCTAACGTTAAAAGAAAAAAAAGAACATTGTTTATCAAGAAGTTATGTAAAACTCCAACCGTTCAGATAAGTATATATCCATTGTCCCATTTTCACCTAACATCCATGATATACACCTCTTTAAATATCTCATGTATGTAAGGTGGTATAACTGTCACCCCCCAACCCACTACATTATACCTTAGGCGATATCGTATCATAATTCTTGAGAAAATTTACAACTCTTAAAGACCACTATCAAGAAGAATCACTTTTGTTACAAAGTCACATGCATCACACTGCCTACAATTATTTGTTGTCTATATTACTTATAGACCCTGATAAAAGATTGTTCAAGAATGTGTTTAGTCAACTATGTAAACTACTAAATCAAATAAATGCTTGAAGTAACCTTATTATATGGGTTAATGCGTATATTTCTCTCATTCTCCAAATACACACAATAATATAGCATTGCTTGCCACTAACTACGCAAAATTCTTAACACCATTTGACATCCGTGAGGGCTATGCATCACACAGCCTTTGCATTAACTAGCATATATACTAGGCTCTACAAAACTATACACGTACCATACTATACTATATAATGATATAACAAGTAGGGGTGACAATTTGGATCGGGTCGAGTTGACCCGCTTGGGTTATCAAGTTGGCAGGTCAGAAGTAGTTGACCTAGCCCCGACCTGATTTTCTAATCGGGTTGAGTATTTCAACCCAACCCAACCCTCACCCGACCTGACCCAGCCCAGTTGACCCAATTTTTAACGAGATCAACATATTTTTGAGTCATTTTATATTAATGGGTCAATTTCGGGTTCAATAGGTTACATGGGTCACTCTCTAAATTTATAATTCGTCATTAATAAAGATAAAAGTGTCTATTAAATCCCAAACAATCATATTAGTAGTATGTTCATCAAAATTTAGTAAAAAAAAAAAAAAAAAAAATACTTGATTCATTAAATTAAAATAAAACTTTTAAACTTTAACCACATTTTTAATTTATTCTTGTCGGTTTCATGTCGATTTTTAGGCTGTGTCGGAAATTACCATCCCTAATATAGTTTATGGACAAAAAGAAGTTAAAATGTTTTATTAAAAAAAATCAAAGTATAAATATTTTATGATTTTAAATTATTATTTTTTTATTTTCGGGTCATCGGGTTGACCTGATGACCCATCAGGTAACCCGAACCCGGCCTGAAAAATAATCAGGTTATCGGGTTGGTGGGTCAACGGGTCAAAAAATCATGACCCAACCCGCTTATTTTCGAGTCGGTCTCGAGTCGTGTTTTGGGTCGTGTCGGAAATTGTCAGCCCCCAATAACAAGGACCTTCCTATGCATTAAAATATTAATAATAAAATATACCATACAAGGACCCTGTCATGATTTAAATAAATTTCTTTTATAAATTATAAGAATTGAAAATAAATTATTGAGTATTCGATTTACAACTTGTTTGGTCAAAAGGATTATTTATCATTTAGTTGTCAAATACACAAGATATTAAAAATTGGTTAGTCAATGAATATCTCACCCTGACACCACATCTAGGCGTAAATGGGCTTGATCACAACAAAAGTTTCTAATACCTTGCATAGAATATATATATATATATATATATATATATATATATATATATATATATATATATATATATGTGTGTGGTTGGTTTCTGGTGAGAACAAGGAAATTCCGTGAGAATGGTGAGAACAAATCATAGCCACCCACTTTAAAATTAATAGTCCAAAATGAAGGTTGCATTTTTATAATTATTGAGAAGTCTGGAAAAGGGTGGTGATATTTTGATAAATAAGTGGAACTTCATTTTTTATTCACAATTTATCTTTAATTTGAAGCATAAAATAATTTTGGTTCACAATAGTTTTAAAGTTGTGAATTTTTTTTCTAATGTTTACAAAACTTTATTGATATGGTAAAACTATCTTTTTAACCTTCACATTTAGTATACCTTGTGTTAATCACTATAAAAAGAAGCATCATATTATATAACCTTTTGTAAAGCAATAAAAGACACATTTTATCGATACAAAAGAAAGCTTCACATTATTCAAAACTTATGTGAAACAATAAAAGATACATTCTATCAATATAAAATAAAGCTTCACATTATACAAAAATTATGTGAAGCAATAAAAGATACACTCCATCAATACAAAACAAAGCTTCACATTTTATAAAACTTATGTGAAACAATAAAAGATACAAAACAAAGCTTCACATTACACAAAACTTAAGTGAAACAATAAAAATACATTCCATCGATACAAAACAAAGCTTCACATTAAACAAACTTATGTGAAGCAGTAAAAGATACATTTCATCAATACAAAACAAAGCTCCACATTATAAAAAACTTATGTGACATTTCATCGATACAAAATAAAGCTTCACATTATATAAACTTATGTGAAACAATAAAAGATACATTCATTGATACAAAACAAAGCTTTACATTATACAAAACTTATGTGAAGCATAAAAGATATATTCCATCGATACAAAGCAAAGCTTCACATTATACAAAACTTATGTGAAGAATAAAAAATACATTTCAAACAAAGCTTCACATTATACAAACTTATGTGAAGCAATAAAAGATACATTCAATCGATACAAAATAAAGCTTCACATTACACAAAACTTATGTGAATCAGTAAAATATACATTCCATCAATACAAAATAAAGTTTCACATTATACAAAACTTATGTGAAGCAATTTTAGAATTGATATATTAATCGAATAAGTAAAAAATAGGCACTCATTGTTATTTTCATTTACACGTCGAGGACCAAACTCAACTACGTATATCAAGTTTAGGTTCACCAATTTGTATTATTATTATTATTATTATTATTATTATTATTATATACTAATGCAAATATACTAAAAAAAACTTCACACATGTAAAACTTGTGAATGAAAAAGAAAATAAAAAAATTAACGATAGAAGTTAATGGTGAAGGTTAATCAAAGTTTACAATAATTACGAAAATGCCATCATGACAAAAGTTCAAAATATTTACATAAATGCCACATTCAAAATCAGGATTTTTTATTAAAGAAAAAAAATTTAAGGGATGAGATGTGTTCTCACCGTTCTCACGAAATCCTCTTGTTCTCACAGGATCCCAAGTCTATATATATATATATATATATATAGTTGTGAGTTCAAATAAGAAGATTCATTTTTGTGAGAACGTATGAAACACTTCAAATCATTCATTAACTATCCAAACCACGTTATTTTAAAACATTTTTTCCGTAGCTTCTTTTTCAAAAAACTTTTATAATCCATTTTTCAAATAAAAAAATTAGACATTTTTTAACTTTTTTATATATTAATTATTAATTTTTTTATTCATAATAATCACATTTTATAACTTGATAATCACATGAATAATATGTGATTATCATGTCATATTTTGTGATTATCTCGAACACATGATAATTACATTATATTTGAGAATAATCACGTTTGATTATCATGTTATATTTAGTGATTATCTTACAATAATGATTGTAAAAAAAATAATGTTTTTTAATTTGTATTTATATCATAGCTTCCAAAATGATTTTAATAGTAATCATTGAAAAAGTTTTTAATAATAATGTGTTTCGAATAGTTAAAAAGTGATTATGAGGGATTTACTACGTTCTCATGAAAATTAGTTTTCTTATTTGAACTCACCTCAACAAATAATATATTTTTAATTTGTCAATTTAGTAAAAAGTGATTATTGTGAATAAAAATTAATAAAAACTAATAAAACGTCAAAAAAAATTTATTTAAAAAATAGATTCTAAAAGTATTTGAAAAATAAGCTACAAATAAAATTTTGTAAATTAACTTTCTTATTTGGATAGCTAAATTTATTTTAGAATGATGACATTATAAAGATGTTTCCCATATATAATTTAAGATATATATATATATATATATATATATATATATATATATATATCTTAAGTTATATATGGGAAACATCTATATAATGTCATCATTTTAAAATAGTTTTAATTTTTAATATTAGTAAATTTCAAATAAATATTATAACGTATAAAATAATTTTCTAATTAAATACTCACTTACATATAAAATTATCCAAATCGACTTGTAATGTTTCTATATTCATTCATCAAGTAGGAAAAAAATTACTTGAAAGGTTCATATAGACTTAAAATATTTTAATTCTTCATTAACTTGGTTTCTAAAACTTTTAATTTTTAATCTCTACTTATATAAATTCATTTGCATATGAATTCAGCTAATTTCTTAATATACATATTAACTTACACACTTTATTAATAAAAACAAGATATTAAATACGAAATTTCATATTGAAAATTAACAGTCCGTGTCTATACATGGGTTTATCGTCTAATATACGTATGTATATATATCTATGTATATACTAAGTGAGTAGTAAAGATGGCTCCAGGATTTACCACATAGGCAATGATGCCACATGTCAACCCCTTAGCTTCAATAAAAAAGTTATTTAATTAATATTATATTGTTATTTAATTTAATTTAATTATATTAATTAATAATCAATAACAAAAATTAATTAATACTCCGGATATATTATAACAATTGAAAAGAAGAGTTCCATATGTAGGCAAAGACTCCAACTTTATAATTATTTAATATTTAATATATATTTTTATTTTATTACTATTAACTAATAAATATAAATACTCCGTTATTAATTGTGGAGTTTAATGTGAATTCTCAAATTGAATTAAATATTATGAATATATTAGATATCTTATCCAAAGTTACTATGTGACAAACATCGGACTAAACTTAACTACCCCTCCATCCCAAATTTATAGTTCAATATTCTATTTTGGGTTGTTCCAAATTAATTGTCCACTTTCATAAATATATAAAAATGAAGAGATAATTTCTTTTATACTCCTAATTTATATATGTAAGACAAAAAAGTAGGTAAAAAGTAAAGGGTAAAAATGTCATCTTATCAAAAAAGTAAGATAGAAGTTGATGTTTTTTTAAACTGCGTGTTTTTTGTCTAGACGGAAGGAGTATTTATTTATTAGATATAAATAAATAGCATTACCACATATTTGAAAAAAATTCTATATATCCTAAAATTAAAATATAGAGATCGATGACGACGTATATGAGTAAAAAAATCTCTACAATTTCATTTCAACTATGTCACTATTTATTATTCATTGATTACCATATGCAATCAATATCAGTTTATCTTTTGTTTATATTTTAAATTAGTAACCCACTCGGTATTTTTTGACTTATACTTATTTGTTTTACAGAAATATTGAATGTAGATGGCAAGTGAATTATCGTTGTTTGAAGAAATATTTATAAGGTAGCGCAAGTCTTGAAGAGGTAAAAAATTATATTGTTTGGAGTACAATATTTGAACACATGTTTATCATTATTTATTATTACAATGGCATATATTTGAGTATCTTATTTGTTATCAAAACGATCAATATGATTATCATAATTGCGAAATGTGAATTCCCGTGCATCGCACGGGTTTGCATCTAGTGTGTATATATATATATATATATATAATAAGTACGATTATTTCATTTAAAGTTAATTTATCAAAAAATATTTAGATATTCAACGAAGATCCAATAACCTACGTAATCCAATGTATATCGATGATCAATTAAAAATTAGATGGATATGATCGGATTGGATGTGGATATAGCTCCACTCAGTCCATATCCAATATATCTTATATAATAAAAGAAAAATCTTGAGAAAATAAGAACTATTAAATGGAGATCAACAATTAAGATATAACCCTTAGTTTATTTCATGACATCATTAATCCCATTATTATATGACTAAAATATTAATTTACCCTTCTCTATTTACAATATACATCCTTCAATATCTACAATATAAATCCTATGTTTTTCCTTTAGTTGTAAATAATCCTCTAAATATTTTATTACTTATTATTTCTTCTATAATTATAATTCTTCCTATATTCTTATTTATTTTTATTTTTTTTGAAAAAACCCTAACAAGTTATTTTCAATTCCAATAAAATTCATAACTCCATTTCATCGCCGAGTGGTTTAAATTCGTATACGACCTACTATTTGAATCCTTTTATCAATTTCTAATTTACAATTTTTGGATCATAGATGCCAACGGGTCATGTAACATCCTCGACTTAAGCCTAGTAGAATTACGGTATTTTCCTTAATTTATTTCGTTATTTAAATTGTATTTATGAATACTTGGCATTAATTGGATAATTTAAATTAATAGGTCAAATGGTCAAACAACTTATAGTGATAAATGACTTATTGCTTATTTTAAATTAATTTAGATGACGGTATAATAAAATGTATTTTCTCGCAAATGATTTTTAGGTTCCAGGCAATAAATTTAGGACGGGTATAATATTACACTGTATATGAGTTGGGTTAAATGAGTTAGTCGACCTTTATTCCTCATTTCCCCCATTTTGCCTAATTCTCTCAAGAACACACACTTACCTACATTTAGAATTCAGAAGAGAAATTCTGATTTCAACCATTTCTTGAAGCTTAATTCTGAACCTACAACTGAATTCTATCATCATCATTTCATTATCATCTCCATTGTAAGTATAATTCTCCATTTTGTATGTATATGGTTAAATTAGTAGAAATTAGGTTGAATCTATGATGCATGTGTAGAAATTGGTGTTAGATGTTGTTGTTTATTGTTATAACATGTTTATAGATGATACTTGAGGTTGATTACAGAGTGAATTCGTGTTTCCTATTTGTATTTCATGTTTTTGGAGTTTTGGTTCGAAGCTGATATGTGCAAAAACAAGAACTGATCTGGCTATTTGGTCATAGCCGATCGGTTATAACTAGTCCAGCCGATCGGCTAGGTATAAACAGTCGATCGGGTAAAATAAGCCGTTAGGCTGGATTAGTTCAAAATTCAATCAGCAACTCACCCCTGAACTTGTGTCACGATTTGATCAAGGGGTAACTGATCGGTTCAACTTAAGCCGATCGGGTAAAGCACTTAGCCGATCGGTTGGGATGTTTGAGCCGATCGGGTATGAGTCTGAATGGGGATACTTTTGTGTAGTAGGTTATTTTTATACTATATACATGTATATGTTAAACAAAGTTAATAAAAGACAATGAATGTGGAACGTTGTGATTATTATTAAGTGATGTAGTTTGAGATGAGTTGCATTATTTCAAATGGATTCCTAACTCGTTATTTGTTTATGTTCTCAGATAAACCGAAGACTCAATAATATTAGAACTTTGAGTGGAAACGGTGATTGTCAAGGGTGAGTGGATCTTGGACTTTCAGTCTAACTTGGTTGTAACAACATGGTTACAACGGGTAAATTTGGGTTATTATTATTATTATTATATAGTGTTTCATATATATATGTATATTGCCATGATGGTTGTGGACCAAATTGAATTTCGGAGGTCAACATGGATTGGGTTTGGATACTATTACTTTGAACAACATAAGTACTTTGTACATGTGTTGTTTATTGTAATTATGTTGTATGTAGTAATAGTAACAAACTATCAGTTTAACCACTGTTTAGTCTTCAGTTGGTTTAAAGTGTTACTTGGGGGCCACCGCGGCTTGAGGGTACCTCAAGGACCACCGATCCTCTTTGAAGTTAATTGTTTATGATGTTTTGCTGTAAATATTTGTGCAATTGGGTTGGGTTGATAGTTTGGATCTATTCACTTAGCTTTGTGCTAATCAAATCTCATTACTTCTTGCAGATTTATCTTTTGATGTGGGTTGCATGAAGTATGGGTGTAAAGGAATGTTTGATGGCTCACTCTGGTTTATAAAATTATGTTATTAGTTAACCTTATGTTTGGGATTAAATAACACCTAATTTAATATTTGTAATTACCTTAGTAGTATGGATTTAAAACCATGTAATTGTGGATTGCCATTTTGAATACTGTATAATATGCAATCTATGATGTATGAATTTAATATACGCTTCCTATATGTATTAAAAAAAATGGTCTTGAAATAGTTAGGTGTTATAGGTCGGGTTCCAACGGATTTTAGTGTTTTTGTACCCATATTACCACCTTTTTTGAATTCTTTTATCAAATTTTAATTTATAATGCTTGGATTATAGAAGCCAATAGGTCGGTTTTCAGCTGGTTTTAGTGTATCTGTACACATACCAATTTTGAATATTCATAATGATACCCGACCCAATACCCGTTGGTTCCCCAATTAGTATTACCCATTGGTTTTCATATTTATTCGCAGATTTCAGTTATCTTCATGTATGTAACTTTGGCAAAACAAAAAAAAATAGTTATTGAAAATACGATGTAAATTTAAAATACAGATAAAGAAACGATAACGAATTACAAGATTTAAAATCTTAAAGCTAACAATTTAATTTTTTAATTAACTAATTCAAATTTTTGGTACATAGTATGTTATTATTATTAAATAACAATACAAATACAAAAAAAAAGTAGTACATTCAGGGTAGAGCTAGAAAAATTATACGGAGAGGGCAAAAATAAAATTATTTAGAGTTTTTTTATAATTTTGAGGGGGCAAAATATTTAATTTGTCATTAATACCTTAATAATTCTATTTTTACGTAATTTCAGAAATTTTGTGGGGGCAGCTTGTAACATCCTCTCGTCGTACCTGGTAATTTCTAATTTTAAATTGATTAATTAAATGTTTTAGAAATTATTTAATATTATTGTTTAATTGTGAAACTTATATAAATAAGTCCCAAAACTTATTGTGGATAGTAAATTGTTGCTTGTTTTAATTTACTATAGTTGACAGTATCATAAAATAATATTTATCGCGAAAGATTTCTAGGTTCCAGACAATAGATTTAGAACGGGTATAGAATACCCAACTATTTAAACTAAACAAAATGGAGACCGACTCCATTTCTTCTCATGGTTATCACTGCTTAAACTATTAACTCATCAAAAACCTAGAACTTGAAATTGAATTCGTGACTAAGTGATTGTGAGCTAAATCTTGCTTATCTTCTGCTTATTATCATCATCTCCATCAGGAAGTGTAGGTATGATGTTTGTTTTGTGAATTCAAAAGTTTGTTAAGTTGAATGGATTGAGTTGATTTGATAATTCAAATTGTTTGATGTTAATTTGTTAACATATGGTAACACTTTTAGAATAGAAACATGAAATGGCTAAATTGTAACTGATTGCGAAGCTGGGTTTCTTGATTTAGAGATTGAGTTCGAGCTGAGTTATGCAAAAACAAAGTTGCAGGTTTTCTGGGTTTTACACCTCAGCCGATCGGCTGAGAATGATGAGCCGATCGGGTATATAATCTGAGCCGAACGGCTTCTTTTAGCCAAGCGGCTAAGCTAGACCAAAACCACCACAGAATGTGACCTTGGACTAAAAACACTGAAATGTAAACGTTAGCCGATCGGGTAACATTAATGAGCCGATCGGGTAAGCGAGTTAAGCCGAACGGCTAAAATGAGACGAACTGCTAAGCTAGTACAAAATCATTACAGAACATTGCTTTGAAACAAAATGTGTTGGGTTTATTATGTTAGCCGATCGGCTATGAAGCTCTAGCCGATCGGGTATGGTTTAAACAGGATCAAATCAGTTTTATTTTGTGATATATTTACAATGTATAGATACGTTTGTACAGTTAATAGAAAATATGTTTATAACAGTGTGATTACTTGTATAACATTATAATTTCATTAAAGTTATTGATCAATAACAAGTTATTAACTTGTGTGTTTTATGATATTTCAGATACCCCGAAGACTCAGTGATTAGAAGCTGAGTGTGGAAACGACAGAGGTAACGGTGAGTGGATTTGGAACTCACCATTTGATTTAGTTGTAACTATTTGGTTGCAACAAGTAAACGTAGATATATTGTTGTGTTTAATATTCATAGTTGATTATAAATCTACGTGCTATGTGTGGCCTTCGGGCATCAGTTGTTAATGAGGTCAACAGGTTGAACTGGTTGGTTGGGCTAGTTGGTTGTTGTGTGAATGACACAGGGTCTTGCTTCATTTGTTGTGTGTATAGAACCTGTGTCTGAGTATAGTAACCACTAGTTATTGGTCTCGTCCGTTATGGCCAAACGGATATGGTTGGATAAGTGTTCTTGGGAACCACCCGGATATTATGGTATTCCCAGAGCCACCGATCCTCATTACTATATTGTTGATTAGTTGTAATACATGTTTACGGTTGTTTGGAGTAAACAGGTGGTTATGCTAAGTTGAGTTGTGGGTAATGAATTCATTCACTTAGCTTTGTGCTAATCCCTCATCCTACTTCCTGCAGGTTTTTGATATACATGTGGGTGTCAGGAAAGGATGCTTTCGCAGAGAATGTCTGACAGATGATGACTCTGATATGGTTTTGCTATAAACCTGGTTTTGTAATAGATAATACCCCGACATATGTAGTTTTTAAACAGTTCTAAGTTAGTATGTTTTGAATATGCAACTGTGTATGTACATTATTTTAATGTACAGTATATAAATATGTTTAAATTTCCTACGCTTTCGAGTACAATAAATATAATATTGAGTTGATAAATGAGGGGTGTTACACAGCTGCCCCCACTGCCCTCATTCTAGCTTCGCCCCATCAATCCAAAATCTACCATAGTTGAAATCCTTAATACATTTTTCAATCAAAATTAAAACAATAAAAATCGATGTATTGTACACCAACGCCAAAACACTTATTAAATACATATAAGACATATCATAAAGTCAACCCATAAATTTTGCGGGCTTAAACTAGTTCATTATTATATCCTGATTAGTGGCGTACTTAAAATGTTTGTTTTAGGTGAGTCAAAATCAAAATGGAGTAAAAAGTATTTAAATTTTTTTAGTGTAAATTTGCTTTAGAGGACACGTATAGATAATATACTCTAAATGTTAATTATACGGAGTCATATACTTTTTCATTTAAATTTTAGAGTGGGTCATATTGATTAAGTTATATTATCTATACCTAAAATTACTACATATACAAAAAAAGTTTGCGTGGATCTTGGCCGTTCCAATATCATATGTGAGTATGTGACTACATTAAAAGGCTCTATATGTTAAAATATTACTCTAAATTGGAGTAATATTTAATATACATAGCAAATTGACGTAGTGGCGTGCAAAAGGTTTCGTATGTTAAAATATCTAAATGCTACTTATAAAGCATTTTAATGATGTTAAATTTTAATTCTTAACATTTTAATTTATTTTACCCCTATTACTCATAAGCAAATAATATTTGCAATTTTGCATTAACTACATTATTATTTACTAATAATATTTTGGTTAAACATTATCATTTTGTATTACTTTATTTTACTACTACGTAATTTTTTTAATTTATATAATAAACTCAAACAACTCATAGTTTTATGAAATGATATTAATGAATCCAAAATGTACAAAGGTTTTTTTGGCATGTAAAATTGAAATATGTAACATGAAATATATAAAGATAACCTTAACATATTATTGCACGTATTAAAAATTATATGAAATAATTATTACCGCCGCATTACGCGGGTGATATGCTAGTTACTCTAAATTCGAGTAATATTTAATATACATAACAAATTGACGTAGTGGCGTATGAAATAGAAAGGGTCAACGTCCACCTAAATTTTTTGTCAATATTGGAAAATAATTTGTTCAAGCTTAAAACCGTCCGAGTACAATGATCATGATGATTTATGAGGAACCAAGCTTATCATACTCCGATCAACGTGCAAACCCAGAGTCGAGACTAAGTCAATCGAGGATGGTGAAAGTTTAATTCTAAGAAAGCAACGGTGAATGAATTACTCTGCAGATTTATGAGGTGTTGGTTTGAAATGTAAACCATGCACTAGTATTTATACCCAAACCCTAAGCTAACATGGAGGGTTTGGTCGTGGGCGAGGGCGACATTCCCTGCATTTAAGCTGACGTGGATGCTTGATCGTGGGCGAGAATGACATTCTCTGTACCCAAGCTGACGTGGACCAATCAGGTGAGCCGATTAGGTTAATGGGCAAGCCATGTATATAGTACCTGTTTTAACGATTACTGATTGTGCTTTTTGTCAGAGAATGTCGGATTTGTACGGAGCACGCGGTTTGCTTTGATAGTGTTATAATCTTTATTATTTGTTAAGTAGTGCATTTCAATTGTGAGGTCGTGCTCCAGCTTCAGCCGTGTTCGTGTATAGCGGGTATAGCATTACCCTGTCTAGAAAATCATATTATTGTAACCGGATTCCATTGTCCGGGTCCGGATGTGGCCCTACTCGGAAATGGATGCTATCGCCTCGGGTGACATATTCTAGGACCAGAGTGTAATCCGTGGTCCGGTGTCAAAACCGAAGTGGGATGACAGGTCATCAAGTGTATCTCGAGCTTACTTGATTTCCGTGCTCATAACATGGTTCAAGGTCAAGCTTGCTCCGGACTCGAAATGTGATCCGAGGTCAGGGTCGAGGTGACGGTATGTACATCATTACAATCTATTTCAAGTTGTCACAAAAAAAATAGTATTTTGTTTATATCAATCGATAAAAAAGTTTTTACGTGGTAAAGATGATTATCATTATTTGGTGGAGAGTTTAGGATTTGCATTTTATTCATTATTATCATAATAATATTATGTTTATAATTACATCTTAAAAGTGGAAACGTGATTGTGACAGAGTAAATAATATTTGTAATGAATATATTATTGTTTAATTGCTGTTGTCTGGATATTAGTTAAGTGGGATAAATATCATACAGGATTAGATATAGTTGGAGAACCGTGTTTTTATAAAGGAAGGAAAATATTATTCATTTAATTCATATTCAGAGATAGGATTGAGCAGGGTGTTAGGTTGCATATCTCGCCTCCCCTATCCCTATATATACACACATGCCTGATTAAAAAAAATATACACACATGCATGATAGCAGAATTTTATAAATACTAGTAAAAAATAGTCCAACTTTATTTCTAGCTAATTAACATGTCTTTTCTCATGGTTCCAACGTCTTTTGCGGGTACTTCGGTTGCCCATTTTACCCGTTTTAGTACCAAAAGTAGAAGTTTTGACATTTGCCACCCCATATATTCATCACAATCTACCTCAATGGTTGTCACTCGGGTTAAACCCGACGTCAGACGATCGGCGAATTACAAACCATCATTATGGACGTTTGATCATATTCAATCACTCTCCAGTAAATACAAGGTACGTTCATCTCAGTTTCCTGTTTATTCCCCAAACTAAAAACACTATAAATTCGGTCTTGTGTATACTTAAAAGATGTGAAAGTTCAAATCAATTTGTCTGAAAATGGAATGAAACATCAAATATATCGGTTACCTATCTCGACTTTTGCATTTTATGTTGCATATATATATATATATATATATATATATATATATATTGACTCAAATTGAACTTAATTGGTTGTCTAGATCGAGTCCTTTTAACGTGTGAATTAGCTTATGTTATCTAGTTTTAAAATTTTTTTCCTATAATCTTTGGTTGATATATATACTATGTGGGCGTAAAATTGTATCAGTATTCAAGAATCTAACCTACACAGGGAGAAGTATACGAGTCAAGAGCATCTAGTTTGAAGGATGTAGTGAGAAAGTCCATATGCGAAGCGGGTGATCAATTGAGTAGCCTTGAATTGGTTGATAATTTGCAGAGACTTGGTATAGCGTATCATTTTATGGATGAAATAAGTGATGTTTTGGAGATGATTTATTGTGATTATTACAAATATCAAGACAAGTGGAATGCAATGGATATAAACCTTAAAGCCCTTGGTTTTAGACTCTTGAGACCACATGGTTTTCATGTTCCGCAAGGTACAAGTATATATACATCTAAAAGTCTTTTTCTACGTCTAGTATCTAATACATCCTTCTCTTGTTCCATGAATCGAAAAATGACTCGAAATTACATAACCTTTTTTGATTCCATGCATTTTTGTTTACTTTTTTTCCTTATAATAGATGTAGTTTGTTTTGTATTTATAGATCAACGAGTCATAAAAAAAAAAGAAGGTTGATTTTGGAGTTTAATACTCCCTCCGTCCCACCAAGTGTTTACCTTACTATCTATAAGTGTCAACTTTTATGTTTTAACCGATCAAAAGAGATTTTAGTGGGTATATATGTTATTTTATTTGTGAAAGTATAGTTAGTGGAGAATTTTAAAATTGTGCGCAAAGTCAAAGTGGACACATATACTGAGACAAAGAGATAAATAATTTCTTATAGTTATTTTTTTAAATTAAAATTGATAATGACATCTCTAAGATACTCCGTATGTCCGTAAGGAAATAGACGTTAATAAATTTAAATTTTCTTTATCATTGAAAATCTCATCTAAGAGCACCTCCAACAATAGTTTTTTTCAAAACTTTTTTGTATAAAAAAGCTTTTTGAAAAGCTTTTTGTCATTGAAGTAAAGACTTTATTATTGTAAAGCTTGAGAAATCTCAAGTCTTTGAGTAAAAGCTTTTTTGAATTTTTGTATGTGTAGATTTTGAAAAGAAAAGCTTTAAAAGCTTTTCTTCATTGGACATAAAGTTTTTTAAAAAACTTTTCTATTAATATGTCATGAATTTTATAAAAAAACCTTTGTAAAGTTTTTAATCAATGTGGATGTGGATGCTCTAATGCTTCTTTAATAAAAAGAAACTTACAATGTATATATCAAATGTAAAATCGCAATAGTATTCATTGTAATTTTGAATTAAGATATAAGTCAAGCATAAATAAATGCATGATCTGATTTACATTTTGCATATTGTACCGACAGCTTTAAAGACTATCATTAGCGATTCTCCTTTTAAATGAATTATTATATTATTAGATTTTTAGAATAGATAAAAATAGTGTGTGATCAATAATAATGGAATGGGTCGACAGTACAACTACATATAGAAAAGGAAAGTATAAATCAAGTAGTTGGCTAATTTTTTATTTAACAAATAATTTAGGTCATCATAAGAAATTCTGAAAGATTATTAATTTATTCATCTTTTTACGTCATGAACTTTCGAGAATTTAATCAATATGGCGCTTCAATTCGTCCACGTAACATATATGCATATATAATATAATAACGTGACAGTTGAGTTGTCAATAACTTGTAAATTGTTAACTTGTTTTTGCTTTATTTGATCGAAGTAACACCTGAAAACCCACTTAAATAATTCAGTGACTTCAATTTTAATTATAATACATTTTTTCAAATACTTTCACCTAACATCTGTCGGTTTCATAGTTTGTCATGCATTTTACCATATTTTTTGTTTGACCACATAAATTATTAGAGCATTCCAATAACCATTTGTCTATAGCTTTTTATAAATCTTTTTGAATAAAATGGGTAAGATCTTACACATTTTTGAACAAAAAGCTATAGAAATATGATTCATTGAGATGCTCTTATACGTCGACAGTACTAATATATACAGGGATAAAAAAATGGTGGAAAAAGATTTCAACCCTTGATCTAATCTAAATTATATATATATATATATATATATATATATATATATATATATATATATATATATATATAATTATGTAAAAGGGGTGAGGATAAAAAACGGTGAAAACACTTTTTGATTCACAATTTTTTAGTTGTGAACTTTCATTTTTTTTGCTTCCCATACGAATATTTCTGTGAACCCTTATATTTTTTTTTCACATAAAATTTTCATTTTTTTTGTTTCACACAAATTAGTTTTTAACTTTTTTAATTGTGAACCTTATTTTTTTTCAAATATTTTTTTTTTGAAATCTTTTCACGAAATTTGTTTATGTTTTTTTATTGTGAACTTTAATTTTTTTTGTTCACGAAAAGTTTTTAACTTTTTCAACTGTGAACCTTCATTTTTATTTTGAGTTCGCGAAAAGTTTTTAGCATTTTCAATTGTGAACTTTTTTTCAATTGTGAACTTTAATTTTTTTAGGTTCTCGAAAAAAAATTTTAAAAAAATTGTGAACTTTTTTTCAATTGTGAAGTAATTTTTTTTTAGTTCACGGAAAGTTTTTTACTTTTTCAATTGTGAACATTATTTTTTTTTGTTCACAAAAGGTTTTTAACCTTTTAAATTGTGGAAAAAAAAATTCAACTGTGAACCTTAATTCTTTTTTGGGTCCACATCAAGTTTTTAACTTTTTCATTTGTGAACCTTATTTTTGGTTTTGGGTTCACAGAAATTTTTTAAGTTTTTCAATCTTGAACCTTAAGTTTTTAGTGTCTACTATCGAACTTTGACAAAATCTCTATAGTATTTATCCACTTTTAATCATCCCTATTAAATGTATCTAACTCCCAAAAACTTCTAATTAATGTATTGCACCGGATATAACAGGTAATCAATCATTTTTAGCAGGTCACCACACTTTTCCGGTCATCTTCTCCGGCGAAGCTAACTTTCCGGTCATGAATTGAGTATCCTTTACTTCAAACTCAATATTTCCATTCTGCTCTTCTAACTGAAGAACACGAAGTACTTCACGTGGTAGAAGCTCATCTAAATTATGAGTACCGAGGACCGTTAGATCAATCTCCATCAGGGAGATAAGTCTTTAGTGGCACAGAGCCATATGAGAACACCTTGAAGGTAGAACCGCAAACGTTAAGTCAAAAGTTCCACACTAGATATACCCATCCGAATGACATCTTTAGTGGTCACGATAATCACTTGAATATGATGAACATAGCACAGAAATTATGTCATATGATGAGTCACAACCTACCACTAATATGATGAAGTTTAAAGGATGTTTAAACGTGTGTGTGGTGCATGTAAAGTAATCGGAGAAGTTCCAGTTCCAATTCGCCGGAGAAGAAACTGGCCGGAGAAGTTCCAGTTCCGGTGGAGCAAAGAAACTAGTCGTGAAGATAATAGTGACGATGATGATAGAGCAAAGAAACAGAATAGATAGAACCTTAATTTCAGGTGGTCGGAAAAGATGTCAACTGGCCAGAAATTCGCCGGAGAAGATGACCGGAGATAAAGTAACCGGTTAAGGGTTTGACATGTCACTCAATACATTAATTAAACAGTTTTACGAGTTAAATACATTTAATAGAGATGTTTAAAAGACGATACATACAATAGAGATTTTGTCGAAGTTGAATACATTTATAGACACTAAGCCCATTTTTTTGTTTTGGTTTTCGGATTTGATTTGATTTTATTGCTTTTAGAAAAAATATTTTTTTTGTATGAACCTTTATTTTTTATGGTTTACTTCACACACAAAAAAAGTTCTCACCTTAAAAAAATTTGTGATGGAAAAGTGTTTTCTATCGTTTTTTTATGGGGCTAAGTCCGTCGAAATGCAACGAACTTTGTCCAAAAGTCTATTGTATGCGACCAACTTTCGAGGAGGCATAAGAATGCAACCAACTTTCAAAAATGGTGTTTTAATGTAATTTGCTGATGTGTCGTTCGTTGAAGGTGACACTTGGCGTACGGATGTGCCACGTGGCTTCCGGAGAGTTTGACAACTCATCGACACGTCAGCAAATTACATTAAAACACCATTTTTGAAAGTTGGTTGCATTCTTATGCCTCCTCGAAAGTTGGTCGCATACAATAGACTTTTGAGCAAAGTTCGTTGCATTTCGAGGGACTTAGCCTTTTTTTATGTCACCCTTTTCATATAATACATTGAAATTAATATCTGTTAATTTTGCTGTATTCTAAAAAAATAGAGATACTTGGTGACTTCAAAAAGGAGGTACAAAATCTTAACCCATACATACACAAGGATATGGTGAGCATGTTGAACTTGTACGAGGCTTCTTATCATTCATTTGAAGATGAAAGCATATTAGATGATGTTAGAGATTTCACAACCAAATATCTCAAACAAAATTTAAACAAGTTTGATAAAAATATATCATCATTAGTAAGTCATTCTTTGGAGCTTCCATTGCATTGGAGAGTATCAAGGGTAGAAGCAAAGTGGTATATCGAAACGTTTGAAAAGAGAAGTGGCATGAATCCTACTTTCATCGAGCTTTCAAAATTGGATTTTGATATGGTGCAGGCAATTTATCATGAAGATCTAAAACACTCTTCAAGGTAAGTACCAATATTTCTTCCTCGGTTAATCCAAACTAGCTAGATGCATGACCAAGTTTTTGATAATTAAAGCACAAAGCATCAGATTTACAGATTTACAAAATTCTCGTACAACCCCCTTTAGCCCCCTGTACGCTCCGTTCTTGCTGCAATGTCTATGTATTGAATGATAGTCATGATATCTAGTTGTGTGATTGCATTTTGGATATATATTACGCGATTGTTGATGATACGTATGAATAGGTGGTGGCGAAATACATGTTGGGACACGAAACTTAGGTTTGCTCGAGACCGGTTGGTGGAGAATTTTCTATGGACGACAGGTGTTAATTATCTACCTCAATTTAGTCGTGGAAGGAGAACGCTAACAAAGGTTAACGCCATAATTACTACAGTCGACGATGTCTATGATGTGTATGGTACTTTGGATGAACTTGAAAAGTTCACAGACCTTATTGATAGGTAATTTCTAGAAAAATACGTGCTTAATTATGACAAGTTATAATTAACCTATACAAATTGCATATGATCTGGAAAAAATTATTAATGCATAGATGGGATATCAATGCGATTGAAGAAGTACCAGATTATATGAAGATATGTTTCGTTGCATTCTACAACTCGATCAATGAGATCGCTTATAACACGTTGACTAACACAGGATTCCTCATTCTTCCATACCTTAAGAAAGCAGTAATATGACTAAATCCTTGTTTTTGTTAACATCTCTATGTATGTTTCATTTGTGTTATAAAAATCTAGCTTTCTTAATTTGAGATGGTGAAATTGTAGTGGGCAGATTTATGCAAGTCATACCTACTAGAAGCACAATGGTACCACAGTAGATATACACCAACACTCAAAGAATACTTGGAGAATGCTTATGTATCGATATCGGCTCCTGTGATCCTCATGCATGTTAACTTTTTAACATCTGTTAACTCAAGTGAAGAGATCTTACAGTTTATGCGAAGATCTGATGATATTGTTCGTTACTCATCACTAATTTTACGACTAGCTGATGACTTGGGAACATCCTCGGTATATATATACACTCATTTGTGCATATTCGATTATATCAAAATGTGTTCATGCATTTATATATATAACTAGGTAATAACCTTAAACAAATTTTCTTTATTAAGGACGAAATAGCAAGAGGGGATACTCCAAAATCGATCCAATGTTACATGCATGAGAGCGGTGCTTCTGAAGACGAAGCTAGAAGTTATATAAAAACGTTAATCAGCAAGATATGGAAGAAACTTAACAAAGAACGAGCAAGCGCCAGCTCTACATTTTCGAAAGAGTTTATCGAGTGTGCAACAAACCTTTCTAGAATGGCTCAGTTCATGTACAGTGTAGGAGATGGGCATGGTTCTCCGGATGTGACTAGATCTCATGTATTGTCATTGTTGTTTACTCCTATCCAAGAGACATAATAACCAATATTAGTTGGATTGGAGTACTTCAATTCATTTCTAAATTCATATTGGATGACAAAGTATCGATCTCATGATGTAACATGTTGGTAGTATGCATGGATAAATATAATAAGTGATATATATAATAAGTGAGATTATGACATCTTAATATTTATGTTGTAATGGAGATGAAATGGTTATCTTTTCATATTGTCATTACAATTATATGCGATTCAAAACTGATAAAGACACGAGGATCATCCAATTACAAAGATAATCGGATCATATATATCACTACAAAAAAATGTCATTTTACCACATTTTTTTCTTCACACTTTTATAAAGTGTGTAAAACCTTTTGAAAATGATATTATTTTTCACACTTATATGTATAAGAAAGAAAAGCTCACACTTATAAGTGTGGAGATTTTATAACTTGTCAACAATTAAAAGTGTGAGAAAAAATTTGTAACACATGATTTTCCACACAAAAGAAAGTGTGAATAAATTGGGTGTTACAATTTTTTTCCCACACTTTTAAGTGTCAACTTTTTTCCCTCACCCTTATATATGTGAAGATATATTGTGATAATTTTCACACTTATTGATGTAATAATTTTCTACACAATTATAAGTGTAAATAATTTAATATAATTCCACACATTTTTAAAAAATGTGGGAAAAATTGTGAATAAATAATACTACCCCGTCTCAAATTAAGTGTCATGTTTTGATTTTTTAAGTTTTTTTTTTTCAACTTTGACCTTAAATATTTTTGTCTGTGTTATATAATATTTGATGCAAAATATATGAATGGATTGAGTTTTAAATATATTTTCATTGGTATAATTTTCATAAAGTAATATATAACACAAACAAATATATTTAAGATTAAAGTTGAAAACGAAAGACTTTTAAAGTTGATTCATGATACTTAATTTGAGACAAAGGGAGTAGTTTTGTTGTAGTGTGAATACATTGTCGTTCTGACCATCCCATTTGTAAGCCAAAACTACCATTGACATGATTACAGATCGTGCCTAATCAATCAATGAGGCCTCACCGCCGTTTGTAGAGTACTGGTAACAACGTTGCATTACTCATGAAGGACAACGACTTCGTAGTATACAGTTTATAGTCACTAGTTTGATGTTTCTTGTCTATATAAATCTTCGAGGTTTATATATTGTGTCGAAATGCATGTAACCTTAGACGAATCTTTAATTGAATGGCTTCCATTTATGCACAAAGCTTTTTAAATAAACGTTTGATGTAAGGGTGATATGTCTAGGTGTTAGTGTCAGGGATTGCATCTAATTTATATCTGATGTCTATTGTGTGTAATCAACTTACGTTTGCTATTTTTAATGCATCAAACTTTTAAAAAAGTGTATTTTAATGTACTTTTTTTATGTGTCACTCGTTTGAC
This sequence comes from Pseudognaphalium luteoalbum, assembly GCA_963422505.1. Lineage (NCBI taxonomy): Eukaryota > Viridiplantae > Streptophyta > Magnoliopsida > Asterales > Asteraceae > Pseudognaphalium > Pseudognaphalium luteoalbum. The sequence goes on from OY730192.1 coordinate 21,271,802, forward strand.
GTGCCACGTCCGAAGAGTTTGACACATCATCGAAACTTAAAAAAAATACAGTATAACATCATTTTAAAAAGTTATATGCATTAAAAACAACATACTTAAGTTTTAAGTACACATAATTGACATTGACTACAAGTTAAATACATTCCAAAACACTAACTCCATGCATCTACTAACATATATTCTATCGCCTTTCATTTTATTTGAAAACCTGTCATTTTTTATTAGCACGTGAAAATGAAGCACTTAATATTTCCCGCCAACATCCACAATTGTCAAAATAAAATACTTTATCCATTCCAAATTTATAGTTCAATATTTCATTTTGGGCTACCCCAAATTAATTGTCCACTTTCATATATAGATAAAAATGATATAATAAAATTTCTTTATACCCCTAATTTATACATGTAAGACAAAAAAAGGGTAAAAGGTAAAAGGTAAAAGGTAAAATAGTCATCTAATCAAAAAGTATGAGAGAAGTTGATATTTTCTTAAACTATGTGTTTTTTGTTTACGGGCAATTAAATTGGGATGGATGGAGTATTAAATTTGAGGAGATGAAGAATCCCAATCAGTATAGAATTTAGAGGAACTATGAAAGTACGTAGCAATCAGAATGCTTGACGTGTACAAAAATTTATTTATCTTCAAGATCGTAAAAATTAATTATCTTACAAATGTTAAATCAAAAATTTTTGAAAATTGCACCATAAAATTTAGCGTTTTCCACTCTTCGATTAGACATCTTACAAGATATACTTTCGGCGAATTTTTTTTTCTGTTTTTTGTGTGTTTTACAAATTATTAACACATGTATTAGTGTTTGGTTGTGCATTTGATTTAGGGTTACGGTTAGATTTAGTGATTAGGGTGTAGGGTTTAGCAGAGAGTTGGGTTTAAGATTTAGCAGGGTTTAGGGTTTAAAATTCAGATTTTTCTCCTATTCAATTAGACATTCCACAATGTAACACCCTCAAATTTACTGTTTGGCGGAAGCATACTTTGGGGTGCTACTAATCATTAATCAAAACACACAAGGTATAATGAACGACTCTATATGCGTCGTTTTAACAAAATACATTGGTTGTAATAAAAGTCTACAATAGTTATAATGATTACATAAGCTCGGTACCCTGATCTGAAAAATTCTATAGCATTACTACTTATACAAAATATAATAATGCAGAAAAATCTCTTGATGTTCATGTTTGCATGCGACTCGAGCTAAGTAATATCCTGAGTAGTCCTACTACCGTTGTGTACCTGAGAATACATGCTAAAAGGTAAGCTAAAAGCTGATGAGCTCACAGGTGTAAATGATAAAACCACAATATATGAACCACAAGATTTAATGATATGTTTGAAATTAATCAAATAAATGTGTATATTACAGCCATGAATCCATAGTTTGAGCTTAATTGAGGGGTCAAGATCCGCCTTTAAGGGCCTGAGCGAGGTGCCTCCGAGCGAGTGCCTAATCTACACTCATGTGAACAAATGATGATGTGTCCGTTTGACATCAAAGTCAAGGTAGTGCGACTACCCCGGACAGGGATTGTCAATCCCATATGGTACCATACACTAACATTCACGCTAAAATCCATATTAACAAACTATGTGGTGGAGGACTTTATGATTAGTAAAACAACTCATGCAGTTAATATATCGAGTTTAGTACTTGTGTTCACGTATAAAACAAATCTGAGCATGTATTCCCACCCCGGAAGTAAAAACAGTATAAATGCGAGGCTATGAGACTCACCTGAGTCTGATGCGTTTATCTCAATATATGTGCGTTGCTAAACCAAGCAATGATGTCCGAAGACTGTAACCTGAGGGCGTCCAAGACGCACGTTGGTTAATACGTCCGTAGGTATCTCAAAAGATAACATATGCTAGTTGTTCATCCAACTAGTTATGTCCAAATACATTGGTTTGTTTGATTGTTTGTTTGTGTTTTGAAAACATGTACGGCCCATTGGTGACGGTTGTAATAATAATTGTCAAAGTATTATTATCATTATGTTCGTTGTATGATTATCGAAGTATATGTATAGCGGTTACGAGTATCACCGTATAAGGTTTTGTGGTAGTAAGTGTTCAATGCTTAGTGTGAAAAGTATATTAGAGTCCTGGCTGACGGGGGTCCGGGGGCAGCGCTCCTGGTAGCGGGGTCCAAGGGGTGGCAACCCCCGGCGGGGTCCAAGGGGCAGAGCCCCTGGCTGGGGTCGAGCTTGGAAAATTTTTATTTCTACTATATTGCTACAATATTGCTTTAGTGAAAAACGAGCTTCAAAAGTATATTAGGTCAGCTTGAAAAATTTTATTTCTACTATAATGTTTTAGTGAAAAACGCACTTAAAATCTGAATTTGGATAACGCAGGTGATAAAATTTCAAGTCTTGACACTTAGTAAAAATCTGTGTTTTTAAGATTCTGATTTGTGCGACACTGGGTGCGACGTAAGGCTTTGTGTCGCTATATGCGACATTGTAGATCTAGTGCGACATAGATTGTTGTGTCGTAGGTCATGACTGCGACATAAGTCATTGTGTCGCTATGTGCGACATCCGCAATTTAATGCGACATAGGGTGTTGTGTCGCTATATGCGACATCCGAAAGTGTTGCGACATAGTCACTTATGTCGCTATATGCGACATAGGTAATGGTTTTGCGACATAAGGGCTTGTGTCGCAGAAGGTTCAGCCCTTCTGCGACATAATAGGCTGTCCAAAACAACAAGTGTCGGGTTTGTGGTAAAACGATCTCGGTTTGACCCAAAACTTTTACACAAGTCTTATATGAGTTTATAGAGTTTGCAGAAATTATTAGTTTGTGTCGGGAGTAACCCGAAGTGTCGGATCTATAAAATGGTCAAAACCGACATTTTCTGACAATGTTTCGAAAACGAGTTTTAACATGTTATTTGGACATAATCTTGCTAAATAAACAACTAAACATGCAAAATAATCATAATATAAGTATTTTCGAAAATGTCGGAATCTTACAAATCGTCGCGCGAAGAATCCGAAAAGATAGGAATGTAGAGCTCGTTGTGGTGATCGTTTTCTTCCAAATGAACCTAGAAATCCAAGGTGGTTTGATGGTGGCTAAGGGCTGCCATTTTTAGAGAGAGTGTGGGGGAAAAGAGAGGCTAGAGAGATTGAGTGAAGATTTGGTTGAGTGAAATTAGGGTTTGGGTTGGGTAATTGAGTCAAAGAAGCAAGAGGGGTAGGGTGGGGGTGGTTTGGCCGGTTTCTAGGGGGCCCCATTTGGGGTGGAAGTCTCAACTTTTGTTTTCCAATTTATGCTCCATGCGATGTTCATTTCCCCGATCGTTTAAATGTTTAATTATCGTTATACGTTATTTAATCACGTTTTCATTTTCGATTTAAATCACCATATTTTTAATTGAAGTATTTTATCAAAATACTTTATTACGAGTTATAAAAATATAACTTGAGGTTATTTCATATGTCGGGCGCGTTTTGCGCATTTCTGTCGCGTACGGTTAACTTTATGCGACATGATTTATGTTTCATGTATTATCAAATTAATATAATGTAATAAATGAGTTTATTAAATAATTTCATATTATTTAATACTTTTGTTCACCAACGTCCGTATTGAAATGTGTCGGATTCCATCTGATAATGAAATGCACGATTTAAATAAATCGCGTAAAATGATACACATAATTAGCCCTAAACATAACTAATTACATGTATTAATACAATGATTTGGCACTAATTACCAGTTCAAATTTGTCGGTTATCACACACAAGATACACTTTCAACGAGTTTTTTTCTTCGTTTTTGGTGGGTTTTACAATTGCTAACACATGTGTTAGTGTTTGATTGTACATTTGATTCAGGGTTATGATTAGGGTTTAGGTTTAGTAAGATTTAGGGTTTAGTGTTTTGTAAAGCGTTTTGGGATTTATTGTTTACGGTTTTGCATTGACATAAAAAAACATGAATATATATTAAATAATTTATAAGCTAGGGTTATTTGTGTAATTTCTCATTTCATAAGATATGAGTTTATTTTTGTATGTCAAATAATGCCGGAAGCTTGAATTTAGTAAAAGAATAAATTTAAACTCATATAAAATATCTCGCCGAATACACCTATATCAATATCAAGGGTTTTGCTAACGTATGATCCTATGACACACGTTAAGTCACATTTAATAAATTGAAATTTCTTTAAATATCATAATTTGTAATCAATATATGTATAAAAAAGGTAAATAGTAGATTGAATTAATGAGTACTAAATGAAAATGATAATGTTTAAAAAAAATAGATTTCATTAAATGCAGTTTAACGTGTGTCACAGGGGCACACGTTAGCAAAACTCAATATTAACTATTATTAAAGTACAACCTATAATAAAAAATATAAAGGATCATGTGTTTGTATCCTATAATTTCAATTTTACTGTTGTTATTTTCACTATGAAATTTAATAAATTCATTATAACTGTGTATTATTTATTTGTACTCCCTCCGTTCCAATTTATTATCCTAGACAAAAAATACACATTTAAAAAAAAAACATAATCATTTCTCTTACTTTTTGATAAGATGACAGTTTTACCTTCTACCTTTTACCTATTTTATTGTCTTACATATATATAATAGGGATAAAAATAAACTTTATCTCATTATTCTTATCTATTTATAGAAGTGGAAAATTAAGTTGATACAATCCAAAAAGAAATATTGGACAATAGATTAAGGACGGAGGAAGTATAATATAAGTGACTAATCTATTATTACGGTGAATTTATCAAATTAATTAGGGTTAAGTATCTGGAAATGCATCCATCTTGTCCCGAATGTCTATTGCATATATCATATTTACGGGAGATGTAATTAATGCATCCAACTTTAAAAAATGGTTTATTGTATGTATTTTGATGACATGTCATCTTCTAAGGACACCACATGGCATCGTAAACGACTGACACATCATCAAAATACATACAATAAACCATTTTTGAAAGTTGGATGCATTAAATATACCTCTCGTAAGAATGATACATACAATAGAGATTCATGATAAGTTGGATGTATTTCCAGATACTTAACCCAATTAATTAATACTAGATGTCGCACCCCCAAATTATGATGCGGAAGCGAGTCGGTTCGGAGCGCGACTAATCAAATATCAAGCACACAAGGTATACAATGAACGACTCTATATGCATCGTCTTACAAATACATTGATATTATAAAAGTTTTACGCTGTTATAATATAGTTTATAAAAGCTCGTAAGCCAAATGATAGAGATTCTAGGGCATATCTAATTATACAAATTATAGAAATGCAAGAAAATCTACTGATGTATGTATGCGACTCGAGCTAATTGGCATCCTGAGTGAGCAGATTTACTGCTGTTGTGAACCTGAGAATACCCGCTAAAATGGTCAGCTAAAAGCTGGTGAGCTCACAGGTTTAATGATAAAGTGTAATGTATGAACCGCAAGATTTAAGTATGAATATTTGTAATTAAACAAATAAGTAATTGATGAATGATATATATAACTGCTATGAGCACATAGTCTGAGCTTAACTGAGGTATCAGGATCACAATTAAGTGCCTGAGCGAGGGTGGCTCTATGCGTGTTCCTAATCAACACACGTATGAACAAATGATAATGCGTCCGTTTGACCAGTCAGTGCTTGCTGACCCGGACGGGGATTGTCAGTCCCATATGGTACCATACACTAACATTCACGCTACAAAGTATTACCAAACTATGCTATTGAGGACTTATGATGATTAGATGAATAACTCATGCAGAATATAGTGATGTTTAATACTTGCGTTCACATGTAAAAGAAACAAGCATGTATTCTCACCTCTAGAGTAAAAACGGTAAAATAGGGGCTATGAGACTCACCTGAGTCTAATGAGATACTATCAAACACAAATGATGGTTTACAAGAGAAATGATGTCGTCTCCAACGACTGAAACCTGCTGGGCTTCCTAAACGCGCAAGGTTTTAATGATTAGATGTGGAAACCTGATGGGCGTGTTAAACGCGCAAGGTTTTAAATGATTAGAGGTCTCAACAGACCATCTATGCTAGTTGTTCTGTTAACTAGTTATGTCCAAATTGATTTGGTTAATGTTTTTATTTGAGTTTGTGAAAAGGTATAAGGCTCGTTGGTGACAGTTTGTAATAATAATTTCAAACTATTATTATTATACATGATTTGTTGTACTTATAAAAGTATATGTGTTTCGTGTGTAAGTCGTATCGTATAACTTTAGTTGTTACTCAAGTTCGTTATATCCGTTACATTTTATTTCATAAGTTACGAAATTTGGTACGGGTCCCAAAACTGAAATATGCCATTTTCGACCCCTAGACGACCCCGAAAGGCCTAAAACCGCCTAGGCTATGGTACATAGCCTTGATCAGTGGGCCGTTTTCGAGTGACCGTGTGACTTTTAGCCCAATCCGTTATAATAAATTTTTCATCGAGAAGCTACCCTGATCATTGGGTGGTTTTGATTTAGGGGTTGGAGTTGATGAAATCCATCCGTTCGGCTCAAGGACCAATTTTAGGTCTGTTCGCATAATCAATTTCTCAAATCAATTTCTAATCAAATCTTTGGACATAATCAGTTGTTAGATACTAATATATGATGATATATGTACATTTAAACATGTAATTTGAATAAAAAGTGAGTGATTCCTTACGTATTAAAAATGGAGACCGAATGGTGATGATGATGGCGATGAAGGTGAAGAAGATGATGGAGATGAAGATGGTGGTGATGATGAATATCACGCTGCTGCTGCTCCTCTTGTTGATGTTGATGATGAAATTGTTGTTTTGAAAAGTAAAGACCGAGAGAGAGTAGAGATGGACTGATGATGAAGATGAAATGAAGGAGAAGAAGAAGAAATAGGCCGACCAACTCCAATTATTGGAGTTAGTTGGCTCCCACACGTAGCACAAAATACTCGTGTTTTTGTACCCAATCATAAAAGTAGTATAATGTTTTCAATTGGTAAATTTCTAAAAATGAAATCGTATATACTTTTATTCGAAGTATTTTATAAAAATACTTTTAGTGAGATATAAAAATATATCTTTGTTTTAAGTTTCAATGACGGATATGGTTCGAATGGTTTCGTCGCGTTTCAGTAAGATTGAATAAAACGAATATGTTTTATTTTTGTCTAATGTAAATAATAATTATTATTTTCAATAATAATACATTATTTATAAGTTTTGTCGCGAATGTTTTTACTTTGTACGATTCAAATACTTTATATATTATCGAATTAATATATATAATAAATACTGAGTATATTAAATAATAGTTTCATATTACTTAATATTTGTTTTCACCAACGCCTGTATAAATTAATCGGAATTTGACCGATTTAAAAATGCACGATTAAATTTAATCGCGTACTAATATATATTCAACAATATATATATTGATACATACAATTAGCCTAATACATAGTACTAATTACATGTATTTCTAAATGATTAAGAAGTAATAACTAGTCCTAATTTGACGGGTGTCACAAGATATATCATCAGTCATATATCACCGTTTAAATTTACGTTATAGGAGTATATTAACGCTTTATTGACTATTTTTGTCAGCCTTAATTTGTGTTGCGATATAATCGGTGTACACTTTATTTTGTTGTTAACATAAATTGGGCGTCTTAAATCAACTCCAACCCCTAAATCAAAACCACTTACAAGGCTACACCTACCTGATTAAGACATTATTAACCTAGGATTTATTTTTAATTGAAATGCTTAGTTTCCTGTTGGCCAATTGAGAAAGTAAGGCTTCCATAAATGCATACATTGTAGTTAAAATTTATACATACTTCTGCGTGTCTACTAAAGTGTTCATTAAGACATTATTAACCTAGGATTTATTTTTATTGAAATGCTTAGTTTCCTGTTGGCCAATTGAGAAAGTAAGGATTCCATAAATGCATACAGTTATAGTTAAAATTTATACATACTTATGCGTGGTTATTATTTTGGCTTGTCAAAACAAATATTCTCTTTCATATATTACTAGATTTTAACCCGTAAATACACACGGGATGTTTTTATTAAATTAAAATTTATGATGTCATCGCTTTCTTTCTTTTAGTCAATTTTTAATAAAATTAAGGGAAATTTGCAATTTTTATCCCTGTGGTTTTTCGTTTTTGTCAATTTTGTCCTTTTACTTTTTTTTCCGCTTTTTTTATCCCTGTGGTTTTTAGTTTTCGCCGATTTTGTCCTTTTACTTTTTTTTTCGCTTTTTTTATCCCTGTGGTTTTCAGTTTTTGCCGATTTTATCCCTGTGGTTTTCAGTTTTTGCTGATTTTATCCTTCTGTCCAATTCTTGTTAAAAAAACCCCCGTTAAGTCGCCATCACGTGCCAAACATATGAGGGAATTTCCGTCAATGGCACTTCCCAGCTACAAATAAAGAAGAACTTCAATCTTTTATACTCGTAATCCTTGCTCTAAGAGTTGCTTCGAGATTGTTTTGTGCTCTTAATAATCCAGGTAGGGCACCAAACAATCTCAAAGCAACTCTTAGAGCAAGGGGTTATGAGTATAAAATATTGAAGTTCTTCTTGATTTGTCGCTGGAAAGTGCCATTGACGGAAATTCCCTCACATGTTTGGCATGTGATGGCAATTAATGGGGGTTTTTAACAAGAATTGGACAGAAGGATAAAATCGGCAAAAACTGAAAACCACAGGGATAAAAAAAGCGAAAAAAAAAGTAAAGGGACAAAATCGGCGAAAACTAAAAACCACAGGGATAAAAAAAGCGGAAAAAAAAGTAAAAGGACAAAATTGGCAAAAACGGAAAACCACAGGGATAAAAATTGCAAATTTCCCTAAAATTAAACAAATTTATTCATCAATTTAATTTTTGATGACATCACCATGTATTTCCTATATTATATGTATAAGATTGAGATTTTTGTGTACAATACATATACTCATACAAAGATTAAAAATGCATGTTGGTTCAGGCTCATACATCATCAACGTTACAACTTTTGTTGAGAATCATATCCTATTCATCATAGAAATCTTTGCCAAAAGAACGCTCATAAAAAACTACAATAGTAGTATTTTAGTGACGATATATTATTGTTTTGGTCACTAATGGCGTCGAAAATATAGTGACGCATAATTACGACCCGTTCTGACCTGCTATTTTCAAGACAAATCATCCAATGACCCGCTGGACCCTTCTTGATATCACCGGTGACTTCTTAGAACACTCCCATCAATTGCTTCGGTTGGCCATCGATTCTAACTGACGAAGCCGACGCTAATGGAACGGTCCGTCGATTTGTTTCCATCGGTTCAACCCGTCGCATATCCGACGCCCCGTCTCTTTTTTTAAGCCGGCTTATATTTATTTTTTTTCTTTGTTTGTGTTTAGTATTAAAAAATAAGGTAAATTGGTAAATGTGTAGCTCAAAAATTAAATTGATGGTTACTGATAGTAGAGGAACTCCGTCAGTTATGTTGTAGCGTTGAGTTGGCACAAAGTGACCATTCGATTTCAATCACTATTGAATACGGTCATGATACCCAAAATAACAGTTTTTCATTAAGTTGGTTAACATTGCCAAACATACATTAACTTGTCATTAAGTTGTCATTACCTTGTAATGGAGATGGTCCCTATTGACAATTTAAGAAAGTTAAGCATCCATAAATTGAAAGAAGAAAGGATAAAGTGCATTCCAATATGTTGATTTGATTACATATAAATATTGAGGCTTAATGTGCAATCCTAATCATTCTAGAAATGTGAATATACGTACCTTTATATTTTAATAGGGTACAAAGTATAGGTGCGAAAATCGGCTTAAACAAAGAAAACTCTGAAAAAAATATAACAAGTTTTCAGTTACTCACGCTTTACATCGGGACAAAAATAATTTAGTAAGATATTTATTTACTTTATAGTAACACTTATATCCTAATTTAATCTTTGGTGTTTTTATTTATTTATGTCCCAAAACAATTGAACATTTTCAAATTCAATCAATCATAAGATTTTTAAGCTGAAAATAATGAAATCTTATTGGTTAGCAGTAAGTATTATACTTTTATAAAAACGTTTACATATTTGCACATTTGTACAGGATAACTAAATTGGGACGGAATTATTATAGTTGGTATGGTTCTCAATTTATTTATTATTTCTGTTCACAATGAAAGGGTCTATTCAACATGTTCTAGTTTATATATTTATATGTAATATTAGTTTTAGAGTAATGCTACATAAGACTACTTACATAGGCACAAAAGTTAATCTAATTTTTTTATTGGTTAATTTTTAATTTTCACTCTTTAATTTTTAACCAATCAATTTTTCAAACTTACTAATCACATCTTTAGGTCTATTTTTAGTCATACCAAATTAAACCTAACAATCATTTTCCTTAGTTTTAAGGTTAAAAGTAAAGGCTTAATTTATTGTAAATGTTTGTATTTAGATTTTTTAAAATCTATCTATGAAAAAAAATTCATCAACAGAAAATATGAGAGAATAGTTTTCATTGTTGAATGAAGCACTATATCAGCAAACTATGCATAGTCAATATATCGTGAAAATCAAACTAAATGGTCATTGGTCTATGGGTACGAGAGAGACCTATCAACCAAGAGAGAGACCTATCAACCAAGAGGTTGTGGGTGTAAGCCTTACGTGAGATAATATGTGTATATATTCCTAGGTTTCTTGATTGTAAATAGTATGTGAGTTAAATAGTAGGATTGCCATTATAAATGAAAATATATCGTGAATTCGTGAAAAGTAGAAAATAATCACATGAGAATAATTTATGTTACTTGACCAATTGTATATAAGGGATACTATTTCTAGAGTAAGGTTCAAATGAGTACAATAACTTTTTGTGAGAATGGAAAAATTAATAGAAATGCGGTACGTGTCACTAAACTCTTTTTCCCCCACGTTTTTAAAAATTAGAGTTGTGACAAAAATTGCACCATCAAAATCAACGTTTTATTCTCTTCAATTAGAGTTGTGACAAAGTATACTTTCAATGAACTTTTTTTATTTCGGTGGCTTTTGAAAAAACTAACACATGTGTTACCAGCGAGTAACACATGTTATATCAGCTACTAACATATGTGTTACTAATTTTTTACAATTTGTAAAATAAAATAAAAAATCGTTGAAAGTATACCTTGTGAGACGGCAAATTAGAGAAAAAAAATGTTAGATTTTTATGGTGTAATTTTTACAATTTTTCGAAATACCGTTTGTGAGATATTTGATTTTTAAAAATGTATGAAGAAATGAGTTGGTGCCTTCATTCACACCAAATTTTTTATTCTCATTTAAACTCGGGCTAATTATTAATGTCTTCAAATTAATGGTTTCTAATTACTTGGAGTATGATTGTTTAGAAGTTTCGAGAGTCCTATACCCTAACTATAAGATGTACTGTAACTAAAATGTAGCCCCTTCAACTTGAATAAAATAATTACTACATGTTTTAGGCCTTTAGTTACGAATAATCTTGTTGTATGTAAAACCGATAGTATAATGGATTATGCTTAATTATATATTTGTAATTTGATTTTATTATATAAGTTATTATTGTACAATTGTGATACTACGTGTTGTCATCAATCATAGCAAATTTATAAAATGTACTTACTAACTAATACTGATTTCAGAGTATATCAAAAGTGCTATTTTTATAATAAGGTTATATATTATTTTGTCATGAAACGTAATTACAATTAAAATTTTACTTTTTCATAAAGAACATGTTCAATTCCGAAAATATTTCATGTTTATTAATAATATATATTTGACGTATATAGTCCTTTTACTAAAAGATAGTAAAGTATTAAATCACAATTTTTAAATGAAAGTGAAAGGTTGATTCAATAATGGGTGTCACAAATAATCGAACCCGAATAACTAACCCGAACCCAAACTCTAATAACCAAAAGAATTCGAAGCTTATTTGACCACCCGAATTTGAATAATCCGAGTCTTATTTGAATCGGGTTTCGGATAAATATTGTACAATTTGGATAACCCGAATAAACACATAAGTTATAACTTTATGTGTATAAGTTTTTTTATGATTTATTTAATATACAAATATAACTATTAGTGTCCCTTTGTAATATTTAAGTTTTGTTCAAGATGCGAAAATTTAGAATATCATCTTATGCGGGTTTGAATGGATAACTCAAACTCATCCCGAATCTAAACAACCCGAACCCGAATAACCCGACCTTATTTGAATCGGGGTATGGTTTAGATTATAAACTTGAAAAAATGAATAACCCGAAACCCGGTTAACCCGACCCAATGACACCTCTAGATTCAACTTTTCATAGTGCAAGGGCTATCTTGAAATGTTATTTATAATGAGATTTTATAAATGTCATTAAGTGTAGTAAGAGGATTAAATTGTAATGACAAAAGTGGTGGTCATCTTCCCTACGAAGACCGTAAATTATTTCACTATTAAAAGAGACAAGTGAAGTCATATTTCTATCACAAATCGGCTTGATTTAAAACACACTTTCACATCATATACACCACACAAATCTTCCAAATCGTTAAGAAATGAACCTAGTATAAAATAACTTCGCCCAAAACTTTGATGCCCCTAATTTAATTGTGTGATGCCCTAAGCCGCCGTCCTTGTCGCCCATGCCCAGTGCCGGCCCTAATTTATTGAAATGTTTTAACTATATTAAATGTTTACAAAATATAAATTCCTTCGTAGTTTGTAGATACTTGATACAAAAGTTGGGGATTTAAAATAATTGGATAATACTACTTGTGTTGGTAAGGCAGTAATAAACCTTTATTAGAAAAGGGAACAATCTACAATCTACATGTGAACTTGCAAAAAGCATACCATACACATAGTAAGGATCAACAACAAATAAGAAAAATGACCACGTTAGTCAATACATATTGCTACAATTCTAATGCAAGAAGTCAAAACAACAATAAAATGACACATGAGAAATGATCAAAGACATAAGCCACTTGAATGAACTTAATTGCCCTCGTTTTTGTTCTAGACCAAGTCGGGTGCCACCAATGACAACTTGAACACCAGCCTTATGTAGGATATATAACTGATCAATTAGTTAGCTTCAATGACAGCATGAGAAATGATAGCGACCGGAACTGGAGTGTGTTTCCGATCACGCCCAACAGCCGACAATTTTACAAACTTTTTTTGATAGCTAAAAATGGTTTTTTTTTTTGGCAAAAATACGTTATAATCTTTTTGTACTCTCCTGATTTCACTAAATAGGAACCAATTTTCCAAGTGTTTGCCAAATATGTAGCAGTTTTTCCGGTGCTTGTTCTAGCTTTTGCCAACACGTCCTTCCCTGAACAGTTATAAATTAATTAAGATAAGCATCATTGTATATGATTCACAACTTAAGTTAACTATTGCCGAGATATGACGGTCCCATATTGACTTCACAGGTCTAAATTTATTTATTTTAACCCGACCCATCTATTCCTTTCCTACCCAACCAACTTGCCCAGTTTCCTCCACAATAATCAATCTTAATAACTTGATAAACAGAAGCGAACCTTTGAGTATTAATATTGAGTCTTGCATCGACGGCATGGTTAATTGCCCCTCTTCATTCATCCCCACTGCAGGTCTGCATACTGGAAAGTGATACTAACTTGAAGCAAAAAGTGTCTCAAATTAACCACTGAACCGGACTTACTCTCACCGGTTCCTTCTTATGAGATCCACTAATAAATCCTGCATTTGCCTTTATATTTACAATTAAAGAAGTAACTTGAGATTCATCAAGTCCCAGTTTATAAATTCAAATCATGAATTCCGAAATTCAAATTTTTATCAAACACGTCAAAAATTCAAGAAAAACTTAGTCATAAAAACGAAGTAGTCTCATCGAAAAGAATCACCATAGTTAGCAACACTATTAGGCAAGTTATAGTTGAATGGGATGGACGACAAACCACTTTTGTTTCTAAAAGCCTTACTGACTTTCAATCCTAACCAAATCAATATAATCTTCTTCACATTAATCGGAAACTTTTAAAGCAACTTTGGAAGCAAAACCAATCAACAAGCAATTGTACGTACTGGGTATACCCTTTCAGAGTTTCAGAGGGAAAGCCAAATAATATATGATAAATATATAAGTATTTTCATTGAGAGCATTCCGTAAAATTGAATGACATCCCCCAACTGTTAAGCTTTCTTTGCAAGATCGAAGAAAGTTTATGAAGCGTAATAAAAAACACAACCAAAGTAAATACGTAAATGGGGTTAAAACGAATTACTTGGAGTGTGAGCAGGGATGACCACCAGCAACTTATTAGCACAATCACCACGTAGAACAACATATTTTAAAGCCCAAAACAAAGCGTTTTTTAAGATTTTTCTTATTGCTTTCAGAGTAATAAGCACAACTCTCTCCCCTGCATGATCTCTAATTGTACTACCCTTTTGCCTATTCATCATTTTTAAAGAACTAAAACAAAACTAAAAAAGAACGAAACTTTCACTATGTGTGCTGAAACGGAAAGATTTATCCAAAATGAATGATGACCCAACTGCCAATTTCCTTGTATGTTCAAATCTACCATAATTTGTATTTTGGGTTGATACTCAACCAACAATATGACGCGTCAGACTAAAACCTACCACTTTAGACCCATAACACAAGCTGCCCATTATGCTATGTCTGTACTATTTATAGAGAGAGTAAATCAGTAGAACGTAAATTCAGACAAATACCATATAGAATCGAATGTTATGATTGAAAGATCATGTAGTTTCGTTAGCTCACCTGAGTCTTGAACCAACTCCATAGGATACGCTACCATTACAGTCCCCAATAACGTATATATCATGTTAGTCGCATTTGATGGGAGTTGTTACATGTATCCTGACATATGTGTTACTTGGACATGCAAAAATCAGGTTATGCGAGTAATGCAAACTAAAGTAGTTATAAGATGCCAATTTTTGGCAAAAGGTTTCAATGAGAATTTGACAAACCAGAAACATGAAACTGTAGGAGAGTTTAGATTCATACAAAAATCTTACTCCAGTTTTTACCCACTGATCTAGGATCACAAACCCACTGATTTTAGTTAAATTCATCAATTTCATTCTTGCCTTTATCTATTCGAACTCGTGAGCTACACTTCCTAAAACAGTCTTACCCATCCAATAAATGATCTATTTGAGGCTTTGAGCATTCTCAACCCATTTTTTACCTATTTTCTTTTCCTCATTATCGTAGCAAGGTTTTATTATACCAAACATTAACCCATTAATGAACCAACTTTGATTAAACAAATTGTTCAAGCATATATATACATCATATATCGATCTGGAGAACATTTTGATTGGTTGTAAGTTTTGGGGTAGGTATAATGAACACAGGCTAAGTCAATTTTAATGGATTTGAACTCTTCAAGGAACCCGAGTCCCCATGTCCACTTTTCTCCACCCGAAACCCAAGAAGTTGGCTTTCCCGACTTTCAGCTATCCTTTTTCTGCCCGAGAGCTAGACCTCATCTGGCTTCCAGTCTACTAAGGCTCACACACTGGTTTTGAGTTCGGACTTCCTTCTGAAGCTGCTAACATTACCGACTTTGAAATCTCGGGTTTTCAAATTGATTCAGATAAAAATAAGCTCTTTTCATCATCAGCAAAAAAAAAAAAAAGATCTCGCCATCAGCTCGACTAAGAGTTCCGAATCAAAAAAGTCAACTGAACTTTACTTAGGAGTTAAGACGCTGCTCCTCTATTAATGGACTGATCCTTTGAATCCCACCCAAAAAAATTCGGGTACAATAGATTGTATTATTTTTTAAACATTTTATTCATTTAACACGTCAACAGTTTAGACAAACCTTTGCACCAAGTTCGTTACCAGATGGCGATCCCCAAGCATTACATTTACAGGTGCTCACACCTGAATATAACGTGTTACACTATTTGAATAGCTCCCAACAAAACTTATGAGGTATGTTTCTGCATAATATAGATATCAGCCAGACTAAAACTAAAACTTGAATTCATTATTTAATTCCATCTACATATTATGCAGGTGCGAAAACAGAAGATTTGTTGCGCAACACGGACTTTTACTAATTTGCACCTCATTACCAAGTTCAAAACAATGCAACAAAAAGCATTTGATAAGCGAAAAATAACCCCCTTATGAAAAATAGTCCAGCAAAAGCTTGAATTCAAACAGCATCTTAGTTTATATTTAAATCAGCAGGAAAACCGAAGATATGGCAGCCAATCTTCCCGAATGCCACCCATAAAGAACAAGTAAATCAAGACTTCAGCTGAAAACATAAACAGTGAAAGCAGGTGTAAGTTTTAGAAATTAGACCCTTCAAGCATCTTCAACTTAAACCAGCCTATCACTTGATATATAACACGAAATACAAAGTCAAGGTTAAACTGCAGACACTATGCAACGTCCAGAAGAGAACAAAAGGAACAGCAGAAATAGCATGGTAACATAATGGAGAGAATGAGTAACATATGGTTAGTGCAACAGGCTAGAAAAGATGGGCATGTGAACAGACAATATATAAGTTCAAGGCTCCAGGGGGCAATTTCAAACCATTTACTCATGGACAAGTCGACTCGGGTTATGTTTGATCTCTAACGTATCGATTAGGGTAGAACAAAAATTAACTAATAAGAAAACGGGTTAAATGAATCAATAGTACCCAAGATGTATTCTAATAACCTACTAGCAGCTTTATTCAATTAATATGCTATAATAAATTATAAACAAAAACATGTATGCTTAATTCATTAACTAGAGTCTTGTGCTTCAACAAAGGTGAATAGAAGAACTAGATAAACTCCCTGCACAAATTAAGTTCACGACTTTTCATGGATGGCTTATCAGCATAATATTGTAAGCAAAAACACCCTGTGATTTCAATTTGTAAAACCGGGTATTGCACATTCACACACACTAACAAGAGAGAAAGTTCCCAGACACTTGGTCACTCATAGATCTCAAACTATCGGGATTGGCATTTAATAGTGTCTGCTAGTTTCAAGAAACTGCATGTTTCAAAGCAATATCAAAACAGAGAAATTATTAATCATTTTTTATGAGGATAGAGAAGGTTCTAAAATATTGTTGCTTGTTAAAATGCCCACATAAAATAACTCATATTGATTGCTATATTGCCAATCGAATTGTGCATATCCAGATACTATACTACAGCTAAGATTCTCAATCAACGACTTCTCCCGTCTTTGTATGTGCATTTCTATGTACACTTTCATGGTTTCCTTGTTTACGACTTGAGTGAATATTACATTTCTAGTGGCTTCACCTGATGTCTTTTCTTATACTGTAAATCTCAAGCATCCATGTCATTCGCTTAATTTCCCTATGGATATATATATGACCAAAGCCTAGCATCACAGCTTCAACATATGTCGAAAAATAACTCAACTTGCAAACAATAAAAATTATGTATCCCATTATTATGTACATAAACAAGTGACATCCTTGCAGAATAAGCTGAGGTATTTATTAGCCACCAAATGCCAACATATTCCCTTAAGATGATTATGTACTAAATTGTTGTACATCCAACTAATTCATCAGCCATGAAAAACTTACAAAAAGACTCGAAGCAGTCAACTTTTTCACAATCAAACAGTTACACACTTAATAACAGCTGCACAGATATATCTAGTCCAAAAGCTGGCTGGAATCTCATTACAACTACAAGATATCAGTCATGTCACTAGATATGAAATGAGTCAAAAGAGGCAACTTTAACACCACTATAGCCAGTTCGCAATTAAATGATTATTAACCCTAATAGAATACAATTCACATAGAACCTACACCAACCACACACCACATGAAAGCCTATATAATTTAAAATTCCTAGATTACCTTTCCTTCTTAAAAAGTACTTTGTCACGCTTTCAACGATTCGCATTAGGTATTAAAAAATTTATTTAATCACATCCGGTACATGGAAATATTCATGGTAAAACAATGTAAGCACTCTAAAATCTGAATACGCCATCAGCGATACTAAAACCTAATCTTTTATACAAACAAACATCTATTAATACACAGAAGATTCAACACTAAAAATTGGGGAAGTTGACTTACTTCTTGTGCCTCTGAGCAAAAGTAGAGTTCTTGCGGTCTTCCTCTGCAAATAATTCATTTCTCAGGTGATTAGATACAATTTATAAATAAAACGTACGATCAGATGCCGATTCATACGCTGATTAAAATTAATTTGATGAAAATCGAATAAATTCGTTTTAACTTATTATTATATATATATATATATACATATACATATATTTACCGGTGAGACTAAGAGAAAACTTGGTGATGAATGTGCCGGTGACGGCGAATCCAACGAGGAACGGCCAGTTCCTTTCCAACTCGCGCTTGAAAAACTTTCCCCATGGATCGAATTTCCTCATTTTTGTTTTGGTTTCTCTCGTTTTCTCGTTTCCGTGCCCTAAATTGTGATTTGTAAAACGTCGTTTTTTTATTATTTCTCAAATCTATAAGGGTTGTATCGGGTCGGGTTTATGACTTTATTCGACTTGCGAAACTGAACAGAGCACTCGCATAAGTTATTACTTTTGGCAATTTGAGTACCTCAAGTTTTATTTATTGGTAATTGACACATGGGTTAATTGACTTGTTTTTTAATTAACCAGTATTTTTATTCAAAAAGAGATGTTAAAGTGAGCATAAATAGTTCAAAATGGGGATTGAACCCACAAGCACATTTATTTTCATGATTTCGAGCTACTATTTTACGGGGATTGAACTCACTGTCACACAGACTTGCTCCAGGTAAAGCTCTACACTAGCATTGTCTTTAGAAATTGTTTGTATTAAATCTACCCAAATGTAAATATGTTATCCTTCTCTTAAATTTCCACTGAATCAAACTCGAGGGATATCATACACACATTAGAAAAATCCAGTAGATCCATTGCATTGCATTTTTTAAACATAAAATAACATAACGAATAAAATTCTCTTAATATCACCAACCACAACCCATGAAGAAACATTACTTGTGAGAATATTTAATTTTGTAAGTTAATAATGATTGTCATACTTTGAAATAAATATTATGGTATACTTTAATGTTGACTTTAAGGTTTATTGTAAGTATGATTAATTAGTCTTAGACAACAACTAATGCCTGTGATTTTGGGTTTCAATAACCACCTTAAACTTCAGCCATCAGACATATATTGAATCTTTTGTTGCAGTAAAATGTCAGTTGTAGCATACAGTCAACTGGTTTTCACTCAGAGCCCCGATGGCGATTCCCCTTGTTTTCGTTCTTTACGCCACCTCAACGGTTGGCCCTTTCAGAGCTCTAGCATCAAGGTCTATCTCTCTTTGTGGTCTTTGCAATCATTGTCTCAATCACGTATCCTAATTTATTGTCCTATGAATTTCCAAACGCTTTTTTCGCGTGTCATTCACTTATTGTTCTTTGTTATCATTAGATATAATCTTTTGGGTGATATAGATAGAAGTCAGGTAATGATGTAATGTTAATGATCACTGCACAAATTTGATCTGCAGTCGTCCAGATGGTGGACACAGACATGAACTTTCGGTGTGGAGATCACGTAAAATCGTTGTTTTAAGACACCATGTGGATGCTTGCTGAGCAAAAGTTGTGTAGTGATGACTCATATATATGTATGTGTCTGTGTATCAGATTTTTGTATACATAACCTGAATCTTAGTCCATTTGCTTTTGCTTATTTACAGGAAGTTGTTATTAACGGGCACAGAAGTTTGATATCAGGTATTCGATTATTTTCTAAGCATAATGTGGACTGGTTTTACTTTCTAAAAATATGTTCACACATTGGTTTTGTTGCAATACCCCTTTCTAAAACAATTACATGTGCAATGAAATCGTATAAGTTATCAACCTCCGTCGGCTACGGAGGTTGACAATCTTAAAGCTCAGCCTCGAATAGGCTTCTCTTCCATGTTCAGTACAGTGAGTTGCTTTACACTTTCCTTTGTCTACTTGTCTTCTAGAAATATTAATATACTTATAAAGTTATATCTGGTTGAATTAGGGGATTGATTTATAGAGACATGGTTGAAAGTAATACTTATTTTATTTCAGGTACAGCCAATTGTTGATAATGTTCGCAACAGAGGCGATGTTGCTGTTAAGGAGTTAGTGCTTTATTTTATTTTCTATTTGTAATCGAATGCCAAAATTTGTGGGTTGGCCAACAAGTCAAAATGGGTAATTACTGGATACTAATCAGAGTAGCTTAGGTTTAGTTGCCAGACAATGCTCTTCCCACCCCCCGTTAATTACCGTATCATATGATATCACAAAATCTGAAACTGATAACCTACTTTTTTATGTATATAAAATGATTTAGGAATTTTTATGCGCTAAAAACACTTTGGGCAACTTTTGACTTGATCGACCGGCCCATTTTCATTTTGTCTTTTTAACATCTTCTGGCCTATCACAGATGAGTTGTCTAAATTCTCTAACATCCATCATGGTTGCGGAGTATCGAGCTTTTTTTAATGGAATCATCAGTTTTCATTATGTTTGGATACTAAAACAGGTGTAAAAAGAACCTGTTTTGACCATCACCTAAACCACCTGACCTGTCCATCTTGCCACCTCTAAATATGTTCAAAGTAAGTTGGTGTAAGCTGACTTTTACGTTACTGTGCACACCAGCCAGCACAGATTGCCGGATGTAAAACTATAGTGCTTGCAACTCCTCCTTCTAGTGATGGCAGCATCTGCAAGGTATTTGCTTTCATCTGAAATAAATAGTTGATTGTAGATTAAATACTTAACTTACAAAGTCTAATAATATGACATCATGTAGGAGGTACTGTATTGTGCAAAAAAGGCTGGAGTAACCCACATTCTTAAAGCTGGTGGAGCTCAGGTTTTAAATTCTCCGTTTTGAGAGGGGTTTTTCTCAAATTTATTCTTTTACATTTGAGTATCTAATTCTAATGTTTTTGGTTCTTCTAGGCCATTGCTGCCATGGCGGGAACAGCATCGTGTCCCAAGGTACCGCTTTAGTCATCAGATAATGTAAATTTTTGTTGTAGTCCTCATAAACTGTTTATTAAATGCAAACTTCATAATTCTAGGCTGAGAAGATATACGGTCCTGGAAATCAATATGTGACAGCTGCAAAAATGATTCTCCAAGTACGTATGTCTCTTAAACTAATGTGTAGCAAATGCACAATGGTGTACACAAAAAACATATCCACATGCTGTAACTAACTATTCTTTTTATGCCAATTTATCTACTACCAGTGTTTTTTTTTTGTATTTGACAGAACAGTCAACTGGTTTTCACTCAGAACAGCGAGGTAGTGTTTATCAACATATAGAACCTGAAAAAAAAGGCAGAACTACCACATACAGGCCTTCTTTTATCTCACATCTGTTGTATCTTCGCAGGCTCTGTATTTTAGGGCCATGGACTCCCGAGAGTGTGGGAGACTACGCTAGTGGCACAAACCATGTTCTTCCTACTTATGGATATGCACGCATGTACAGTGTGGTATCTCTCGATTCTTTTTTGAAGTACATAAGAATCCAGTCTTTGACAGGAGAAGGGCTTGCAAAGCTAGGTCCTCATGTGGCAACCATAACTGAGGTCGAGGGGTTGGATGCTCATAACAGAGCTGTAACTCCTCAATTTGCAGACATTAAAGCAAGACTGGTTGTATGAGTTACTTCTTGTACCAAACTCCCTATTGAATTGGGTATGTAAGATAATTAGTCTTGGTGTCATTTGCATTTGGAGTCTTGGTGTCATTTTGCATTTGGAGAACTGGGTAAAGTAGGTTGTGTTGTTTGTTCTTGTTACAAAAGAGTGTTCAGTTCTGAGTTTCTACTTGCTAGATTGTTGATCTGGTGAGCTCTGGATTTCAGAATTTGGCGAATCATGATACGCTTGTAACTTTAACCACGTTGCCGACTTTTGTTTGTTGTGATAGAAAACAAACATTGTATCAGTGCTCATAATGCTCTTACTTGAATACGGAGTATTAGTATGACTGATGACTGATGACTGCTGACGGGTAAAATTAACCAATTTTGTCAGTTGCCACCAATAATGAAAAGATAATAATAACAGATTTGTAAATGTAGATACAGAAATAATAACCATGGAAAAAGTTCACCCAAAGTATATCTTGCAGTGTATAAACCCTCCATATTTATTTATTCTGTAATTTAGAAGATTCGGATTTAGATTCTGATAATTGTTGTGACTTGTATAGTTTTTTTATCAAATTCAAACATCAATACTTAAGGCTGTAATTATCATTTTATTTTTGGATATATAAACTCTAATATAACTCCCAATTGAGTTTGTATTTGTCTTCATTCCCTAAATTCTAATATAACTGCATTAGTTGCTCCACATGAGATTCATGTTACATGCCATCAAAGTTCACATATTTGTGAGAGGAAAGTTCAAATTTAGGTCTCGGTCAGGTCGGGTACCTCACCGGGTTTAAAGGTGATGATTTGTATACTATGAATTCTTTACATTACACCACTAAACATACTTTAATATGTTGTAATAATGTACAATATCTTGAAACAAATTTAATGGTATATGGCTAAAAACTGTGATTTACAAATAACTTCCCTTTCTTAGAAAGTCAACCTTAAACTAAACCACCAATTGAGTTTGTTTTGGTTTCCATTTCAACCCACTAAAGTATTTAGCCGTAAACTAAACCAATTGAGTTTGTTTGTTTTGGTTTCCATTTCACCCAGTAAGTATTTATTGAAGATTTATAGTTTCCATGTATATGAAACTTAATACTCCGTAGTTCTCTTTGGTTATTACTCAGTATTAACCAATGTTAATTAATTATAGAATGGGAGAAGAATAAAGGATTAATTGTATCATAATGTAACAAATTTACCATTTCGGCTATATGTATCTAGCTAAAAAAACATGTAAACTGTAGATCAAAAATACCAGTCACCAACTCACCGAATGCTCAAAAGGTTCAATTGAACGAATACAACCTTTTTTTGTTTTTGTTTTTTATATATATACAACATCAAAAGTTGTAAAGTTGGATGGAGCAATTTGTTAAAAAAGTGTAGCCACCAGATTTGGAGTTGCTACATCTCAGCATGGACATTTTAAACCAAGTATTAGAGCTCTAAAGAGTGGATTGATATATTTTCTCCCATGATATTGATTGACATCTATTATTCTGCAGAAGAGAAAAAAAAAATGAAAGTTCACCTTACCCAGAAAAATATTCACCATTTATAGAGAATTTTTGGGACGCAGTAGCTAACTTATATCTGCTTATGCTTCTCTCATCATCATCACTATAATTGTCGACACTTAGCATGATGCAGAGCATAAACAATCAGCATCTTATAGTTTTAACAGCAGTTGGTAGAATGTTGTAACATCTATGGAATGGCATGATATATTTGGTCAAATTATACCAAACTCATTCATCTTTAGGAGCAGGTTCCATTCCGGCAGAAGGGCTATCTGCGAAATACTCCTGATGCTTAGCATTTACACCATACTGCAATAAGAACAATTATCCTGCTATTAAAAAGAAGCCATACTGTTCTTATGTATACTGTCAATGCAAAGTTTCTAGACATTTGAAGATATTTTCAATGCCTAAAAGACTTGAGAGAAAGGTAAAAAACGGGTCTGTTTGTGATGGGTGCATAAATTTATCAAACTATAGCTACCAATATAGAAGTACTAGTTGTATACAAATTTAAAGCTACAACTGGCTCTAACATGCATCTTATATAAACCCCCTATTATAACTAGTCTAATAAAACTCAAACAACCCAAAGCGAAAATAAGAACCGCAGTTTTTTTAACCATCAACAGATATCAGGACCGTCTTCAAGAATCCAACAGATGTAAGGGCAAAATCTAGAGTATTAACTGTATCTTAACTCGACTAGCTTTTACACTACGCATGCAGTGAGCTTAGAGTAATTAGAGAGAAAAGTGGTATAGCATCCTGCTTAACAAACTCAGATAAAAAGTTGATCACGACATGCAGTAACAAATGATAGATGTAAAAATCACGGATTACCTCTTGAAGAGCCTTGGACAGGTCATCCATGTTCATGATTAGACGCTTATCCTGTTGTCACAGGGAGTCATGAATCATGATCAGATTACAGTAAAGATGGTTCTACTAATTTCTGCATAGTTCATGCTAACATGTAATAATAATAATCTTTTTTCACATTCATATGCATTTAAAAAAGTCCACACTCTTATGTAGTTATGTGTAAGAAGTTTCACACTATTAATTGTATAAAATCAATTTTAGACGTGTAAATATCAAGCTTTAGCCATTTTGTCCATGCTTAAAGTGTATAAACAATTTAAGCACAACACATTTCTTTCCACAAGGATGAATCGCATACTTTACAACTCTACACTCGTTTAGATGTGTAAATTTAGCAACAAAAAGTATAGGAGTAGCTCATTTGTTAAGTGTCATCCAAAAAAAATGGCCATCTAAAAATGTGCATCATAAGTACCCTTTGCTGCTTATCTTTTTTGTCCCTGACAATGGTTGCCTGTCTTGCCTTGCATTGCCTACAGTACAATTCAAAAGATTAAAAAAGGAGGGGGATAACTGCATAATGCAAAAGTGAAAATGAAAAAGATTCAGAGTTGAGTAAAAAGCATTTCATCAACAAGACTCCAAAGTCTTAACTCAAGTAGGCGTGTCATTTAGATCAACCACTATCATGATATGATAGTCAGTAATCAAATACAGATTCAAAAATCATTCTACGCTTCATCTTGCACCAGCTAAACCTTACAGCAAATAGAAAATATCACAGTTAATATTATGCCACCTTCCTCACATACACCTTACTGTCTAACTAACTATATATGTCAAACATGTTTATTTTTATTGATATAATCTTCAGCTGACATGTTCCACAGGAGCCTAACACAACTTCCGTATCATTTGGATTTTACTGCTTGCAGGCTACCTAATACTACAACACTCTTTTTGTCCCAAAAAAATCACCCTAAAGGTATTCATAAGAAGATAATAGAATAACATAAACATATTTCAGGAAACTTACTGAAGAGCATCAGTAGCAACCTCTGAAACAAACTTCTGAGCGGCAACTGCGACTAGCCTGATTCTGCACATACATGGTAAGACTTTCATGTTCGCTGATCCACAAAGTAAAAACAAGTGAACTAATCACCAACACAAGTGGGTTGACAAGTGAATATAGACCCAGGGAGAACAAATGTTGATGAAATAGATAGTAGTTGTATGAGGAACTGAGCAACAGAAAGACAGCCCTCGAGCTTAAACAAAAGTGCAGGCACCAGCAATATTTAGCTTCGAGTAACATAACCAAATACAGAAGCACGGAAGTAGAATTTGTAAAAACAAAAGATAGCAAAAACAGAAAACATTTAGCCATTTCTCATCATACATGCGATGACTGACAGTTGAACTAAATATCATTTCTTTAGTCCTAATGTGATGCAGTTTTAGTGTCACAAAAACACATGTAAAGACCTGAAAATTAACAAGTAGCATACAGTCACACATAGCATACAAGAAGATACCAAATACCTACAGTCGAACATCTGCACATTGAAACCCACTTTTGGCCAAGTAATGTTCCACCAGTTCATCAGGAATCTATACCAGAAGAACATAAAGCTTATCACGACATAAGATTGCTAATAAACATAATGACAAACCACAAATCTTATTTTCAGCGAAGCTTACAGTTGGTGTGTAGTCTGTTAACGAGGCAAGAAAATCAGTGAGTGCACTTTCATCCTCGTGTTTCAATTCGTTCGATTGCTGGTTTTGATTCATATTCTAATTTCTACGCTCTTAGTGCCACACTTCCAAAGCTTAAAAATACCTGAAACAGAATATAGAAAGAAACAAAAATGAACATGATCCTCACTGTAAACAGAACGCAATTCATATCGGAAATTAACAAATGAGTAATTAAAATTGCAACATATTAAACAAGAGTGTTGCATTTTATTAAAACATTTCTCCTATCATTTCGGAATTTACACTTCAAAAGTTAAATAAACTCCTATAATCTATCGAATCAGAAAGATATTTGACTACGGTGATTCTATATTTTCTCATCTTTCTTGTCTAAACTTATTCTTCAACTCTTATTCGGATGGCATCCGTCAATTGTCTAAACTAAATTAAAAAGCCTTATATCTTATTTTTCTTATAACGATTTTACAGGCGATTTTAGCATGATTCTCACAACATATCCCAACTCATATGTTCCAAATCACAATTTTAGATTCAAGTTGACGCACCCCGATCGAACATACTCCCTTACTTCTTCTCCTAATGTCAATAGATGAATTTTCTGCCTTCCATGTTATGACAAGCACACGAAATGTGAACAAATATATAACATGTATAACGCTCAACCATACTCTAGCTATCTCACCTATTGCAGAATTAGGTTGTTTTTTTTTTTGAAGTGTTATACATTACTCGATAACTTGATTAAACTCAACAAAACAACATAAAACTAAAAATTTAACACATATTTACATGTTTCGCCGTCGAAATAATGATATGTACAGCAAGCTTAAAGTGACCTAGGGTTTTTAACAGATAAATGTATGTATTTAAACTTAGAGTATTACTTGCAATGGGGAAAGGAAAAAAATTGATGATTTTAGTACCGGAAGAGTAAGAATTTGACGGAGTAAGGTTACCGGTCGTGGATCCTCCGATCAATCAGAGACGATTATTATTTCACAGCAGCTCTGTTTTTGGGGTCTCCTGTATTTATTTGCGTAGTTCGAGTTTTATCTTTTATCTTTTTGTTGATAAATTAAAATTTCGAGAAAATTCCATAAATAGGTTTACACACATTTTCACAGTCATAACTTTTTTTTTCAAATTATCGATACAGTAAGTTTCAAAATTACTTGATACCTTTACCCAATTCCGTCTATTTTTGTCGTTAAGTTTACCACGTGATTTGCACGTGAGGTCATACACGAACTTGTTAAATCATCGTTTGTGCTTTTAATATACCCTGGCGTGCAAATCACGTGGTAAAAGCTTAACGACAAAAATAGACGGAATTAGACGGAGGTACCATTTATGAGCACTTTTGAAACTTAATGTATTGATAAACTGAAGAAAAAAAAGTTCAGATCTGTGAATATGTGTGTACATCACATGTATGGTTTATGAAATTTTCTCTTAAAATTTCATTTAAAACTTACCCAAAATATGTATATAAATGTAATTTCAATTTTTAAGATAAAAATGATTATATATTTTTTATCAAAACTATGACAAATAACTAAAATATTTTTTATTTGTAGATTAATTAAAACTCTGTACATTTAATAGGAAGGCTAAATGAATAGTTACTATTAAATGAATAGTGACTTCATTTTTCTTTTTTTTTCTCTCCATACATTTAGCAGGAAGGCTAAATGAAGTTACTATTAAATGAATAGTGACTTTATTTTCCTTTTTTTTCTTTTTTTTTTCTAGCAAAAAAAATGTTTCTTTCAACCAAAAAAATTTAATAATAGCAAAAATTGTTTTAGCTTATACTACCTCCCTCCCATTTGAAATGTTCACGTTACTATTTTGGAATATCTCATTATAAGTGGCCACTTTGATATTTAACTAATCAAATAAGATTTTAGTGGGTAGATTTAATATTTGATTGGTGGAAAGTAGAGTTAGTGGGGAATCTCAAAACTACATGCAATGTAACGTCCCATTATAAGTGGCCACTCTGATATTTAACCAATCAAAATAAGATTTTAGTGGGTAGATTTAATATTTGATTGGTGGAAAGTGGAGTTGATGGGAAATCATAAAACTACATGCAATGTAACGTCCCATTACAAGTGTCCACTTTGATATTTAACCAATTAAATAAGATTTTAGTGGGTAGATTTAATATTTGATTGGTGGAAATGGAGTTAGTGGGGATCCTAAAACTACATGCAAAGTCAAAGTGGACATTTTAAATGAGACGGAGGGAGTAATATTTAGTCTCCTATTTATTTATTTATTTAAAATTATTCTACTAACAACAACAAAAATGTTGCTTTCAACAAAAAATTTCTAATAATAACAAAAATTATTTTAGCTTATAATATTTAGTGTCTTACTTTATCATTTAAATGAGTTACTATTGAATCAATACTGATTACATTTTCTCCCCTTTTTTATAGATTATTCTACTAATAATGAAAAATATTTTCTTCAACAAAAAAATTCTAATAATAGGAAAAATTATTTTAGCTTATACTCCGTAATATTTAGTGTCTTAATTTATCATTTAAATACACAAAATTATATAGATTTTCTTTACAAAAGAGTTATAAAAATATATTATTAATTTAAGTTTTTGCAATTATACACATACATGTTGGTGTAATATGAATAGTAAATTTGTTATTTTTTTACACTAAACTTATATAGAAAGTTATGAATATTATGTTTTTATAAATTTCAGTGTTTTATAAATCAATTTATTTTATTTATAGCTTTTAATACTTATATGTTTGTAAATTACATTGAATATTAATCAATCGTTAAACTCGGTATGAAAAAATAAAAAGAAATTTAGATGTGTTTTGTTTCATATTGAGTGTTATTTATATACGATCATTAGACAAAAAAAAAAATATTCAATAAATTAAAACTATAACATCCAATTCTAAAGTAAAGACTGTAAATGTACTTTTATTGTCACGCCATAAAGTAAATGATCGTTAAACATTAAAATTATATCCATACATAGCTCCTTAAATCATTTTAAAATACTCGAATTTGACTACTTTTAGTTGGCATATATACCAAATTATATAATAAACTAATATAAATTTTTTGTTCCGCTGCAACGCGCGATAAAAATTTGCTTGTTGATGAACATAAAGGGGTTGGTTGTCTTAGAGGTGTGTTTGGCAAAACTACCTTGTAGATAGAGCTGGAAGCTTAGATTTTAAACTGTAAGCTGGGACTTATCTATAATACATATTAAGCATGTCTAAATTGTTGAGTCTTAACTCTTAAATGATAATTAAAATTACTCTTTTACCCTTTTACACTCATAAATAAAAATCGTTTTAAATAGGAAAGTTTTTATTCGAAAATTACATATTTGAATTTTTGTGTGAGTAGAACAAAGTTCATATTATTACTTTTTTAACTTATATTATCAATTTAAAAAATTATTAATCAAATTTTGTTAACGAACTAACAAAAATAAATAAATTTATTGTTACCACCGTATTGCGCGGATAATATGCTAGTTTTCTTACAAGTGTTTTGTAAAAGTGGTTGGAGCTTAAATATATGAATCTTACTATATAATATAAGGGAGATTACGATGATGTCATCACGCTGATTTGGCTCAATCTAACGTTGAAAGGCTTATGACGTGGCATGCTTATGGTAAAGATAATTCATGTTTATTACTTTTTTTAAAAAATACGTTTCATAACTCCTTTACATTTACTGCGACACAATGCCCTATGGCCAAGCATGCATTCTGTCATTTTGGTTTTGGAGTATTACCGAATTCCCATGAGCCGTCTTTATTACATGCACCATGCGTTGCTGGCCATTTTGAATTATAGGAATACGAAAAGTTTCCCCCAACCTTTTATAACAGGAGTTACAATTCAATTTCAAACCCACTCACGGTAAAGCAAAAAACACAAACCCACAAAAGTATCTCTGTTCAACTTCTTAACTCGGTAATCATGGCTGAAAAAGGCTACAACTACATTGCAGACCTTGATACTGTGAGGGATTCATGGAAAATTAAAGTTCGCATTCTCAGTATGTGGAAGATAAACTATCAACTGGAAATGATTGTCATGGATGAGAGGGTCAGTATCGATTTTTTTAATTTGTTCAGTTTTATGTAAATTTGTAATTATATTAAAGTTCATAGTATTGTGATTTAGGGAGATAAGATACAAGCTGTTGTGAAGATGAACTTAGATCATTTGTTTGAGAAATCCTTAGAAGAGGGAATGGTTGTGTTGCTTGGCAAGTTTGGCGTCGGTGAAAACAGGGTCAAGTATCCAGTTTTGAAACATCGTTACAAACTAAACTTCTACCGTTGTACTTCGGTAAAGAGGTGTTCTAACTTTGATGGTCCTTACATGGTTTCAATTTCTTCAATTTTTCCTTAATCAACGAGTATCTTCAAGATCCACACCTTCCAGTTGGTAAGATTGTATATGTTTATGTTTAATAGCAATTTATGTTTTACGTACAAATAAGATTAAAAATATTATTTAACTAAAACTGAATAACTTCTTATGTGTAGATATCATTGGATGTGTAGTTGACTATGGGAACTTGGAAGGTTACGACAAGGTTTATGGAAAGGAAGGGGTTCGCATGTGGAAAGGTACTATGGGATCTGTTGTTTATTATATTCAGTACCGAATAATATCTACCACTGTAGTTTTCTGAATGTATTTAGTTTTTATAGAAGCTTCTTTTCAAAACAATTATTTTGGATCCAAACTCTACATTGATTTTGACCTTGACGAGATTAATGATTTCAGAAAGATGTGTGTTTTGGTTTAATTACTTTAACATTGACATCATCCATTTAGCATTTTTTGACAAACCTCTCTGTATCTAATTGATGCGCCATCAGCGGTCGGTAAGGATTTCAACAATTGTCGTTGCACCGGCTACCAGCGGCGGGCATCAGTGAGTGTTTTAAATTTGTAATTGTGGGGCCTAAGTTTTCTCTAACAATGCTAATCCTAAGGGTGAGCAAGTGGTAGGTATGACCTAGAGTCGTTTTTCAAACCGACTGAATTGAAACTAAGGCGTGACAGATGAGGGCTTTTAAACTAGTGAAGGGTTTATAAAATAGTGGGAGAGTTTTGGTTTTTTTTTCAACTAACTTAGGCAAATAAATAAATAAAAGTGAAATAAAAATAAAAGATAAAGCAGATAAAATAAAGATAGTGTTTGCTGAGATTTCGTTAATTAAGTTATGGGATGATGTTTGGAGAAACTGTATTGAAAGATATTTGTTAATTATTAATCTTGAATACTCGTGATGTAAACACTAGATTCCCTACTAATTAAAATCCCATTAGCATGTCACACCGGGAGCTAGGTTATGGTAACATCACAAAGTATTTAGAATAATAAGCAAAATCTTAATTATGGTTTAATAATACTTTCATATGAACGGGAGCGAAATCTTAAGGTACTAGACATAACTGAATCATATAACGATTCCTCGTCATCCTAACAGATTCGTATATTTAAAAAGTTCATCAATGACTTTAAACCCGCCCTTGCTTAAGACTACCCAATAAATCCCCTAATTATCCATAGCGTTCCTCACTTAAAGTGGTCCCGCCGCTTCAAACCTTGGTCATGTCTTGTCCTACGATAATCCCCCATGTAGCCTTGCGGTTCCATAGTTTCATACCTTTGACAAATTATATTGACACAGATGACTGACTACCTTTCAATTGGACGTCGTTAAAAAGGTGTTGTAATCATGTTTATTGGTGGAAAGGCGATTAGATTAATTTGAAGTTTAAAAGTATATTTAGAAAGGTTAATTAAACTAGGTTTCTCATTTTATATGTTAGTCCGTAATATAACTACCTTCGGTCGTTACTCGACTTCCATACATTTGTACTCCACCTTGAAGTGTTTCCAGTACTATATCGAATAACAGTCGAATAGGGGCCATTACTTCGCAATATTGTACCGTTTCGTAATATGACTACCTTCGGTCGTTCCTCAACTTCCATACATTTGTACTCCACCTTGAAGTGTTTCGAGTACTATATCGAGTAACAGTCGAATAGGGGCCATCATATTACTTTACGATAATTAAGACCGTTTATATTTTTACCACTATGATGATCCTAAGGCAAGAATCAAACAAGAACATGCAATAAGACGATCAAACCGATACTACCGATCTTTATTTATTTAATTATAAATCATCCCATAATTAATTAACTACATCGCAAACAAACACAACAAGTATACTACTCTCTAATCATGGCAATAACTAAATCTAGCATAATCAATATAAACGTAAATAATTAAGATAGATAAGGATAGAAAGAACCAGGATTAAATGCGAGAGAAAATAGACTTGAATTAATTGACACAATTCCAAGCTTACACCGAAGATTTACAATGCGTTCTGTACTTTCCTTCTATTCTAAACAAGCTCCTAAACTAGCCTAAAACTAATTTTTAGTAAGAAAATAGAAAGAAAGTAGAAGCAATATCTCAAGAGAAGTATATTGTTCTAAGAATGGTGTGTGTGAAAATGAAGCCTTAGGGCTGCTATTTATAGGTGAAATATGGCTCACATTAGCATCCCTAGGCTCACATTAGAAAAAGAGTGAAAGGTGGTGCACCGGGTACGAAAAAGTAGCGAAAGGTGGTGCACCGGGTACGGAAAAGTAGCGAAAGGTGGTGCACCGGGTACACGCAAGGACGAAAAAGCAGAAAAGAGATGGGGGGTGGAGGCCGGCGCCGCCCACCAGCAGGCCGGCGGCGGCTGGCTGCCACCCGCCCCAGTCCGTCGTCTTTCATTGCGTTGCTTAATTCGTGCGTATCTTCGTCGTTATGCGTCCGTTTGCGTTGATTCTTTTTGCGTTGGATTCGTAATTCAAAAACAAATACTTTGATGTAAAGATATCCCAAAAATATGTTTCTTATCTCCAGATATTGCGTACGAATCATTTAAATCTTCCGGCGGGCGTAAAATCTTCATTCTTTATCCGTTTTTGTTGATTCTTCTTCTGTTGGATTCGTAATTTGAAAATGAACATCTTGGATGAGATGGATGTTGATGATGGGCACTTTTGTTTTGAAATCTCGTTTTGATGCCTTGAATCTTCAAACGTGCGTGGAATCTTCGGATGTCATTCGTTTTGCTTGATTTTTGTCGTGCAACATTGTTTTGACCATCTTGGTATAATATAATTGATTTGTACTATTTTTTAGTTTAAAATGCCAAGAATTATTCCAGAATGAGAGAGATATCGGTAGTAAAAACATAACTTTTTACGCGATATCACTAATACACATGTACATATTCATTTGCAAAGTTGGTACTGATAGTTCATCTCAAGGTGGTAGTCAGCTTTCTAGCCAACGTGTCAATTCAAATCGTGAAGAGTTTCTGTTCAACACCAAACATTGTACCATTGATGAAATTGTTAATGCATATGAGGTTTGAATCATATTACATCCTAATTTTAGTTGATTAAGTTATGTTTTGTTAACAAGATTTAACTTATCCACTTACAATTTAAACAACCTATGATTTGTGTTGTGCTTGCTACCATTAAATCTGTTGAGGAAGAACATGGCTGGTATTATATTGGTTCTCGGGAACACAATTGTAAAGCAGTAAAAAAAACAGAGTTTGTCAATCCTGAGGGAACTGATCAAGCTGTGGAAGATGATGGTAGTTTGTATTGTAAAAAGTGCAACGGCAAAACCACCTCTATTTTTCCAAGGTTCTGTAAATAAATAGTTGCATCTGTTTATGTTATTTTCTTATGATCAGTGTGTTAATGTTTATTTGTTATTATTTATCAACAGTTATAAAGTTCGTGTTAGGGTTCAGGATGCTACAGGTAGCACTTCTTTTGTTTTATTTGATCGAGATGTGTATAAGCTGGTACACAAACATGCATCAGATATCCGTGATAAACAAGAAAGGGTTTGTGTCTTTTTAGTTTTTTTGTTATTTTTTTAACTCTTTTAATTAATATATATTTTTCATATACACATGTGTAACATTCATCTATCTTTGTAGGATGGAACTGTCGATGTTTTTCCTGACGAGCTCAGCAGTTTGGTTGATCAAATGTGACTTTTCAAAGTTGAAGTTTCAAACTATAACATTGACATAGGATATCAAGTTTGCACTGTGTGATGTTATTGTCATTTATTTTTACTTTTCAACTAATGTTGGTGTGTCATCTTACTTTCCTTCCCTATGTTAAATTACCTATGAGTATTATTTCAGTTAACTTTTGTGTTCATTCATTTGAAATCCAAAAGTAACTGCAAAATTGTATCCTTTATGTATTTCAACAGTTTTTGGGTTGCATGTTGGCTTAATCAAATTCTTAGGTTTAATTTTTCGTTGTGTATGTTAAAACCATCAATACAATGTTCATGTTAAACTAATATGAAAAATAATTTTTTAATTTTCGTTTTTAACATTTAATTAAGGATGTAATAGGTGTCAACATATTAAATAAGACTACGATGGGTTAATTCGTATTATTTTATAACCCATTTCTATACATATCATATTCATTTCACAGCCCACATAAATAAGTCGGCCCAATACACTTGGTGTATAAAACTATTATAACGTATCTTACTTGATTGTCATGTAAAAACTATTTTACTAACCTGAGTCTAACCTATGATAATTAAATAAATTCAAATAAATGCATTATCCTAATTTTCCTGTACACATAATAATACGAATTTATAGTAGAAATTATTTACACATTACAACCTTATACTTTACATTTACATAACAATATTAAAATTTAGTTTTTATCAAACCCGTGTATACACGGGTCTTAAAACTAGTTTACATAAATGGACAAGAAAATAAATGATAAATAAGTATATATGAGGAATTTATGTAATTTCTCATATTATACTATATAAGAAGCTTTCTGAAAATAATAAAAAGCCTTCCAATATGTGTTATACATCAATGTTTCAACTTTTATGGAGGCTTAATGCAGTCCTGTTCTATGTATTTTATTTTATATTAGGATTATCGATATCAAGTGTATTTGACTTTTTAACAGGGTACAGATTATAGGTGCAAAAATCGGCTTAAACCGTAAAACCTATGCCCGACCCAAACAGTCTAGTCTGGAAAAAAAAACGCCCAAGTAGGGTGTGAGTTCATCTTGTACAGTCACGAACTTCAAACTGTAACAAAAGTGTCTTATCTTATAGAAACAACGTTTTTTTTGTTCCACATTTCAAATTTTCAGTTTTTAAGGTACGACTAGAAAATCGACACCAAAAAGATATCATACACGAGAAATAACAAGGTAACCTGGAATTTAGACGCTAAAGAAGGGGATATTTGATATCCCCCCAAAATAATTTACAATATGAAGCTTTAATAGAAATATATATTTATATAGTTTATTGCATTAATTAAAGAGCTATTTTACAAACGAACGCACTTGCAAGCCTTGAAGTCTAAAGTGCGCATCTTAAATTTTACGCACAGTATCGCCTCTAGATTGTTATGGACTTATGGTTGATGCACGAATAAATTCTCTTTGTGGTCTTCTTGTTAGTTTGTAAACCTCTCATTAAGTTTCGACAATTGTCTTTATATATGGCAATCATTCCATTGTACCAATGGGGTATAATCAAGTCGAGTCGAGCCAATACAGTGCCAAGCTCAAGCTTGATCGAGCTTGTATTTTCAAAATCTTTTATCAAACAAAAAGTGCTAGCTATGAGCATACTTGTTAACACAAAACGTTTGACTAGCATGACTAAATCATCTTGCAATATGGATTAGGTGCCCACAACCAAAACTTGATGAGCCACTTACTGAAGAACATGCATAGAGATCTGGTTATTGGAACAAAAACCTCTGTTTTTCGTTATCATCGCACTCATGGCTGCAGTTGGGGAAAGAAAAGGTACAACTGCCGTCTTGGATCCCAGCCTGCAACAGTAATCGGAGGATGTCGTTAAATTCAAAAGATCTGAGATGCATCCACTTTTATCTAATAGGTGTAAACATAGACCCAACTGAAGGGTTTTATTGACCGCATTTACCTGGAAAACATACGGATATTGGATGGATCATACTCACACCCATCAAGGAAATGCTCAATATCATCTAATGATGCATTTAGAGGAATTCCTTGCAATAAAACCTGCAACAAGCAACTTGTAAGGATCTTTTATATATATAAAAAAATCCCACATAAAGATAAAAACTTATTATCACTTCAATCGCTAGAGATAGGAATGAAGTGAATTTCAATTCAAATGAATAAGCCGCAAACTATTCAGAGACAGATTCCATTAAAAAAACCAGTCAGAGAAAATTCGAAACTGAAGTCTCAGATACCAATCTCAAAGCTCTTCAAAATTGAATACAGTCAACATCTTTTTCTGTTCGGATACTTTTCTTTTACTACTGAACAAAGTCGGTATTACGTATATATAGCCGCTTACTAAACGAGTAAACGTGCCTCAGCTGAGCAACTACACGATCTCTGTAATCAGAGATTTTGTTTCGGGATTGAGGGGCATTTGTTTCAGTATTTAATATGATTTGGATTTGATATAATGAAATACATGTTTGTTTGTGAGGGACTTTAAATCCAAATCCTATCAACAAAAGGATTTCTAATATCCGGTGAGGAAGGGATTTACAATCCTGAATGGCACGGGTGTGTAAGATTTAAATATGACTAAAATGCAATTAGCTAAATAAATAAGAAATCATGTCACTTCATTTTCTGTATGCACTCTGATCAGTGATCTCTTCCATAGTTCCATATCTTCATATGATCTTCCATATCACGAACTTCCTGATCATTAGTCCTCAAGTTCTGTTTTTAATTCAATGATTTTAACATTTACCACTGAAAGCCACCAGCTATTTGAAAACCCCCCTTAAAACCCTAAAAAATATTACTTTTACATAATATTCAATAATTGAAACCTTTCACGTAAAGATTTGATTGGTTTCCACCTCCAACAGTCCAACTTAAAGGTACTTGTTGCTTAAAAGGTGTTTTAATTTGCTGTTTGAACACTTTTATGAGTTTCCAGCTCCAAGTAAAATCCTACACAATGATGCTATTAAAGAGATGTATTATGAAAACTGACTGAAACTTAACATACCATCGGACCTAGCCACCGAATCAATTCTACCATTTATTTTGCTAGTGTAAAGAGAAATTACATAAAATTGAAACTAGAGAGTTAGATAATTCAGGTGTTTATAGGTGTTTCTGGTTTAACTAAAAGTTTTAGTCATATAATACTCAGATTCACATTTTCTTTCAATTGGTAAGGACTTAAATTATGTTCTATTCAAGTAATCATGATAGCCCATTTCAAGTTTAACTGAACAAATACATGCATTTATAGAAGGAGAGGTTTTAAAGAGCACAAACAATAATAACCCACAACTAGGGGAAAACTAAGGATAAATTGCATAACTCATTTAGACTATATCACTTTCACTTGTGAACATGAAAGAAATATACCAAATGAAGATTTACTTGTATATACATTTTAAGCTAAAAGAAGATGAAAGTACGCTTACAAATTTTCCACCGTACGGCTGGATGTAATCCCACTTTGCACGGTCAGCCTAAAACCAAAATTGCATAGCATTAAGCACGAGAAGCTTATTAGTTAGCAGTGATATTAAGCAAGCTGTTGCATATTGAAATAGATATATCAATATGGAATTACCCTTTCCAATTTATACAGGCGGCCTTTCCTAGTAACAGCCCTAAGAGCAGCATCATATGCACTTCGGGATGAGAATTGAACCATCCTGCTCACCAACCCCAAGATGACATGTAATTACAATACACAACAATTTCATATTATTTTTATGAAGAACCAAACAACTACTTAGACAATTACACGCACGCGTATAAAGATGGGATCCTCTTCAGAAGATGAAAATCAGAAGTAATAAAAGATAATGAGTCAACAATGTTTTTAAACTCATAAACTGCACTATGCAGAACATTACATTCCGATTGGTGAGTATGAAGGATTGTAATCAACTTTGAGATCATCGTTGCTTAGATTGCATTCTTCTAACAAACTGAGAACATCACTCTTCAACGTATTATTCGTAATCCCTAACAATTTCCCATATACCAAACCTGAAATAACCAATGAATCAAAAAATAAAAATAACTAATTGGCATACATTCTAAAATTGTAAGAAACATTTGTACCATCTAAACAATGAATCGTAAGCTCATTAGCATATTCTATTACCAAATTTCTAAGTGAACTTTATTGAGTTGTATATGCCTTAGAAATGTTACGGCATCTCCAATGGGAAAACAAAACAATAACAGCCCATTAACCTCATAAGCATTGTATGCATATAGCTAACATTCCTAAACCTAACATTCTCAATAAACATATATACATATACATACATTCATATAGAAAGAGGTTCAACCAGGAACTACATACAGATCAAGAACAGTGAGAAGTTAATAAACGTTTTAATTCACACGTAAGCAGATCAAATCATATGTAAATATTGTTGAATGTTCAAATCAGAAACAAACAGATATTGAAAAACACATCATTCAAATTTTTGAGATATGTAATTTAAGAGTTCTTAGGTGACTTAACACGTAAATTTGCAGTTCTCGTCTGAAACTGCAAAAAAAAATGCTAATTAACATATAAACTAATTAATCATAATCAATAGAGCGTTCACATTTTCAACGGATATGTAACATTCCGTACCAGCTAAGTTTTACACATATAAAAATATCAAACCCTAGTTTAAGGCACAAGCATAATTAGTTAATTACATAAACATGTTAAAGTGATAAACCCTAGTTTCAAACTACGGGGATACATTTCAAGAATTGTGAATGTATGGAATCATACCTTCGGAAGGCGATTCGAAAAATGGTTTAGAGGACGGCTGGTTAGTCGGCGGTGAAGATTCCGTCGACAAGTAACGGAGAGACGGCGAGCCAGATAGAAATGATCTGAGACCTAGATTTGGATTGATGTTTCGAGCCAAAAGAGTCGACGATGATCTGATTGCGTTTTGAAGATGATTCATATTTGACGAAGTTGATCCGCTTGTGATTTGATACAGCTACTCTCACTTGCTCAGATTCTCAAGGTTTTAAGGTAATGGAGGTTTTGCTCTCGTTTGTGGCTGACGATGATTGTTACGACGTCGTCTCAGTTTCTTAAATATGGGCCTTTTATCTTGGGCTGGGCTATGCTTGGCGACATTTTCTGGGTTAATGATTCTTTTTAAAAATTATTGTGGTTTATTTTTTTATTTTAATCTAATAATCTAATAAAAATCATACGCATGTCATGAAATATTTTTTACTCCTACGTCTCATATTAATTGCTCAGATTTATAACATTATTATATTTGTCTATCGTACGTTAATAATAATACTCCGTAATAGTTAGCAATGCTAAAGTACAACATTCCAAAGTCAAACTCATTCTTTTTTTACATAAGAAGGCTAAAACCAAATAAAGTTATTAGATCATACCGCTTCAGATAATTATTGACAGAAAAGCTACATCCCAAAAGAAAGAATTACCATAATTAATAGATATATTTTTGCAACTATATGAGCTACAATCACGCATGAGAATGAAAAATCTAACTGAGATGCCCACACATTACAATCTATCATCAAGCAAATGAGCTTACTTTTTTTAGAATCAGACTCAATTACAGCACTAAACGCAAACTTTAGCTGGATAAAATGCATTCAAAATAGATGAAAGCTCAGCCACAAAAGGAATGATGGTGATTAAAGGCTTCATCAAATGTTGGCTATTATTAAATTGCATGTTATGTTGAGCGATGATTAAAAAGGGATATAGAGAATTAGAGAGTACCATGAAAAATGTGATCAATCGAACACCACGTAAATTAATATAAAGACGGAAGGTAAAAATTAAGGGAAATATTATGTGCCGTTAAACTGTACAAAATAAAAAGCATTGTTAATTATATTGGAGGAACCACTTATATATATATATATAAAAGTCAGGGATAAAAGTATAAA
Source organism: Pseudognaphalium luteoalbum (assembly GCA_963422505.1). Lineage (NCBI taxonomy): Eukaryota > Viridiplantae > Streptophyta > Magnoliopsida > Asterales > Asteraceae > Pseudognaphalium > Pseudognaphalium luteoalbum. Next base: position 21,311,793 of record OY730192.1, read on the forward strand.
ATATATAATTTTTCATAAATGATATCTTTATCTCTTTATAAAACAGAATATAGCAATTTGGATCATTCGATGGGTTCCTTCCATACGATCTAATGGTGTATATAATCTCTATAGTTACACTTTCCTCCCTCACATATTATTAAAAATATTATACCTCAATATATATGTAATAAATTATACAACTATAACCATAATAAATTAACTAAACTCAATTTATCTAATAATTTACACTTTATAATAAACCAATAATGAAACAACTTTTAACTACGTAATTTTATCTTAAAATAAAATCTTTAAAATTAATATAATACCACAAGTCTAAGCCTAACACATCTACATAAATAATTTTAAAACGATGATCATATTTAACTACATGGCCTATAGTTTACTCAACCACATTACCATAAAATCAAGCACATATATCTAATGAATCTTACAATTACACCTCAAAATATATGTAATAAATCTTACAATTATAGCCATAATAAATTAAATAAACCTAATATATATATAATGTTTTATAGTTTATAATAAACCGATAATGAAATAAATTTTAACTACACAATTTTATCTTAAAATATAATCGTTAGAATCAATGTAATAAGTACTGTTAAATTATTGAACATATTTTCGAAAATCGATACTATTTAAAAAACAAAATCTAATACCATATTACAAGCCTACTTCAAATCTAAGTCCAACTCATCTATATAAATAATTTCAAACGATAATCATATTTAACTACATGCCCTATATTTTAATCAACCACATTACCATAATATCAAATACATATATGTAATGAATCTTACAACTATACCTCAAAATATATATAATAAATCTTACATAGCCATAATAAATTAACTAACCCCAATACATCTAATGTTTTACACTATATAATAAACCAGTAATGAAACAACTTTTAACTACACAATTTTATCTTAAATTAAAATTCGTTAGAGTTAATATAATAAGTACAGTTAAATAAATGAACATATTTTTGAAAACCGATAATATGTAAAAAACAAAGTTTAATACCATTTGACAAGTCTACCTCAAATCTAAGTCCAACTCATTAATCATACAATTTTATATTATAAAATAACAAAAAAATTAAATGTGAAAGGCCACGTTATCGCGGATCCTTTACTTAATAATTGACTAAAAGCAGTTATTGATGGGGTCACCAACCTGAAATTGGCTTAACCAATCGGAACGATGGATACTAGCAAAAGTCATTACATTGATTATTAGGAAACTTAATTGGAAAATATTTATAAAATCTAAATTGGTAAGCCTAAATCTAAAAGTATTAATAGAGGTGTAAAAAAAAATGACCCGACCCGAACCCTATTAAGACTATTTGGGTCGGGTTTAATAGGGTTAAAAAGTATAATTAGGTTATGGGGGTTACCCAAATGCTTGTTAGGGTCGAGTTACGGGTTAAAATAGAGAAACTTATTGGGGTGCGGGTTGACCAGATTAACCGATTAAACCAAGTATCAATTTTTCTAATAATTTTTATAGTTAAATTTCGTATAAATTAATATAAGTCGAATATGTTAAATTTGTGTGAAGACATCTCTTCTGCACACCCACATATATACAGGGGCGGTACTAGAATTTTTTTTGAACGGGGGCAAAATTTAAATAGTCTACGTTGGATCTGGATCATCAACTCGATTTCTTTGCTTTAACCAAAATTATTTTACTTTAAACAAAGTGAATTTGGTTCGATATCAAATTCAAATTTTTAATTGAATGGACAACATTTAATCATATAATTAGCAAGTGATGGTAAATTCTAAATCGAACATGTTTATATACTCCCTCCGTCCCAATTTGATTATCTCCACACAGAAAACATGCATTTTAAGAAAATATCAACTTTTCTCTTACTTTTTGATAAGATGACGGTTGTATCCTTTAGTTCACCTACGTTTTTGTCTTACATATATAAATTAAGGGTATAAAAGAGTTTTATCTATTTTTTTATTCCTTTATTGAAGTGGACAATTAACTTGGGACAACCCAAAATGGAATATTGGACTATAAATTTGGGACGGATGGAGTATAGTTTAACAATTATGTTGTTTTAACTAGTATTACATAAATTTCAATAAAAAATAGTAAGAAAGAATGAGAAAACATAAAGAAGAAAAAATGTTAAAACTAATGCATTAAGGAAGGATTGATCTTTGAACATCTTTAATACTAAGTTCATTTTACAACTACCAAGCTAAACACTAAAACTAACTTTATTGAAACTGTTTTGTACTTATTAGTTATGGGGGTCAATATGCAACTTATACCGAAACCTACGAAATTTTTCTCGTCCCGTAGAAATTTGGTGATTCACATGGGTTAAAAACTTTTCAGTATCGGGTTTGTTGGATCATAATTTAAAATCTGAAATTATGTTAAAACGAAAAGATTTATTAATTGATGATTCACGTGGGTTAAAAACTTTTCAGTCTCGGGTTTGGATTCTATCGATTGGGGGACTTCGTGATTTGATTCTGTCTCACAAATCTAGGTTATCTATTCACCCAGGAAGTATGAAAATGTATAATGATCTAAAACCTTTGTACTGGTGGCCGACAATGAAAATTGACGTGGCACGAGTTGTAGAATCTTGTCATATTTGTTCTCAGGTTAAAGCAGAACATCAGAAACCTTATGGTTCATTAAGACAGCTTGAGATTCCCGAGTGGAAATGTGAACATATCACGATGGATTTTGTCACCAAGTTTCCCAAAACGCAGAGAGGTAATGATATGATTTGGGTGATTGTTGATAGACTGACAAAAAAGTGCTCATTTTCTGACTACTAGTGAGACTGCTTCTTTGACTCGGTTAGCTCAGTTGTATATTCATGAGATTGTTTCGAGACACGGTATTCCTTTGTCTATTGTTTCAGATAGAGATTCCAGATTCGTTTCCAATTTCTGGCAGAGTTTACAGCGTGAGTTGGGTACCAGAGTAAGTCTCAGTACAACATATCATCCTCAGATAGATAGGCAGTAAGAGCGTACCATTCAGACTCTCGAGGATATATTACAGGCGTGTGTATTGGAATATGGTGGTTCATGTGATTCTCACCTGCCGTTAGTAGAATTTGCCTATAATAACTCTTATCATTCTATTATCGGCATGCCACCTTATGAGATGTTATACAGTCGCCGTTGTAGAACACCCACATGTTGGCTTGAGTCAGCTGAAAAGCAGTTTGCGGGCCCGGATATTGTACAAATTACAGCTGATAAATTTAAAATTGCACGTGAAAAGTTGAAAGCAGCTAGAAATAGGCAGAAACAGTATGCCGATCCACGTCGTCGACCTGTTACTTTTGTTGAAGGTGAGTTGGTTTATCTGAAAGTTTCACAATGGAAAGGGGTGATTCGTTTTGGAAAGCGTGGAAAGTTAGCTCCTCGGTATATTGGCCCGTTTAAAGTCAGACAAGTAGTTAATGATCAGACAGTCGCCTTGGATCTTCCTTCTGAATTATCTGGTATTCACGACACCTTTAATGTTTGTTATTTGAGACAGTGTAATGTGGAGGATCAATCTCAAATCTTTCCATTACAAGACCTTAGAGTTGATTATAGTCAGAAATTAGTCGAGGAGCCCATTGAGTTAGTTGATAGAAAAGTGACTAAATTACGCAAGAAAGAGATTCCGATGGTTCTGGTGAAATGGAGACATAGTTTAGGAGCGAACCTTACCTGGGAAACTGAGTCGAACATGCGCTCGCAATACCCTTATTTATTCGAGTCTAGCGAGATTTCGGGGATGAAATCTTCCTAAGGAGGAAAGATTTGTAACATCCGCTTTTGTGGCCTAAGGGTAATTCGGTAATTCCCCTTACTTAGATATTATTATTTGTTATATTATAAATATTGTGTATTTTATATGTTTGATTTATAACTTAGGAGATTTATTGTGACTAGTGAATTAGTAACCGTTTTAAATAGTTATAGTTCACGGTAAAATAAAATAGTTTTCCTGCAACTGCTATTTAGGTTCCAGACAATAGGATTAGAAAAGGATAAAAATTATACTACCTAATGTATGAGGTCAGTTGAGTTAGGTCGATATATGTACTTTCCAATTTGGTATTTCATTTCCTTTCCATACTTTCATTTCATGTTCAAATCAATTCATCAAAAATTAAGAACAAACATAAGGGAGAGTTGTGATTGTGATTCAAGTTCATTATCTTCATTATCTTCCATCTATTATCATATTTGTAAGTGTTTTGAAGTTATATTATCTATATATATATATATATGTTTGATTGAACTTAGGTTAGATAATGAATGATTTTGGTATAAAGTTGAGTTTGCAAGTTGTTGTTGATGTTGGTTGATGTTATATGATATAATTGTAGCTTTAGAATAGTTAAGACCTGAGTTTGAAGCTGTATTGGATTCAATTTCGTAGTTAGGGTTCGTGCAGTAGCTAGTTGCAGGTTGCTGGGTTATGTGTTTAGGTCCCATAGCCGATCGGCTAGACTAACTGAGCCGATCGGGTATGATTATTGAGCAGATCGGGTAAATTAAGATGAACGGCTAGTTTAGTACAAATTGGTTATAGAACTTGGCGTTGGAACAAAAGTCTTGAAAAACTTCAATCTAGCCGATCGGCTATAGCTAGTGAGCCGATCGGTTATGGCTTGTTTAGCAGATCGGGTAAACTTATCCACACGGCTAAAATAGAATAAAATACTAACAGAAAGTGGCGTAAACCTGATAACCCGATTATCTAATAGGGTCGCGTAGCAGGTAAGTATTTATTTTTGAGAAACCCGGCCTGACTAACTCTTATTAGGGTCGGGTTGACCCAATTAACACCCTTACCTACTAATTTGATTGGTTAATGTAAATAATTGATTGATAGAGATTAAGAGAGAAAAAATCAAACTAGTCGAAAATTTAATTGATTAATGTAAATAATTGATCGATGGAGATTTAGAGAATATAAAAAATTAAACCAATCAAAAAGTTAGATTTATTTATAGGTTTGTGTATAACATTACTATAATAAATTTCATATTCTAGTGAGGCAACTAACCTATAATTTAATACGTAGTAAATTTTATATAGGAATTTTTAAAAACGATAAGTTTACATGTACCCACCTGTCAAAGAAAATGACATGTTAATATACATACGACATTGAACCCCCATTTCATTGAACCCGTTTGATCATAACATCTCTTTTTAAATCACTTCCTTTGTAATAATCTAACTAAACACGAATACATCAACTAGCAAATCATTGGATTACCAATAAGATCCCATATAACCAATCGAGTTAACCAAAAACGTATCGACCCAAGCCTAATTAACAAACCGTTATTCGGTGGAAAAGACCTTTGTCTCAAGTTGATAAGCATTTGTGAAGAAATTAGGCCAACAAAAGTAAGTAGATGTAATACTACTGATAGTTGAAGCCCCAATGAGCATATTCATCACCACCATTTGAAGTTGAATGGCGTCAACAGGAGAAGCTCCGCCCATAATAAGTCCGGTCATCGCCCCAGGAAGCGATATGAGTCCCACGGTTTTCGTGTTGTCGAGAACCGGTGAGAGTGCTATGACTAATGACCTTTTTACTTGATGAAGTGTCGCTTGTCGCGGTGTCGCACCTAGGGCTAAGGCTGTCTCAACCTTCACATATACAAAAAATATTGTGTCAAAATAAATATCTGCACATTAGAAAATTAGAAAGCTACATGTTATGTTTTGACCTAGATTATATTATTAATCCATACGTGATTGAAAATGACACTCAAACTAAAATAATCTTATTTAAAACTTCATTAAATTGTGCTGGCACTTTCAATTGAATTGTCCAACCAAATTTAATTTAAAAACAGAACATTTAGTTCGATCAGAAGAATTATTAAACGCCATCGTTGGTCTATACCAAAAGTTATGCAAATAGAATTATCAGCTCATATAGATATAAACAATATCTATTCACAGATACACATTATACAAATAGAACTTAACGAGCAAGAGAACTAGAGAAGAAACAAACAAACCCTTAATACTATTACTCCGTACGACCGTACTAATTACTTTTACTACCTAACTTCACTAAATTTTGACGTTATAATCATAATCGTATGTTTAAAGACAAGGGTTCATTCATATATTAAAACTTACCAAATTCATTTGGGTCCGAATATCATCTCGTAATCTTTTCATAGTAACTCCAGTAACCGTCATCGCATTACCAACCATCATTCCAGCCACCGGAATTATATATTGAGGCGTAAAGGGGAAAACATTTAACAAAACTAGTAAAAACATAGTTATAGACGTCCCAACTAAAATCGACATTCCGGCAATATACTTCCCATGAGGTACATGTTTCGCTCGCTGGCCAGCCGTATACCCAGCAACCGAAACCTACATCAAAAACAAAAATCATTAAAAATCGCCACAAAATAGAAAGACCAGTTCAGGCACAAAAAGTTTTTCAGAAAATTGAAAATTTTAATTGGATTAAAGAAAATAGTACCATGAAGAGATAAGCAAGAATGATCCACCACCCATGCTCTTGGTTAAAAATGAATTCAAGAACGAAACCAATAATTGAGAGCTGAATGAAAGCTCTAACAATTGAATAAATCATCTCTCCTTCTAGTTTCAGTTTCTGAAAATACGAAAGCGCGGCCGCCAGCAACACAACCGCCGTGGCGGCCGCGGGTTTCACCATGCCCTTCAAGAATTCCGACAGCCACTCCCAATCCATGATTAATTAATATTTCTCAAGTTATCTCTCTAGTTTCATAAATATAAGCTAGCATGCCTCACATGCCTCACATGTCACATATGTATATTAATATTATTTATTATCTAAATAGATTAAATATCAGACATGGAATATAATTGATCAGATTTATAAGGAGGTATTTATATCAGTCAAACTAGAACAATAAGTGGTTATCATTATCAACAATATAATTAAACTGAGTATAATATATTATAATTTAATAGTAGCTGTATATATAAATATATATAATAATTGTGTTTATTATTTTCTGATGTATTATTTTTGATGATGAATTAATAATGATAATTTAATGTGTAGAGTTGAATATTTGGAATAAAGTAGGCTCATGTTAAAAATAAAAAAATTGATTGGACTATGAAATGGATGAAGTACGTTAATATGGAAATTAAAGATTTTAACTCTAGAAATGTTAGTTCAAATTTTAAGATTTATAAAATGGAGTACTAAGAGTCTAAAATGCATTATATTTAGTATAGATACTTAATTATTTAATTTCTTAAACTTTGCATCAAAATGATTATGATTTAATGATTACATATAAACCCGTACAGTTTACTACATTTGAATCGAGAATTTTCATATGTGACTTCTACTAATTAAATCGCAGTATCTATCTTTATATATTATAAGAAAAATAATGGAAGAATAATGGCCATTAGATGAAAATCAACTCTAATAATCCAACCCTTAATCACTTTAAATGACATACTTATTCCAATTTATTTGTGATTAAAAGACTATTATACCCTCCTATATTTAAGTAATACATTCATTTTGGAAAGGCCATATCAATTATTTTTGTAAAGTTTAAAAATATAAAAATAAAATGATCCTAAACATCGTCCACCATATCTTTTAGATATGAGAGCACAAAGTCATGGTGGAGAATTTCAATGGCTTCACCAACACTTAATTACTTAATTATGAAGTTGTCTTCTTCATGCACAATATTTCTACATGTAGTCTATTGCCAAACCTCATTCATTTACAAAAGAAAGTATCACAATAATTTTGCAAAAGACATTTTATTATCTGTTCTAACTTTGGCATCTTATTTTTTTTTCTTTACTTTGCTCAACTGGAATATGTGGGGCTGCCGAGACCTTGTATGAACTGTTGAAGATGGATGGCCAAATGATGAAATTTTAATTGCATATCATATTTGAAACTTGATCCGAATCAAACCCTAGCAGGATCCCAATTCTGGATGCAGGTTAATTTCTAAACTCTAAGCGAATTATGTATTCTTTGTGTTGATTAATACGTAGTAGTTTTTAAGTGGATGTATTATCTTTCGGTTGGCAGTTTCAGAAAAAGTTGAAAGTAACAATGAAATGCAGTATGTGCTAGAACAGAAAGCCCTTCCTATCTTCGACAACCTCTAGAAACTGAGTTATAAAGTGATGGTATTACTTACGAATGCTGGTATTATTTGAAGCGTGCATTTACTTTTAAATCCGATAATGGACTTTCGAAAAAAGTGTATTTTTATAAAAGTAAACAAACTCACACCCCCTACAAATAAACATATTTTTCCAACGAATATAGACGTATATATGTTCACCCTTATACTTGAACTCATAACTTTATAGTTGAAGGGTAATGTTGACAAAGTTAGGCCAATAACCCTTATACTTGAACTCATAACTTTATAGTTGAAGGGTAACATCGACAAAGTTAGGGTAATGTCTCTGTTTTTGTATAGTTAGTTACATGTAAAATTTAGGTAATAGATATTACCCACGATAATGAGATAATCATATGATGTGTGCAACTCAGGAAGGTTATACATAAATATTTTGGAATCTAGGACAAAGCTGGGGCAAGATATAACCAGGGGAGGGTAATATGGGTGACTATTTTTTAAATAAAAAATGAAACAAGTGGGCACAACCCACGCACAACGTCCTGATGGCTCTGATTAATCACGTCGGCCACGTCTCGTGTTTTATTTTTTTTCCCTTCATTTTCGGTGTACGTGTTTGATTAAACTTGCTGAGAGTTCAAACGGGAAGCTGAAGTTTATCTGTAATCTATATCTATAAATCATTAAATCTATAAACACCTATAATTGGTTTCGATGTTATCGTTAATGTTTACAAATGGAATATACGATGTTACTGATTTGCCCCTTATATTAAAATATAAAAATTATTACATATACACCTCAATAGGGAAACTACTACACCACATTAAAAAATAAAAATTATAAAGAGAATATGGCAATCAAAAGTCAAACGTATTACTACAAATTAAATATAGGGAAATTAAAAAAATATCATTTTTTAAAGTATATATCGTTTTGCCTTTCGGAAAAAAAATTGACGATATACCCCTTGAAATCGCAAAAGCAAATTTGCTTTTGCGATCCAGAATTTACCGTTGCGATCCACTCACTTGACCGACTTCGTTCTCGAGAAAACCATGTATTCGCAAATGGCAAATATTTTTTTACGATTTGACATTTACCTATGCACGAGATAAATTTGCGATGACACGTGGTTCCTGTCCGTGCTCGAGAAAACCATGTCATCGCAAATCGCAAATAATGTTTTGCGATTTGCCATGTACCTATGCACGAGACAAATTTGCGATGGCACGTGGTTCCTATCCGTGCTCGAGAAAACCATGCCATAGCAAATGTCAAATATTTTTTTGCGATTTGCCATTTACCTATGCACTCGGTGACGTGCAAAACGACTTGGTTAGGTGATGCCATCGCAAAACGACCTCGTGCATAGGTAAAATGCAAATCGCAAAACTTAGTTTTGCGATTTGCCATTACATATTTTTCTCGAGATCGGGCTCAGTCACGTGAACGGGTCGCAAATCGCAAAAAGGGAATGACAAAGGTAAATTTGCTTTTGCGATTTCATGGGGTATATTGTCAAAAAAAAATTCGGATGTCAAAACGATATATACTTGGAAAAAAGTGGCATTTTTTTAATTTCTCTTAAATAAATAAAAATATGAAATCAGTCTTACGTACAATGAAATTTCATAGAAGTTTATAAATAATCTTGCGAAAGAAGAATAATGTATACCCGATGAAAAATTACATCCCGTTACATTGTGCGGGTATCATACTAATTTTATTTTATGAGTGCTTGACAAAAACTAGTTGGTATTGGAACTCAAACACAACTAGATGTAGACAACTAAATTATGACAACACGCAAAGTAAATATGAACAATGTTATTAAAACAAAGAAAATACTCCATCCATCTTAAATTAAGTTTTTTTTTGTTTCAGTTTGCACAGAGGTTAAGGAAAATGGAGACAAATAGACACTAAATTTGAACAAACAAAATAGAAGGTAAATATTTAATTTAAGACGAATGAAATAATCCTTATAAGTTTTTAAGAAAATATGAAAAAATATTCGTATATCCTTGGACAAATAAGAAAATGAAAGAAATGAACCTGTGCCGTACGACGAATCGAGAGAAATGAAACAAAGGCCCACACACAAAGTCTTGAAAACTGAGAAATGAATTTGGTTGGTTTTCCTACAAAATTATTATTAATCAATTAATAATGTATTGTCGAGACTCTTTCTTCCTAACTAAGGATGATAATCGTCAGCTGTTTGATCTGTTTTAAACTTTTAATAATTATCCACTCAGTTCGATTAACTAATGATGAATATAGACGATGTAAATGGGATATAGATGTAGATAATTAGTGGGGATATTAAGAAATGATGATTCCTTTTTCTGAATGTATACATTCTTCATTTGATTCTGTATTAGTATAGATTGATTAATTGCTAAGTTCCCCAATTAAAAAATTTAAAAACATTTTTTCTGCGTTTAAACCTACAAAAAAATTGACTTGATTTGAGAAAGTGACAAAAATAAAAAAGAAGCTAGCATTACTTTCTGTCTCTTGTACGGCCGGATTGATGGAGGCAAAATTACATCTCGGGAAGGTTGTATTCATCAATTTACAAATATAAAAGTGTACATACAAGTAATTAATAAAATATTGGTAAGTCTAATTATCTAAAACAAATACTCCAATAGACATAAAGATGCGATATGTTGATAATCAACTTTTTATATATATTTAACATTACTCTATAAAATAAGTTATAGAGTAACATAATAATACGGTCATAGCCATGACATGTGACAAGTCTCGGGCAAAGATTAGGAGCGTATGAGGTACAAATGTAATAATCGATTAGTGAATTAGTCATATTTTTACGGTGTTTCATAAGTCTAACGAATAAGACTAAAAGGATGGTTTTGGGCACAATGAGTGATTATCATTATGCTCGGTGTTCATTTGAACAATGAAATTTAACACCGAAAATAACTATGAGGGCAATGATTAAATGTTAAACTTAGAGTTCAAATAGGTCCAAATAAATGGTTTTGAACCAATCAAATAAAAAGAAAGGAAATAAAAAAGAAGAACATTGAATATTCAAAGTTCAGCAATCAACTTTGGTTAGAACTTGCCAAGAACTTCGGGAGGGAGTGGAAGAACATCGTATTTTCACACTTAATTGCTTGAACACTGATGTTTTGCCCTTTCCACTTTTTGTGCTCTTAACCAAGGCAACAATGATACCGTTAAACTCTATATAAATGTTGGAATAGTGTCCAATATCATAACTAATTGGTAAGTACATCATTAAAAGTGTAGTCCTTTTTGGGTCGCCCTCAATGAACAGTAAGAGAAATAAATAAGAGAAATAATATTAATTGGAATTAATATTATATTTAGTTTATTAATTGAATATTAATTAGAAACTAAAAGAAAAGGAAAAATCTGAAAATTCATCCATACGCCGTATGAACTTCCATACGCCGTATGGATGCTAAGGTTGTAAGGTGTTGGAACGGCTGACAGAATGTTCTGGAATAATCATCCATACGCCGTATGGATTGAAATGTGGTTGTCCCACATCGGCTGAAATATGAACCCTAGGCATTCCTCCTCCCCTATAAATAGGGGCCTAACCCTTAAGTTTTCCTTGCACCTTTCTCTCTTTCTTACTCCTACTCCTTGTAAGAGTTTTACGACTAAGAGTCGTGACCATAGGAGACTTGAGAATTTCTCTTAGTTCGTGGGTGTGAAGCATTAGAGGTGTTCTAGTTTGGGCATTTGCCACCAAGCAAAAAGGTTTTGATTATTAGTCTACGCGTGAGAAATTGGTTTTCTCAAAGGTTAGTAATTTCTTATTTATCTTATTTATTTTATTGCTTTTATTTATTCAAGTTAAGATCCCTTAGGGTTTAGTTTCCTAATTGTCTTAGATTAATTATTTTGTTATAATTCCGGTGCGTATATTAATCTAGTTAGGAAATAGAAAACCCAACAATAAAAACATACATCACATATATATATATATATATATATATATATATGTTTTATGACTTAACCAACGAAAATAGACGGAAGGATCAATCGTGCTACTAGGTTTTTCATTTTGTACTCAGAATGCAAGGAATTGAAGTGAGGGTACAATCGTGTATAAATTATAAGGACCTACCATGCGATTAATTCTATTAAATAAACAAGAAAGTATTTATACTATGAGGTTTTTATTCAAAAACGTGTTGTTCCGGACACGCAAACCGGCCTACGTCAAGTCGCCCCAGGCCCATCACGTGAGAGGTAAATCGGACTCGCCAAGGATCAAGGCCATGCTGGGGATGCCAACTATAAGGATTGAATTCCCAACCTCATGTATTCAATAGAGGTCCTACGTTGGGCCAACGCCTCAACCACTTGGGTACACGTCCGGAGCAAACTATGAGGTTTTTATGTGTAAAGGTACAAAGTATTGATGAGACAAATGTAAGTGATTCACCAAACCACTTATTCTGGATGTATGTATGCAGCTTTAGTTCTGGAATCTTATGCTATTAATTTCATTATCACTTTTGGCAAGAAACTTTATACGCATTGTTGGGGATAAAAAGTTGTAAAGGATCCTAGCTATGTCACATATAGCGATTGCTTAGTAGGTTGAATAGTTGGAAATATGAGATGTCACACCACCTTTAATTTGCTCCTAAATAATTTCAATAAAACAGTTTGAGTTATTATTTTCACAATTGTAATAAGATTTCTATACTTAGCATTTTAATCTAGGGTGAATTAATAATAAAGTATGAGTTTTCCTTTTTAATCCTAGACTTTTCTTATTTAAATTTTGTAAGAGTTTTATCATATATCTTTTTGAGTAGAGGTGGTAAAACGGACGGCTTGAACGGGTACGGGCTACGGGTATAAATGGGTTCGGGTCTCAATGGGCTCACATCCAAACGGGTATGGGTCCAAACGGACTCGAGTTTCAACGGGCTCCGGTCTTAACGAGCTCCAGTCAAAACGGGCATAGTTTTAAAAAAGAGAAAGGAGTATATAAGATACATATTTTTGGCAAAACTAGACTTATAAAATCATTAAACAAAAAATAAATTTATTATTATTAATATCATCTATTACAATTACTACGTATATTAATATTAATCGGTTGTTTGACATTTATGTCTCTAAAAGTCATCTAATTGGGCTTATATATCATAGTTTTAGTTCAATTAATAACGTCGCATGATATATTGTGTGAATTTATTGAACTTGTGAATGAATTTCAAAACCGATGTTAGTCATTTACAAAAACTTTTAGGTGGACATTCCTAGTGAATTAATACAACGGGTATATATACTTTCATCGTCAATTGTTTTTTTCATCGACTTTGATTTAGCAACATTAGTAATCAGCCATATGCACAAAGAATCAAATTTTTTTGTAATTTTTGTGCCTAACAGTACTGCCATAGCATTCTCCTCATTGCAGATTCTGAAATGTTGTTTTCAAAATCTCAAATTGACCCAAGACGTCCCAACACATCTTAGGGGGGAAAATGAAAATTCATCAGGGTCGGGCGACAAAGAAAACTGGGCAATCTATCTATGTTAAAGCTTAAAAAAGCTTTGAAAACGTTGGTTATATGTAGCGGTCTTGTTACTCATAGGTTTTGACCATTTTTTTGCATAAGTTGGATATTAGTAAAAAAGGAAGACAGAATTACAAAAAGTTAATATTCTAAAAATAATCAAATCATTGAATCAAGCAGCAGTGAGGTGCAAGAAAAAACCCGGATTTTTTTAACCGAAGAAATAACCGAAACCGGTTATTACGAAAATCGGTTTTTTTAAAACGGGCAATTTTTATATAACTGAAACCAACGATATCGGTTTTGGGTTTTTCCAGAAAATCGGTTTTTTTCTGGTTTATTAACCGGTTTTAATCGGTTATTACAAAAAAAACCGGTTTTAACCGTTCTTTTTATTTGAAAACGTCGAGCTAACCGTTGGGACTGATTTTTTGGACTTTTTTGGATGTTTTGGCCCTTCTAAACTCACTATAAATACTCCTAGTTGATTTAGGTTTAAAACTCACCAAAAAAATTCTATTCTTCTCTAAAAAATCAATCTAAATCTCGATATATATATATATATATATATGTGTGTGTGTGTGTGTGTGTGTGTGTGTACTTTTTGTTTGCGAAAATGGAAAACATACAATCACGAGGTTCCGCTTCCGTTTGTAGCAATGTACGAAACAATGTTTACACACACGTTGATATAGTGCAAGTTAAATCAACGACCCAGAACCCGAAAATTGGGTCGAATTACGATTTGTGCGTTATGAATGATGGAGTGGAAAAGGCCCGTTGCAAGAGATGTGGGAAGTTTTATAACCCCAAGTCAAACACAACATTAATAAGTCACAAAAACGGGTCTTGTAGAGCGGTTAGTCAAGATGAGTCACAATCTACACTTGATTCGGATGGTGGGGTATCTATATGTGAGAATGACGCGCTTCGAGAAGATTTTACGAAGTTTGTCATCCAAAAGGCGCTTCCATTCAACCACTTCGACAACCAACGGCTTACGAATATCATCAAAAAGAGACGACAACCAACGGCTTCGAAAACCAACGGCTCAATCCATGGAAGTATGTGTATGTTTGAAAGATTACTTGGACGAAGTAGATTGGATACAAAATGTAACAACGTTGGAAGACCTACTATTAGGTAACATGAATAAATTATCAAAGACGAAGAAGTCGCATTAGAGATATCACCTACAATGATTGAATTAGATGAAGGTGAATTTGAAGCACTTAAAGTTGAATCGGTGGATGGAGATGAAGTTTGAGACGACCTAAGTAGTTAAGTGTATCCGGGTGATGGCAATGCCGAAGCTCGATATACTTACTACACGATTAGGTTTCTGAGTGATGGCCATGCCGAAGCTCGAGATGTATTCGTATTTGTAATTTATATTTTTAGTTGTAATTGTATTGTCTAAATAAAAATTGTGTTTGTATTATATATTTTTAGTTGTAATTGTATTGTTTAAATAAAAGTTATGTTTGTATTTTATATTTTCATTTGTGATAAACGCTAAAATGTACTAGATTATATTACTAATTACCCCTTTGTTTGATAGATTTCTAATGCATTTTATGTGAATAAGATACTCATCTCGTTCATATTTGCAATTAGGAGTTTAATTGGAGCTTGGATTGAAAAGAAACAGATAACGAGCTTATTATGAAGAAAATATGATTTGAGAATCAAAAGATAGACAAAAGAGAATTGGATTGAAGTGTAAATGAAGCTCGAATCGGAAAAAGAATGAAAGATGAGCTGAAAATGGAGGAAGAATGTAAAAGCTGAGTTTTCGACTATGCGTTAGTATTTTGGCCATAATTTTCTCATACGAACTTCGTATGGATTGATTCTGCAGATTAGGTTAAATTCCTATTTGGTTCACGATTCGGTTTGCGTATCATCTTCCGATTTCAATTCTAAACATGTCTATGTATTTTGTTTTGAGATATGAATCTGATTTTGTATAATTGAATCATGGATTAGACTTATTGTTAATTGTTTAGTTTAATAATCTTTGATTATGAATGTTTGAAAGTTATAATTGTGTTTTGAATCAATTGACTGATTGAAGATTGTTACGTTGTCTGTAGAACCTTGTTTATTGGTGATAATTAATTGTTACTTAACGTGGTCAATAGGATTATTGAGATTGAGTTCCTTTGATACTATTGATTATTGATGATTATGAATTTAGGTTTATGATCATTGCTAAATATATTGAGTTTGACAGGTTAAGAGCATAGTAATTAATTAATCTAAAATGAATGAGCTAATAAGAGATTATTAGTAGGTATTGTTGAGTCATACCGCGAAGATTAATCGTAACAAGTCGTGAATACGTAATGCATAGTCTAGGGAAAAGCACACAATAGAGCAACATTCTTGCGACGTCGGATCGATGTTTAATGTGGGACCTTAGGTTGTAGATATTAGTTGGACTCGAAACGTTGGCTAATATATATTTAACTTGGATTTTTTGATTAGTATATAAGTTGATATAAAAGAAATCACAATCAGAAAATCAAAGCACATGAAACGGATAATATGAATTTGAGTGTGAAAACTCTAAACAATTACATGTCTATCTCCAATTGTTTATCTTTTACTCTTTATATTGTTTTATGTTGTCGGTTTGGTTAATTAGTTCATATTGAACGTTCGTACGGAACTAAAACGTAACCCCTATGTTACTGCTTTATTAGTTTAGTTAATAATTTCAATTTAATTGACTAACATCGTTCATGTGTTCCTGTGTTCGACCTGAACTTACCATAGCTATATTATTCCGATCGGGTATTCTTGCCTGATTGTGTGATAGTAGTGATTGGTATATCTTGTACTTTATAAATAATAAAAACTAGACGCTTTCACATGCATCAATTTGCATTATTTAAATTTTGTTATACAATTATACCGAATTCGAATCCCGAAAAAATCGAAAAAAAATAACCAATTAAATTTAAAACTAATTCAAAACCGATTCCGAACATTTAAAACCGAAAAAATCGATTCTGAGAAAACCGGTTTTAACCGAAACCGATTTTTCAAATAATTGGATTTTTTACACCGGTTTTTTAAAAATCAAAAACTGAAAAAAATGGATTTGTTTGTACTTTGTACCTCTAAGCAGCACACAACTTTTTTTGAAAAAGAAATGGGTTAAGTATCTAGAAATGCATCCAACCTGTCCCGAATGTCTATTGTATGTATCATACTACGGAAGGTGTATTTAATGCATCCAACTTTCAAAAAACGATTTATTGTATGTATTTTGATGATATGTCGTCCGTTTAAGATGCCACGTCACGTCCTTAGAAGATGACACGTCATCAAAATATATACAATAAACTGTTTTTAAAAGTTGAATGCATTAAATACATCTTCCGTAAGTATGATACATACAATAGACATTATGAACAAGTTGAATGCATTTTGAGATACTTAACCCAAAAGAAATAAAGGAAGTAATGTTGGGCTGCATTATTATTTTTGTTTTTATTAATTAATGGGCTAGGACCATATTAATCCATTATCCAAGTCTAGTGACTATCAAAAACAACAACTGAAGCCCAATGGATAACAAAGAAAAGGAATAACAAATACTCACTTGTAACAAATATATACTCCATTATAAAGGGTTTTGACATCTTCTTTAAAAACTTACATCTATACCCCTTATAATTTATTTAGAGGGTTTAGCTTAAAACTTACAAAAGGGATATGAGAAATACCCATCATACCTCTTTATTTGACTAAACTAACATGGAAACTACAATAATCATTAATTATTCAATATAATTATAGTATTTTTATATATAGAGAATTTGAAACTATATGGTTTGTTTACTTTGTTGAGAAAAAACTATAGACCATGTATGCTCTAACGAATATCTATACAATCTACCATATATTATCGAATTTTGTTTATAATAGGCGATTGTAAAATGAATTCAAACATCACCCTCACGAATATACTATCTACCGTACCTCTGTTTGAATGCTTTAGAACCCGCGCTATGCGGCGGATAATGTTTTAAAATCAATTAAAATAGTTATTGTTTAGTTGATTCGAACAATATATTTTATTGTTAGATTGCTTGAATCGAAGTTTAACACCACCTCCAAAATACTTAATAATAAAGTGTACATTACTACCAAACCGTTTGAATAAATAAGGTTCAAAATATCAGTCACATTTGTTGTTTGGTACCCTATAATAGTTTAAGTCGTCATAATAAGTTCTAACTTAAATTATTTTATATATATGTGGCATGATTTTTATTATCGTATTCTCTTTTTATCACAATAAGTGTCTAACTATTAGTCGCTCCACGTATAATTAAGACCGCACAAGCAATTCGAAAAGAAAATACACAATCATTGTACAAAAAAAATGATCATTATAAGTATATGTAAACATATTTACAAATTTATAAAGTTACAAATTTATAAAAAAATGTTGTGTTTATGTTTTAAAATTACTTCTAAAAACACCATAAACAATGTTACTATTGTACTGAGATATTTGCAACGATTAATGAAAATATTTTTTTAGGTCATTTTAAAATTTTCTCCATCGCAAAGCGCGGATCTTACTAGTTTTTTAAGATGCGAAATGTCTATTATACTCTTATAATGTGTTAATGTGTGTTATGTTTTTTCAGGGAAACCTTAGGTATAGTAGACAGTACAAAATTTAAGTAAGGTAAAGAGTCAATGAAAAATTAAAGCTCAAAATTCATCCTTTAAAATTTTAAAGTAGGTAATATTAGTCGCTGGGTTACTTTGTAACAGTACGCATGTATTTGTACTCTGTATAGTACAAACAATATCCCTTTCATTTGAATTTTGAACGGATATTTTTACATGAGATAAATTACATTTTTTATTACAATCTTTTTCTAATTTTCCATTTAATATAAATTTGATCACTCCGAAAAGAACCTGAAAACAACTATATATGTATTTCCATACTAGAACTAAGCCATATTCAACAACGATGAGTATAATGTAACTATAATATAAAGCTTGTGCATCCTTCATCAGTTCAACCAATTATACACAATGAATATGTCTGCGTGGAAGGTATGCAACGAACACAAGTAAACAACACCGAAGTCCACATATCTAATTGATCCATACCGGCTTTCACAATACACACACCGAGTCACTAACACACCGTGAAGTGTTCAACTTGTGATACAAGTGTATAAATTCAATCAAGTTTACGGACGCAATGATGGTTTGATAGTTTAAAAATCATCTCAAGACCAAAACTTATAATCCCAAATGCTAGTATGTAGAATCCTAACATTCTTTTCTTTACCCGTATATATAAAATACACAAATCTATTATTATCATTGATTCGAAGTTGGAACTGAAGTAGATATGTTTGCTAGTACCATTACACCTAAAATTCCTACCATTTTTTTAACATGATTTTGTATAGTGTATACCATAAAAAGTGTTATTTTTCTTGCCTTGCAAAAAAAGGGAATTAGTGATGTTTTGAAAAGTTTCTGAATCATGTAACAATCAACTACTAGTTTTTTTTTTTTTTTTTAAATGGAAATAAAGGCAAAGTTATTGAAGGAAAATAGAGAAAATGATGATGGTGTGGTATAAAACTATAAATATTTGGTCCCATATCGGAGGCGGATGAAATAAGAGAGAGAGGGGAGAGAGTATATAAAGAGAAGAAGGTGTGAGTTAAAAGGCATGATCCTTCAGGCAAGTTTTAATGGGATGTGATGAGTGGTCATTGCTCGCATTTAAATATGCGAGATGGGGTGTCCGCCCAAAGCCTTACGACAATTGGGCACCTCCGTTTTTAAACCATCTGATCCCTATGGCATCGCTCATTTATTATTATTTTGATTTTATAACCCTTTTTTATTCTTTTAAGTATCTTTCAAAATTCAAAATAGTTTTTTTTTTAGTAAAAATTCCTAGTAATAGTTATTATAAAACAATATTTACAATATTTTGAAATCTTTTCATTTTTAAATATTCTCATTAGTAAAAGTAATATTATAAGATTAAAGTTCACAGTGAGAGTGAGAATGGATGAACCAATATAAATGTACCATGTGTTACTAATCACACTTTCTCAACATTTTTAAAAATTAAATATATCTCAAATGGTGAGACATCACAAAAATTGCATCATAATAATAAGTGTTTAACTCTCTTCGAGAAGAGATGTGATAAGTTATACTTTAGACGATTTTTTTTTCCCATTTTTCGGTGGGTTTTCAAAAAGAGTATCACATGTGGTACCGGCTAGTAACACACGTGTTACCGGCTAGTAACATACGTGGTATCGGCGGGTAACACATGTGGTACCAGCGATTACCACATGTAGAACTAGTTTTGTACAATTTGTAAAACCAAAAAACAAAAAAGTCGTCGAAAGTATACCTTGTCACATCTCTAATCGAAAAGAATTAAACGCTGATTATTATGATGCAATTTTTATAATTTTTCGACTTACCGTTTGTGAGATATTTGATATTTAAAATCGTGAGGAAAATAAGTATTATGACACATATGCATTCCTATTCATTTCCTTATTCTCACCAAAAATTCTATTTTCATTTGAACTTAACTTTATTAGATAAACTAGTTTTAAAATCATTTCGAAAGTTTGAAGAGGTTACAAATTTAATCTTATAAAAAAATAGATTGTGCTATGGTTAAGATTTATGTATTTATCAGTTTTTACTAAATTTAATTAATTACAAAGTATAAGTTTTTTTTTTTTTTGTTAACACTAAAAGCTATAGTTAACTTTTTTTTTTAAAAAAATTACTCCGTATTACTTTACAATTAATCTATTTATATACCTGCTATTAAAAAGTTACAACCTTACAAAGTAATTCCCTCTGAGAAAAGAGAAGCAAATTAACATTAAAATCATATAAAAGTAATTAAAAAGAACCATAAAAAGTGTACTATTACAGATTGATTGATATAATATATTCTTCTCTTCATATTTATTTTTTAATTTTAACTCCTTTTGTTTTTACTACCAACCAATAAAGCAAAATAAAACAAGACTCTAAAAAAGAAGCCCAATGCAATAGTGACCCAAAAGCAGCCCCATTTGTTAATATCAGTAACACCTTGTTGCTTCAATATGTCCGCACCCGTTGTTAAGCAAGTTGAGCTGGTGATATTCACACCAAGTGTTTGGCTCATGCTCTTCAAAAGCTTCACTTTCATCGAATCCGTAATCGCACCTAATGGTGAGTTATCGAATATTTGAGTCCCCCTTACGAAACATTCGGTAGGATCACCGAATTCATTTTGTAAAACACCTTGGTATGGATACTTAACAAGTGACATATAATGAAACCATAACCAATATGAAGGAATTCGATCACGAGTGATGAAAAAACCGCTAAAAAGTAGGAAGTACGCGAGAACCGCAACCACAACCGTGTAACCGAGCATGACATGGGCCACAACGCCGGATAGGAATGTTACGAAAGAACTTCCAACCCAAAACGACGCGAAAATGAATAGAAGGAAGGTGAAAAACCCCATGCTCCCACCGGCTAAACCAACGGCCCAAAAGGTTATGCAAGCGAATACGAATGAAAGGAAAATTAACGAAGGGATGGCCATGATTGAGTGAGATACAACGTATGAAGAACGTCTATAAGCATTATATGCGGTTTCTCTCATGAAAATGTATCGTTCTTGAAGAAACACGGGAATCGCTTCGGCACAAGTGTAGAACATTGTAGACATAGCGAAAGCGAAAAACCCTAATCGTTCTTTGATACCTCGAGGCGAATTGTCTAGTTTATAAAACATGGTTGCGAGTATGGTTCCTGTGACTATGATTGCGCCTAGTCGAATGGCGTACAATTCTGGTGATCGCCACGAGTTCAACATTGAACGTTTGGCGATCACTAGAACCTCCACCCAAAAAGGGTTCGCAAACGTTGGAACTGAAGACGATAAATTCGAGTCCATGTTTGTCGCACCCGAAACTAATTTACCTTTAGAAATACTTGCACTGATTGCATCTTTAAGTGACAATTTCGCTCCTTGACCCAAATTTAATTCTTTTGCTTTCTTTCTTGTCCATGTTTTGTTAAAATCGAGTAGCGGCTTTGTCCCCGAACCGGATATCTCGAGCTCTCGAATGTAATCAAGAGCGAATTCAGTCCGATCTTCGTTTTCAGGAATTGGGTTACCAAATTGGGCGAAAAAATCGGGTAATTTTGATGGAGTGTCACTATACACCATTTGCCCTCTTGAAAGAAAGATTAATTTGTCTAACAAACTCATGAGTCTATAACTCGGTTGATGTATTGACATAATCACAATACTTCCACTTTGAGCTATTCTTTGCAACACTTTTACAACCATAAAAGCGCTAGTTGAATCAAGCCCAGAAGTCGGTTCATCAAGAAACAACACAATTGGGTCATGAATTATATCGATTCCAATCGAAACACGACGTCTTTCTCCACCCGAAACCCCTCTATGACCTTCATCCCCGATCACCGTTTTCGCTGCGTTTCTTAACCCCAATTGATCAATCAAAGCTTCAACTCTCGCTTTCTTTTTCGACTTTGAAAGCGTCCGCGGTAGCCTAAACTCCGCGGAAAACATTAGGGTTTCCTCAACCGTTAACATAGGAAACAACAAATCATCTTGCATGACATAAGCTGAAATAACTTTAAGTAATTTCGATTCAAGAACCTCACCGTTTAACATCACGGTTCCTTTTAACTTCTCTTTCGCAATTCGGTTAGCAAGAGCATCGATTAGTGTTGATTTCCCCGAACCACTAGCACCAAGAACCGCCATAATCTCGCCTTCTCTCGCTTCACCCGATATATCATCTAATATAAGTTTAGTATTAGACACTTCTATTTTACTACCACCAAGTGAATTAGAAAGCGAAATCTTTTTCGGGGTTTTGACACTATAGCTAAGGTTATTGAACGAAAGCACAAAAGGGTATGATTGAATTTGTTGTTCATGAACTCGATCATGGTTCGAATTCGGAGAGTTGTCTACGTCGCCAACGAGTTGCATGAGTTCACCGAGAGTAGGGGAAACATGGTGTTTGGGGGGGCGGGAAAAGTGTTGAAGTTCCATGCTAGAAGGACCAGATTTTGGGCCTAAAAATGGCAAGTCACTAGCCATTGAGTAGGTGTCAAAAGACATAGGGGGTAAAAAGGGTGTGAGTGATTAGGGTTTGGTTAAGGTTTTTATAGAAAGTTGAGTGAGTTGACTCGGTGGTAAGTGAGTTGGATATATTTGGAGGGTGATGTAAGAAAAAATAAATGTGGTTGGTTTCTTGAAGAGTTGTACTTAAATTGGTGTATCAAGAAAGCGAAAAGAGGTTGGTGATAGTTGGCGAGAAGATGTACTTACTAGAATAGCTAGCTATTTCAACATGTCATATTGTCATTTGGAGTATAATATATACTCTTTATTTCTATATCAATATTTATATCTACTCCTATAATGATAATAAAAATAATTGTTGATCAACTCTTTTCTAAGAGAGAAAGTATATAGATGAATAGGGATAAATTAATATTAAGTAATGATCGAGTATATGAAGAGATAAAGAAGATTAATAATAATGTACTAACAATTATATATCAAAAGCATGTTCCATTTTTGAAGTGTCAGATTAATAATTATAACGTATTTGTAAAAAATTACAAAAAATGATTAACCGACACTTTTTATTATCGATAAGCTATTGTTTAAAATTACTATACACTTTTCGATTTTTATACCATTATAATATTTGAAAATCGAATCGATTGCTTTTGGATTACAACATAACATATATAGTATATTATTTTTATACCGTAAGGGTGCAATTGTCATTTTCCAAATTATAACAATAAAGTTCAAAATAGATTTTAAACTAAATTAACTAACACAATTTCGTATGAGAAGCAAGAAGATATTTTTGGAGTAGTAGGTGATGGTGCCGCTGCGAAGTTATATCTACCAAAATACTTGATGTTTTGTCTCTTAAGATATGTAATTTTGACCAAATTCGGAATCTACAATTGGTCTCTTATATCAAATGGTACGTTACCAAATCCTTCAACTTAAATCTAATACGTAATTAACTAGTTATACATCAATGATGATGTGTAATGGTTAGGACATTTTATCACAAATAGCACAAGGTTACGTTGAATCTGAACACCCCATATTCACGGGACATCTTTGCCACAAATATCAAAAAGTCACGAGTTCGAGACTGAATACCACATAGTCACAACTGCTGAGTAAATTACATATGTCACTCACATTATAGATCGACAGTCAATTGTAGGTCAGTTTGAGTTGTTCATTACTAACTTTTCACCACAAAACTAGTATAGTCAAAAATGGGTCGGTTTGGGTTGTTGGTTATTAACATTTTGCCACAAAATTAGTACAATCAATTGTAGATCAGTTTGAGTTGATAGTTATTAATTTTTTGGAGTAATATTCAAATAAGTACAACGACTTTAAGTTAGAATGAAAGAACCAATAGGAATGTGTCTCATGTCACAAAACCTATTTTCTCTCACGTTTTTTAAAAATTAAATATCTAACAAGCGGAAAGTCACAAAATCTTAAAAATTTGCACCATTTGGAGATGTGACAAAGCATACTTTCGACAAACTTTTTTTTTTCTTCCATTTTTCGGTGAATTTTGAAAACGAGTAACACATGTGATACATGCGAGTAATGCATGTGTTACTGATTGTAAATCCTATAAAAAAATTTGTCGGAAGTATACATTTTGAGATTGCATTTAAAGAGAAAAAATGTTGATTATTATGGTGCAATTTTTATGATTTTTCGACTTACCATTTGAGAAATATTTAAATTTAACAAACGTGAAAGAAAATGAGTTTAGTAACACATGACGCATTATGATTAGTTCCTCAATTATCACAAATATTTCCATTCTTACTCACGGTTATTGATAATATTTCATTAAAGTTGATAATTTTCTTACGATTTCATTGGTATCTCACGAGAACCATATTACTCCGTATATTTTGGTGGTGAAGTGGTACGTAGACGTTTAAAAATACTTAAAATCATATATCTCAACTTTGATTTGATTCCTATGAATTTCAACTTTTTGGATGGTTTCCCTTTTCAAATAAATAAATACATAGATAGATATTTAATTAGTTGAACTTGAACATCATATCAAGTATTATGAAATTGATAATTCGTAATTGTTCAAACAGTTAGTTTGACACTCTGCTTAAACTCTAGATAGATAATATTTGGCTATACGTCTTAAACTCAATTTATTAATAAGATACTCGTTATAATCGAATTAAATGCACTAATTTATTATTAATGAATGAATATTCAAATGAAGAAAATAATATTTAGAAAATCACACAATAATCCTAATGTTTAAAACATATTTGCGAAAGTATCCACTAGCAAATCTTGTAAGTAAGATGAATATCAAAGCAAGTTAACAGATAATTAGTACATATATTATTTAATTTTTTAATCGGTTACTTGTAATAAAATGTATAAAAGCGATGACCAACTATTTCCTAATCTCTTCTTTAACACGTTTTTGTTCGTTCACGAAAACCGTTGTTTTCAAACCCCCCTCGGTGTCGTTTACTATCTACATAATAAACTAAACATCTTTTTATATCTTTACATTTTGTATGTAAATATCAACAATAGTATCTTCATTCTTGTAAATTGTAATCGTTATATGTAAGGTTCTAATGGGCACATGACATTTGCATTTTATACAAAAGGGGTCTCAACCATTAATTTCGGTGATTAATAGGCACGCTATTTTAACAACACAATCTGTACGTAAAATACAATGTTATTAATTTGGACCGTTAATCACAAAAATCAACGGGAGCGTGTTTACCCTTCATTCCTATCAAAATTCATCTGTTACTCTGATCTCACACCAATTATAACGCATCAAATTTGTCTATCAAGTATTGATCGTCATATATAAATACTAAGGTTCCTTTGTTTACAGAATATGATTATACATTAACTTGGGTAAAACTTTCTTATGATATTTTTTCCAGGTTTCATATTTTCTTAAAATTTATTTCACTAGCGATCCCCGTGTTTTTCATTCTTAAACTAAAATATCGTACGAAATATTCATTAATTTCGTTTTATAATACATAAAAATAAAACAAGTAGAAAGACAGTTGGGCTTAGCTTATTAAGATTTACCTTTTAAATTATTTAAAAACAGCCCAGACTTTCGGCCTATATCTATGTCTCCCAAAATAACATACCCAATTAGGCCTCATGGAGTGTTTGAAACTTTAAATTAGCTTCTATCTCTTAAAGTCAAAGCTCAATGTGTTTCATTAGTCTAGTACTCTAGTTCGATCTTTATTAATTAAGGAAATTAATTAAAGCATGCATATTGGGTCATCACCACCGTTTGTCACCAAATCAAATCTCGATTGTTTTTGTCCATTACCCTTTTAATTATTTCTATGTAAAGCATTTGAAAGTATGATACATCGTTCCAATTTTTTTAACCTTTTGGGCTATTTCAAAACCCCTTGAAACAACGATATGGTTCCCACTTCCCGCCAACCTATCAGTCAGTCACACAGCCAGAGAACCCTTTTGAAGATGAGCAAAACAATCTAAAATTTTAAATCAATTTTAAACTAGACTGAAACCGATCCAAAAAAGACTAAGATTGAAAAAACACTATTCCAGTTCTAGGACTGCCCAGCAGTCCTTAATCAGTCATGCTTTCAGTTGAAAGACCAGTTAAAAGCTGGACTGAAATAAGTCCACGCTGAAACTGGTTAAAGACCTAAACCGAACTGAAACTAGTTAAAAACTGGTTGAAGACTAAAACCAATCTTAAAAAGACCGAAATTGGTCCATAATTGGTAAAAGACCAAAATCAGTCATAATTTAATTTTGTAGAAATTTTAACTTTTCCAATGTGATAATTATATGCACTTATGTATCTGTAGAGGTGCGAATGAACGTAGATACTCGTAATCGAGTTACTTGACTCGTTGAAAACTCAACTTAAGTCGAGCTTAAATGAGTTTGAGCTCGATCAAGCTTCTTATATCAAGCTCGTACAAAGTCACGATCCTAATCGATTCCATCATGTTTATACATTAACACCTCTTTAATATAATAATAGCGTATATATAATAATGAAATAAATAGTTTATTATTATAAAGATGCCAAACTCGAGCCGAGCTTGTAAATGTCAAATGAGTTGAGTTCGAACGTCATTTATGTGGCTCGAAACCATTCATATATTTTCATCATCATTTTTTTCATGTTTACAAAATAGCATTAATACACTTCATGTACTATAAAAGTATAATGTGATTTATAAGTACTAACATGATTAAATTTTGAAGTTTTTGACATAGAGGAAAAAAATTGGACTGGATTGAAACTGGAATGTCAGTTCAAAAAAAGTGACAAATGTGAAAAAAGACCGGTCTAAATTAAACCAGTTGAGTACTTGTTTTATAACCTTTTATTTTATGAAGAAAAAAAGCTAAATAGTTTTGAACTGAAGTAAAAACTTATTTTAACCCGTATTTACTCATCTCTATTTCTATTTTTAGAACCGAACAAAACCTACCATTCAAATATGTAGACATGAAACATACCGGACACTAATAAGAAACATTATATGTTTTATCAGGTAAAAAATTAAATAAAAACTATATAGGCAGCTATACACGTTAATAGTCATATTCATGTCAATAACATAATATAAATTTAAAAAATTTCTCTAGTTAAAAAAAGTCATTTGAAAGTCAAAAAGTCAAAAGTAAAAACATAACGTTGAAGCAACATTGAACACCATGTCCTACTATATACCCAGTTGCCTAAACTTGTAAGTTATGCACGTATTTTAACGTCAATCTACCCACTTTAATCATATATAGTGGGCCATAGAAATATCACTTTTATTATGATATGAATTGCAAATATGTATGTATAAGTATTTGTAGATATTAGGTGGGCTATAAATAGGTCTCTCTGATCATAACTTTGCATGAAATGGAAATTGAATCAAGTAGTAGTACACCCATGATGAGCAAAAAGTTATGGAACAAGTTTATGGTAGTGTTTTACATGTTAAGAAAAACCATCACAAAAACCAAACTACTACTTGATCTCCACATAAAGCTCAAAGATGGCAAACTCGCTAGAAAAGCCTTAACAACCGCCTTCCTTCACCACAAGTACGCCACGTTCACCTGCCGTTGTACCTCCAATAACATTGACACGTTGTTTATATCACCTCAAGTTTACGCATCACGAAACGGTGGTTCCAGAAGGAAATCATCATCCTACCAGCTCCATCCTGATGAGCGCAACAAGATTGAGCAAGTAGTACTTGAGGTATCAAATAATGATGGTGATGATCATGCCGCTACAAAGCGATCGTTGTCACCAGACTTGGTGAGTCATGAGTTGAGAGTCGTCGTTGATTCGCCATTGTATCTACAAAGAGAGATTCAAGTAGACAAAGCAGCTGAAGCATTCATTGAGAAGTTTTACAAACAGCTAAAACAACAACAAATTACTTCTATAGAATCTCCATCACCAAACCATTCGTGGGCTCTGTGAGTTGATTTAAAACTTACATTGCCAACCATTTTAACAATATTACTACCTTGGAACTTACGCAAATTCCATGATAGTAAAAAACTATTTTAAATTATATATATAGTTACATGCATGAGGAAACTGAAAAGCATATATAGATGCTCATATCCAGTTTAAAAATGTGATTAATCAAATTGATATATTTAAAACAATTTAAATTAGTGTGAAAAGTTTATATATATGTGTTGAATGTGAACGCGCGTTATTTTGTCTGCTGCACATTTACAACACACCTTTGATATGATATACACAACGGATCGACTTCGAATTAGCATACATTTTTGGGAAATAAATTTTTATCTTATTGTAGATATATGGTAGAACATTTATCATTATCAATTATTATTTTAACTTTATATATAAAAAAAACTAAGTCATTCTATATGCCTCATAATTTGACACATAAGTATCTTAAACAATGACATGTGAAAACCACTAAACAAATTATTATAATTTAAACAATTTTGTTACTTAATTAATATAC
This sequence comes from Pseudognaphalium luteoalbum, assembly GCA_963422505.1. NCBI lineage: Eukaryota > Viridiplantae > Streptophyta > Magnoliopsida > Asterales > Asteraceae > Pseudognaphalium > Pseudognaphalium luteoalbum. Next base: position 21,340,674 of record OY730192.1, read on the forward strand.
TTAATTTGATGCCTACATGTTTTCTTATTGAGTAACACATCATCACTATTGAAATTACTAACTTCCTTATTTTTTGTCTTTGCAAAACTTTGTCAAAATAGATGTAAAAATGATTGGGACTAACATTTTTTTAAAAATCTTGATTAATTTGCAACTTAAAGATGTTAATACATTTATTATGATTATTTGATGATGGTAATTATATATTAACGAAGTTCATATTTGGTAGTAGTATATTATCTTATCTTTCTTGTACACAAAAATAACCTATTTTCAAGTATCATTAGCTATTCTCAATTAGTAACTTTCAACATACTATACATGTAATATTGTAAAAATACATTAACGATTTTAAAAGTGGGTTGTGTATCACACAGCCATTACCTATACACACACACAAATAGTTCAACAAGGTGCGTGCCAATGCATAATAAGGGTGTGTTTGGTAACCATTTTTTAGAGGATTATTGGAGATTCTAAGAGATTGAGATTCTAATTTAAGAATTCAATCCCTTATAATTTCGCAATCCTTGTTTGACATCAAAAATATAATAGGGTTTCTTTGAAAAAGAATCACTTCATTTAGAAGCTCTTCAAACTAGCTTATTCAAAGAATTCTCATCCCCTAACTATGAAATTACATATTACCCTTCTTTTAATTATTAAATACTTAGAGTTGTATAATTCATGTACTTTTATATCATTTTACATAAATAAACTCTAGCCTCAGCTAGTTTGTCAAACACTTATTATCAAATATAATATCCAGCTTCAGATCCATCTCCATCTCCTACTATATCTCCAGCTACTTTTGCCAAACACACCCTAAATATGTCATTGTGAGTTTGTGACCCCATTTATAAATTAGGGTCAATGATATTTTCACCTGTAAAAATAATATTTCTATTAAAATTGTGCAATAATCAATTGTAATATATGCATAAATAGTTGTACATAATGGTGAATCTATCATTTTTAATGGTGGAAATACTCATGCTTATAAATTAGACTTAGTTTCAAAAGCAAGTGATAGATCTTGATCTTAGCCTCTTAGGTAATCTTCGGTAGTTGTAACGGCCGGTAGGAAATTTGCAGTGTACCTAACCATGGACTCATGATAACATACAAAAAAAAGCATATTAATTACGTATCCTTTGTTATTCTTTTTTCTCAAAACTGATTAAATTGAAACCAATAAATTAATTAGGGAGGTGATAGATACAACATTCAAATTGATTCTTACAACATAGTGTACAACAGTTAAAGCAAACAATATAAGTGTATGATACTACAACTTTGGTGAATGAATTTGTGTGTTGTATTTATCAACACCCAATTATTAATACCAAAAAGATACGTAGTAGATAAATAAAAAGATTTAATATCAGCGATCTCCAAGATGTAAAACTTTTACAGTTTCGTACGTATTATATTCTTTCATGTAGAATTATATCAAGAAATCACCAGTTACTGGTGTGTGTTGGAAGCTTCTAAATGGAATAATGCTTTTTTTATCCTTTTACAAAGGTAAAAGAAAAAAAAAAGTAGTGGTTATACATGGTTGGCATCAAACTCCATGAATTTTGTTTCAAAAGAATATGGCCATATATGTAAGTTCAACTTTACCTCGGACACATCAAGCAAGAAGTTAGAGAAAACAAAAATAATTACAACAAAAATTACCAAAAGACTTATAGCCTAGCTAGCATTACGTGGGAACTTTTCAACTTGATGATTGTGGATTTAAACTTCGTAGAAGACAATTCGTAATATTCATTTCATTGTTATATATAATAATCATGAATATGTAGTATAGGTTTGCCTGTCTATAAACAAGGAACAAAAATTACAAGTAATTAGTTTTCCGTGAATATGAATTACAAAGCACTCAATCAAATTTATTTTAGTTTTATCCAACCACTACTGAGGAAAAAAAGAGACAACATTTTTACTTTTCTTTTTTTAAGAAATAGACAACAATATTATTACCAAAATATAAATACAACAGTACATACATACATGGGGCACCCCATCCTCCTCCCAAAATTAGAAGTTTTAATTATGGGAAAACAACCCAATAGCACCGAGACAAAAGTCCAACACTACATGACCAAACAAAGCAACCAAAAACCAAAGCACCTTCAGTAACAACTAACTGACACAACAGACTAAGACTTTCAATACATTACATTCCCACACACCCTCTCTATACAGTACAAGATCCATGCACAGAAAACTCTTTGACCATGAACTCCACAACTAACACTTCCATTGATCCCAGGAGAATATCACATCTTTAACTCTAGCTGCCATCCAACCATACGACCAGGCCAAACTTTAATCTTCAACATCAAGTTCATTGTAGCTGCATTTACGTTTCTAAAAATCTTCTAGTTACGGTTATTCCAAATTACAAACAAAGTTGTCCAAATAGTACATGTCCAAGCGTTTCTGAACATTTTTACTTTTTACTTCGTGTAACTTGACTAAACTCATCGGTAATGAAAGACTTTTGCAATGCGACCAACTTGTGCAATGCTTATGTTCAGAGCCGTCTTTGAGAATGACCGAGGTGGTCGATCGCCCAGGACCTCCAATTTGGAGTGGCCTCAATATTTGTTCGTGTTTGTGTATATGTATGTGCAGGGGCGGATCCAGCCCATTGGGAGGGGGTTCCTGAAACACCCCGAAATTTTTATACCTTTTTTTTTTTTTTTTTTATGTTTACACATCCTAATATATGTTTAGAACCTTAAAAGTCAATTGTTCAAGATGCTGAGGGAGTACCCCCTGGGTACTCTTAGTACCCCCAGGGTACTACTTTAGTACCCACCGGGTACTCTTAGTACCCACCGGGTACTCAACTCTGAATCGCTTCTGGTACCATTTGAAACTTAGTACCCACCGGGTACTTAACCTACCCGCCGGGTAGTTCATCAGATGCTCAGATTTGCACATTTTTGACCCAAAATATCAATTTTGAATGCGCATAACTTCTAATCTACATAACATGAGAATATGAAACTTTGCAGACACGTGTAAAATGACATTTGAAACAATTCTTAATTTCCACTTTTCTCAAATTCGCGTTTTATTAGGATTTGAACCATTGACTCGAAAATGACCATTTTTAACCCATGTCGTTGACATGCTAAGTTCTAAACTAACAAGACTTTTGCTCTAATATTTTTACCACACTTCTAATACTATAATTGGGACTTAATGCCATATTAACATTCATCATACCCGAACCACAACTTATTCTAGCCGTTTACCCATTAAGTGACCCATTTGGGCACTTTAACGACCCGTTTGGGTCTTTACCCAAATGACCACTATTCCAATACCCAAATCACATTTCTTTGACTATTCTAAGTCAACTTAGGCCACTTTCACTATCAATACTTCAACTTAACCATTAACATCAAAATTTCCATATAAACCATTATATTTACATAATAGTTATCTAGTGTACATTATCATCATCTCCAAAACTATCAGTGAGTATAACAAAACTCATTGACTAATTTGACTTCCACCTTTCACATGTTTGACTATGAACATCAACAAAACATGACTTTCAACATTATGTGACAAAACCATGTTTTCTTAAACAAAAGGGGTGATTACGTATCGAGAGCATGATTCAAAAGATTAGCTTGTTACCAACAACGAAACAAGCTCCACCATTAGCAACCTTCGGACCTTTTACCCGGATCCCTCTGGGTCCCACTTGGCTCACCTAAAAACACATAAACATAATAAAGTAAGCATAAAGCTTAGTAAGCAATGGGCTATTAATAATAATCAATATCAATTCAACATACGTGTATTAAGGATCCATAATATCATATGCTAATTCCCGCAAGAATTAACATCTTCGGGCCTACACCCCGGTAAATAATCATAACTCATCAAGTAAATGACATATCCATTACCGGTCCTTCCAAGTAAATGGAATAGGCATTACTTGAAGAAAGATAGCATCATCCATTAACTTACCTCGCGATAGCCCACGATTATCATCACTTGAAACACTTTCAATACGTTTATCACCTAATCATATAATCATGTATCCAAGTATCAATCATATAAGCATTTTCACTAATCATATTCAATAAGTGTAAGTTTCACAATATTCATGATTTCATAGATTGTTTCATACACCTTACCACTAATTACATACAAATGGGTAGTTTAGTATTATCAATAACCATAATCATTGACTTACACTAAGGTCACTATACCTTAGTTTATAATCACATATACCAATATCTTTATCATCATGAACTACCCATTTTATATGTAATTATCAATTCCTTTATATCAAAACAAGGATCATCAATTTACCCATAACATATGATTATGAGCATTCTAATCAAACTAATATCATTTAAGCATATCATTTAGTTCATTTAAGTGTATGAAACATCAATTAAGCTAATAACTCAGTTATTTATCAAAACCCCAAAGTTAGGGTTTAACCTAAATCATTCAAATCATCAAATTAAACAAGAAAGGAAGTTAGTAATACCTTTAGAATGAAGAATTAACAGTTATTAACTCTACAAATCGAAACCCTAGCTTGAATTTGATGTTCTTCCTTGTTCTTTCTTAAAATCGACACACACACACATCTAGAATACGTACTCTTTGTTTATGTGTTTTGGAATAAGAAAGAATACAGTAGAGGATTATAGAACCAGTATTTTTATACTGTTAATTTCATTTAAACCCTCAACTTATCACACTTGACAACATTAGTCCCTCTCATTAAATGGCAAGTCCTATAACATAAAATACTTTACACAGTTAGTCCTACTAAGTTAAACAATTAAAATAATATATTTTAAAGTTTTAAACTTACATAATTTAGGGCGTTACAACTCTCCCCCACTTATTCAGGATTGTGTCCTCACAATCCATTCCTGATATATTGCTGGATAAGAACGAATGATTTCTTCCTCAGGTTCCCACGTGAATTCTGAACCCTTACGATGTTTCCATTGGACCTTGAACAACTTTATCTCTTTATTCCTCAGCTTCTTTATCTTCTCATCAAGAATCATCACAGGTTGTTCAACATAATTCAGTTGATCATTAATTTCAATTTCATCCAATGATATATAAGCGGCTTCATCCACCAAACACTTTCTCAGATAGGACACGTGAAAAGTGTTATGAATTCCAGCTAATTCATTAGGCAGCTCGAGGCGATAAGCTACCTTTCCAACTCTTTCAAGGATTTTAAAGGGACCAATAAATCGAGGACTTAACTTTCCTCGTTTTCTAAATCGGATGATTCCCTTCCATGGATATACTTTTAACATAACCAAATCTCCAACTTGGAATTCAATTGGGCGTCTTCGATTGTCAGCATAAGACTTTTGTCGATCCTGGGCAGTTTTTAAACGTTCTCTGACTTGATCAATTTTCTCTGTAGTTTTCTGGACAATGTCGGTACTGCCCAGTTCTCTCTGCCCGATTTCACCCCAACAGATTGGAGTTCTACATTTTCTGCCATATAACATCTGATAAGGTGGCATTTCAATGCTCGCGTGATAACTATTATTATAAGAAAACTCAACTAACGGTAAGTGAGTATCCCAGTTACCACCGAAATCAATGGCACATGCCCTCAACATGTCTTCTAGTGTCTGAATGGTTCTTTCACTCTGCCCGTCAGTCTGAGGATGGTATGCAGTACTCAGATGAATGCGAGTACCCAAGTCTTCTTGAAATTTGTTCCAGAATCTAGAAGTGAATCGGCTATCTCGATCAGAAACAATAGAAATAGGCATACCATGACGTGCCAGCACTTCTTTGACATACAAATCAGCAAGTGTTTCGGAAGTATAAGTTTCCTTAATCGGTAAGAATAAATCACTTTTTGTTAACCTATCAACTATCACCCAAATAGTGTCATGATGACGTTGAGTTTTGGGCAATTTAGTGATAAGGTCCATTGTAATGTGCTCCCATTTCCAAACAGGTATGTCCAACGGTTGCATTTTGCCAAATGGCTTTTGATGTTCTGCTTTAACCTGCAAACACGTTAGACATTGTTCGACATATTTTACAATTTCACGCTTCATTCCTGGCCACCAGTAATCAACCTTCAAATCGTGGTACATTTTTGTTGCACCAGGATGAATAGAATATCTGGACTTGTGAGCTTCATCAAGTAACAACTTTTTCAGCTCAGATGAATTAGGAATCCATATTCTTCCATAACGTGTTTTTATCCCACGAGAATCATCAACGATGTTTGGAATTTGACCTTTTATACGTTCTGCTCTCCAAAGACCTTTTTGCCATGCACTTTGTTGGACTTTCTTAATCTGGTCAAGTAAATCAGGAATGACAGTAATGCAAAGAGATTTAACAATTAAAGCATGATGCATTGCTTTTCGGCTGAGAGCATCAGCTACAACGTTAGCCTTTCCTGGATGATAAAGAATTTCACAATCATAATCTTTTACCAAGTCGAGCCAACGTCGTTGTCTCATGTTAAGATCACGTTGATCAAAGAAATATTTAAGGCTTTTATGATCAGTATAAATGGTACACTTCACACCATATAAGTAATGCCTCCAGATTTTCAGAGCAAAGACAACCGCTGCCAGTTCCAAATCGTGAGTTGGATATCCTTTTTCATGTTCTTTCAATTGTCGAGAAGCATAAGCAATCACTTTACCTCTCTGCATAAGGACACAACCGAGACCATTGCGAGAAGCATCACAATAAACTACCATGTCCTCAGTACCATCAGGAAGTACTAAGACAGGAGCTTGACTGAGCTTTAATTTCAAAGTACGGAAGGCTTGTTCAGCTGCATCATTCCATTCATACTTAATATTTTTACGAGTAAGCTTTGTCAGAGGAGTAGCAATTTTAGAGAAATCCTGGATAAACCGTCTGTAATAGCCAGCTAAACCCAGAAAACTCCTAACTTCCGTTGCATTGGTTGGAGGTTCCCATCTCATCACCGCCTTCACTTTTGCAGGGTCAACCATAATACCCTGATTATTCACAATATGACCCAAAAATTGCACTTTACGAAGCCAAAATTCACACTTGGAGAACTTGGCATAGAGTTTCTCATTCTTCAGAGTTTGTAAAACCTGCCTTAAATGAGCACCGTGATCTTCAGCAGATTTAGAATAGATAAGGATATCATCGATAAAAACAATTACAAACTTATCGAGCATAGGTCGGCACACTCGATTCATGAGATCCATAAAAGCTGCAGGGGCATTTTTCAGACCAAAAGGCATAACCACGAATTCATAATGGCCATACCTAGTTCTGAAAGCAGTTTTAGGAACGTCTTCTTCTCGAACCTTTAATTGATGATAACCAGAACGTAAATCAATCTTCGAGAAGAAACTAGCACCTTGTAACTGGTCGAACAAGTCATCAATCCTAGGCAAAGGATACCTATTCTTAATGGTAACCTTGTTCAATTCTCTATAATCTATACACATTCTCATAGTGCCATCTTTCTTTTTAACGAATAAAATCGGCGCACCCCACGCTGAACTACTCGGACGAATAAAACCTTTGTCGAGCAATTCCTGCAATTGTTTCATCAACTCTTGCATTTCAGAGGGAGCAAGTCTATAAGGTGTTTTGGCAATAGGAGTAGCTCCAGGTACCAAATCAATTCGGAACTCGACTTGCCTATCAGGCGGAATGCCCGGTAGCTCGTCGGGAAAAACATCGGGAAATTCATTAACAATAGGGATTTCTGTAAGTTTAGGTGTTTGTTTCTGAGTATCAATCACATGTGCCAAGAAAGCCTGTCACCCATGTGATAAATGGCGTTTGGCCCGAGCAAAAGTACAAATAGAAAGTGATGGTTTTCTCTTCTCCCCATAAATATCTATCACTCCCCCACTAAGCGAATTAACCCGAATTATCTTTTTCTCACATTGGATTATGGCGTTATGTTTTCCTAACCAATCCATTCCTACAACTACATCGAACTCACCCATTTGCATCGGGATTAAATTTATGTTGAAGATTTCATTGTTAATTACTAACTGACAACCCCTATACACATTTGTCACAAAGATAACCCTATCATCAGCAAACTCCACGTCCAGTGGAGCATCTAACTCAGCGAGAGGAATTGAGAAATATCGACAAAACTTTTCAGATACAAATGATCGTGAGGCTCCCGAATCAAACAGTATGTATGCAGGTTTAAGATTTACAAAGAAGGTACCTGTTAACACATCAGGGGCTCGTTGTGCTTCTTCTGCAGTAATCTGAAAGGAACGGTGTCTAGGCTTTGGTGGTTCCACTGCCTACCTCTCAGTATTTTTACGAGGAGCTGAAGAAGTAGATTGAAATTTCAATTCGGGACAATCAGGTCGAATATGTCCTGGTTTCAGACAATGATGACAAACTTTGATTGGATTGGGACAGTCTTTACTAAAATGTCCCTGCCTTCCACAAGAAAAACAATTAAAAGTCCCAGCTCTACACTCCCCTCGATGCCTTTTATGGCATATCTTACATTCTGGGACTTCAGTTCGATCGTCTCTTCTAAAACTTCCACCAGTTCTAAACTTCTTAGATGAAGTAGAAGTGGATTCAACTTTTCTTTTCGTCGAAGTTTTCTCCTCCCTCTTTAACTCTAGCTCATGAAACCGAGCCTCGTCTACCATTTCAGAAAAAGTACTACATTTCTTTGGATTTACAAACTGTCGAATCTCTTTCTTACGAATTTCATGAAAATGATCCATAAGTAGTTTAGGATTCGCCATGTATTCCGGACAGAATTGAGCTCGATCCAGATAAGTTCCCACAAGCTCATTTATCGATTCAGTCGTTTGTTCCATAGAAAGGAATTCACGACAAATTCGACTTAGATCAGCATCTTGAGAAAATGCCGTATCAAACATCTTTCTAAATTCTTCCCAAGATAAAGCTGCTACACCTTCCTCACCCAAATTAAGAGCTTGAACCTTCCACCAGCTCTTTGCACGCGATTTTAAAAGATTCGCAGCATATCTCACCTTCAACCTTTTAGGGACTTCTGTCGTGGCAAATACTCCTTCAACTTCAGTCAACCACCTGTGACACAATATTCGGTCCATCTCTCCCTCATAAGACGGTGGATTACAAACAGAAAAATCCTTATAGCTGAATTTACGATCCTCATCCAACTCTCGTGGTATTCTTTGAACAGCCGGTGTTGGAGGTCGTTCCTCATTTCGTTCAGCACCCGGAGGTGGTCTCTCAAGGTCAAGTTCATTTTCATCGTCTCGCCTCTGAAATTCATCGGCAACAGTCTCACGAATAGTTTCAGAAATACGGCTCAATAAGAGGGGAAGGGACGCCTCTTGAGCCTTTGCCACTTCAGCAGAAATTAAGGTTTTCAATTCATGTAGAGAAAGTCTAGCATCATTTGCGGGAGGTCTTTGCCTATCATCCTCACCTCCAGCTCGCACATTATGGGCTTGGTTTCGTGGACGCGGCCCAAGAGTTAGTTCTATTTCTTCTTGATCATTCATTTTGTTACTGAAAGTAGACAATTTGTTTAATATACATATACGATTAAAATTTACTATCTACTTTATATAAACAATATCACATAATAATCAACAACTGCCAAGACCTCATCATTTCAATACCTCGTGACTTCCTTGGCTCCGTACAAAGTCATATGATAATCATTATGTTGGCCAGGCATAATAATTATCATATTCCAATTATACGCTTCCGAAGTCATCACGCGACATTTCAATTCAAAAATCTTAGCAACAAATCAAATATAACAAGTCTAACAATTAATAATTCAACATCATGCTCAAAATAAATAATAATGGTTTAAGATCAAGTACCCACTAATGGTAGATACCCGAATCCCTTAAACCGTGCTCTGATACCAACTTGAAACACCCCGAAATTTTTATACCTTTTTTTTTTATTTATGTTTACACATCCTAATATATGTTTAGAACCTTAAAAGTCAATTGTTCAAGATGCTGAGGGAGCACCCCCTGGGTACTCTTAGTACCCCCAGGGTACTACTTTAGTACCCACCGGGTACTCAACTCTGAATCGCTTCTGGTACCATTTGAAACTTAGTACCCACCGGGTACTTAACCTACCCGCCGGGTAGTTCATCAGATGCTCAGATTTGCACATTTTTGACCCAAAATATCAATTTTGAATGCGCATAACTTCTAATCTACATAACATGAGAATATGAAACTTTGCAGACACGTGTAAAATGACATTTGAAACAATTCTTAATTTCCACTTTTCTCAAATTCGCGTTTTATTAGGATTTGAACCATTGACTCGAAAATGACCATTTTTAACCCATGTCGTTGACATGCTAAGTTCTAAACTAACAAGACTTTTGCTCTAATATTTTTACCACACTTCTAATACTATAATTGGGACTTAATGCCATATTAACATTCATCATACCCGAACCACAACTTATTCTAGCCGTTTACCCATTAAGTGACCCATTTGGGCACTTTAACGACCCGTTTGGGTCTTTACCCAAATGACCACTATTCCAATACCCAAATCACATTTCTTTGACTATTCTAAGTCAACTTAGGCCACTTTCACTATCAATACTTCAACTTAACCATTAACATCAAAATTTCCATATAAACCATTATATTTACATAATAGTTATCTAGTGTACATTATCATCATCTCCAAAACTATCAGTGAGTATAACAAAACTCATTGACTAATTTGACTTCCACCTTTCACATGTTTGACTATGAACATCAACAAAACATGACTTTCAACATTATGTGACAAAACCATGTTTTCTTAAACAAAAGGGGTGATTACGTATCGAGAGCATGATTCAAAAGATTAGCTTGTTACCAACAACGAAACAAGCTCCACCATTAGCAACCTTCGGACCTTTTACCCGGATCCCTCTGGGTCCCACTTGGCTCACCTAAAAACACATAAACATAATAAAGTAAGCATAAAGCTTAGTAAGCAATGGGCTATTAATAATAATCAATATCAATTCAACATACGTGTATTAAGGATCCATAATATCATATGCTAATTCCCGCAAGAATTAACATCTTCGGGCCTACACCCCGGTAAATAATCATAACTCATCAAGTAAATGACATATCCATTACCGGTCCTTCCAAGTAAATGGAATAGGCATTACTTGAAGAAAGATAGCATCATCCATTAACTTACCTCGCGATAGCCCACGATTATCATCACTTGAAACACTTTCAATACGTTTATCACCTAATCATATAATCATGTATCCAAGTATCAATCATATAAGCATTTTCACTAATCATATTCAATAAGTGTAAGTTTCACAATATTCATGATTTCATAGATTGTTTCATACACCTTACCACTAATTACATACAAATGGGTAGTTTAGTATTATCAATAACCATAATCATTGACTTACACTAAGGTCACTATACCTTAGTTTATAATCACATATACCAATATCTTTATCATCATGAACTACCCATTTTATATGTAATTATCAATTCCTTTATATCAAAACAAGGATCATCAATTTACCCATAACATATGATTATGAGCATTCTAATCAAACTAATATCATTTAAGCATATCATTTAGTTCATTTAAGTGTATGAAACATCAATTAAGCTAATAACTCAGTTATTTATCAAAACCCCAAAGTTAGGGTTTAACCTAAATCATTCAAATCATCAAATTAAACAAGAAAGGAAGTTAGTAATACCTTTAGAATGAAGAATTAACAGTTATTAACTCTACAAATCGAAACCCTAGCTTGAATTTGATGTTCTTCCTTGTTCTTTCTTAAAATCGACACACACACACATCTAGAATACGTACTCTTTGTTTATGTGTTTTGGAATAAGAAAGAATACAGTAGAGGATTATAGAACCAGTATTTTTATACTGTTAATTTCATTTAAACCCTCAACTTATCACACTTGACAACATTAGTCCCTCTCATTAAATGGCAAGTCCTATAACATAAAATACTTTACACAGTTAGTCCTACTAAGTTAAACAATTAAAATAATATATTTTAAAGTTTTAAACTTACAGAATTTGGGGCGTTACAGTTCCCCGGCCCCCATGCACTTCAGCCAAGTAGTGGAAAATCATTATGTTATGTAAAGGACTGTCACTATACATACTAGTAGTCCCCATGTTATAATGAATCTAGAGAAAGTTTAGTCCATTTTAGTAGTTTGGCCCAACTTTACAATTGAATATGAAGAATGTTGAACAATATTTTTTGTAGAGTCATGTTACATTTTACCATCTTTTTTTTGTTTACAAATTTAATTCAGAATTTTATGAATGAAAACCTTTGACTTCTATATTCGTGTAATATTGTAAGAAAGAACTACATATGTTCAAAATGGGACATAACCCACAATGTAATGATAATAAGACTATTTTGATATCGCTAGACTAATTTATAACGCAATTATTTGTTGCCCCCACGATCTAATATCCTGGATCCGCACACTGTGTATGTGTGTATATACATGTACATTAATTTGATTTTGATTCTTAGTTATAAGAAGAAAATTTTATTTTAGTTGTTTTAAAGTTGTTTGAGGTGTAACAAAAAAGTAAGAAAAACATATTATAGCTCGGTATAGACCTCATTTCGACAATTATTCATGTTCTTACCTAAAAATCTCTGAAAATTTAGAAAGGTTCTAAGTAGAGGCTAACGCATCAAAAACTTTTATCTTTTTCTTCATCTTCTTTCATTGGTCCTCGATCCACTCCATCAACACAATCATTATTTCAACCCAAGATCACATGTTTTAAGTTATTAATTTTTTTCTAACACCCTACCTATTAACCCCTAAAATTTAAAATAAATTCGTTGAAGAAGATAAAGTCGCCAATGCATATGGTGGCATGTCGTTGTAATATGACGTCGGTGCTGTGGTGTGATACTTGCTAGAATATAATGGTGATGTTAGGATGGTAAAACATACGAAAGAAGATAGGTATGGGGTATTGAATGGAGAAAGGAAAACAAATGGAGAAGATGTAATGTACGGTTGGAATCATTTGCTTATTTTGTTTACCTTAAGTTCGGTGTGTACTTACCTGTTACCACATATGGTACGATGATGAATCAAATAAGTTTTGATGATTTCAATATTTTGATGAACACCAAACTTCTTTATAATGTTGCATTTCATTATCGAACATTTTGAAGTATAAACTTACTTGAATTATCAAAATTTCAGAACATTTTACCTACCCAACTATTTTTTCAACAAGATGCAATTATACACGAATTCATTTTGTTGACATTAATATATAACGAATATACATTTGTTTTTTCTAATAAAACATTTAACTAACTGAAATATGATAATATATAAACTTTGGAAAGTAGTTGATATGTATTTATGCGAAAGCTACTTATCATTTCTCATAGATTTTAGATGTGGTTTGCCGTTGAAAGCATATTTTAAAAGGATTTTTCTAAACGGAGATAACCACCTTCTAGAATTAATAAGGAAATTACATTTATACTCACTTAAGTTGAATAACATCATCTGTACCTAAAACACAAGTATTTGATGTAAAATAGTAATATACAATACTTTTTAAGCATATTGTAACTATCCAACTTAAGTTAGGTTATTAACTTAGGTTTATATGTAGTCATCCTGATTAACAATTAATTGTTATGTAAGAGCACTGCCATTGTAGTCATTTGCATTTTGGTGTCATCCGTTCAATCACATCCCAATCGGTTGATTTGATAATCGGATAACCGATTGCAAATCGGTTGAATGTCTATGGGTTTGTGTGCCTTTTTTTTTGTTTAGTGTATAAAAAAATAGTGTTATATTAGTAAATGTGGGATTTAGAAAAATAAAGTAGTTATTCATTGATGGCAGTGATCGATTAATTTTAAATCAATTAAAAACCGATGTGACACTGAGGGGGCAGAAGTAGGGGTGTTCGTGGACGGTTAACCTGAGACTCTCCGGTTAACCGGAGTCCCGGTTCAAAATATTTTTGAACCTAAACCTAAACTGAAAAATCTGGTTAACCGGAAATCGGTTAACCATTTTTTTGGTTCGGTTAGTCGGTTAACCAAATTAACCGTTTATTAATTAATACATATTTAAAAAATAATTAATAAACACAAATATATATTTATTTTTTAATGTTCACTATATTTAAAATATTTTGATGATATTAATATCAAACGATAATCATTTTACTCTTTATAATCGTGTATTTAAGTTATACGTACATAAATCATCTGAATATAATTAGAAACTTAGTAGTAATAATTACCACATTAGGCCAAATATAAGCTAGTATATTACATTAAATGAGTGAAAAGGAAATATAAATGATTTTATCAAAATACAAGTGTAAATATCTATATATAAATATAAAATGTACAATATATATACAAATATTTAAAACTATATATATCATTTTCGGTTTTTTCAGTTAACCGTTTATCACGTTCATCCCAAAATCATGAATCGAAACCGAAAAAACAAAAAATAAAATCGGTTCGATTAACTGAAACCGGAAAACGAAAAAAAATCGATTCGGTTAACCGAAATTCGATTCGAATCTACCGGTTTTCGACTCAATTTTTCGGTTTCTGTATATTTTGAACACCCTTGGGCAGAAGTGATTTAGAATTGAATTAGAAATGGATGAGAGTGATAAAATGTAAAATAGTTTTATTCTCGTTATTAGTAGTAATCTTCATTTAGAAAAATCCATTTTAAAAAATCCAACGGTCAATATACCCTAATCTTTGATGCTAAATTTGTGCAAACTACTCGTTAATTATCCGTTAACTGTCCCTTTCAACCTGTCACAGACAACCATCTGCCACCACAAACCACCGGCCACCACCGCGTTAGGTCAACAACATTCTCATCATCAACTCAACCTCCACAGTTACTCTACTTAACTTCAACGATGTCAGCTTCTTCACCACCACCGCCACCGGAGCAAACACTTACCGCTCCCTACGGTTCCTGGTCGTCACCTATCACCTCCGACGTCGTTTCCGGCGCTAGCAAGACTCTCAACGGCACCGCCGTTGACTCTCTCGGTCGTCTCTTCTGGCTCGAATCACGTCCCACCGAATCAGGGTAGATTCACTGCATTTAACTGTATTAATTAATATTAATTGTATATGTATATTAGGGTTTACCATTTGAGAAAATGATTTATATGCTTAAAATTTTTAACATGATGAAGGATCTAGTAGCTAAATATAAGAAGAAAATATGCTTATGACAAGTCTTAAAGAATATATTTTGACATAATTGGTTGATGAGCTTGTTGAAAAGATAAGTTTAAATAAAATAGCTACTTTTTGTTCTTATGGGTATTTTAAAATGACCTAAAAATCTTTCGATTAATTAGGTTTTTATTTATTTGTTACCACATGAGTTACGTAATAACCTCGGTAATGAAATACAACATTAAGATACGACGTGGTATCAGAGTCATCTTAGTTATTCGTTGAAATGCAATTAATATAGTATACTCCGTAATATGTACTGTTGCACAAACACCTTTTTTGGTGTGTCATTCTGATTGTTATTATTTTTAGACGATCGGTTATAGTTAAAGGAAGTGATACAGATGAAGATAAAGCTACTGATGTAACACCATTGGAGTTTTCGGTGCGCACAGTTTGTAATGAATATGGTGGTGGTGATTTCTGCATTTCAGGGGATACGGTGATTTTTTCAAATTACAAAGACCAGAGACTGTACAAGCAGTTAATTGATTCTAGAGGTCTGAATTAGTATTTGTTACTACTTACCCCTTGCTTGAAATTAAATCACTAAACATAACTGATTACAAATGTAGACATTTAAGAGCTTCCGTAATCAGATTTGTTCAACTATTTAACCTGTTGAGTCCAATTAATGTGACTCGCTAAATAGATAGTAGAATCGAGGTCAAGTAATGTTTAAATATAAGTGATGACTCACCTGGTTTACCCACAAATGTGAAACACTATGACTGATTTTGGAATGTAGAGGTTCTTTCTTGGTCATGGATTTGATTATTATTAAATTTTTTTCTTTCTGATATGGTGATACTTTGTAGTTTAAGAAACCATTACTGTATATGTTTACTTTTTTGGTCAACAATGTTACATTTCAAATTAAAAACCGAAAGAACTCCTAAAATTTTGTAATGTAATATTTCCTAAAAAGGTTCAACTATCAAAATTTTTATAAAAAGTACTAATAACTCCTAAAATTTCTATTTAGGGGATCTGACACTGTCAACTGACTAGGTATCCTCGAACGGAAGATTTATCAAAGCTGAACCATTATTTTGGAAATATGTTCAAGCATTGTTACCTGTTTATGCAGTATGCACTTAAAAAGTTATAAAGCCAATTTTAAGCTATTTGTTGAATAAGTTTGATAAAGTTTAATCATGAAAAGGCATACTTTTCATCAGCAGTGCTACTTATCTTTGCTAACTAGGGTTTTAAATAATTTCGTCAAGATCTAAAGTTTCGGAAAATCCTTCTTTTGGCTGCAGAATCTCCACCTGTGGTACTTACCCCTGATTTTGGTGGACCTCTAGTTGCCTATGCTGATGGAGTTGTTGATAAAAGGCTCAATCGGTATATTACTGTTAGAGAAGGTACATTGTTGTTGATTTGAGCAATTTACTTTCGCACACTATAATCAATCGTTGGTCATCTCTCCTGGATAAAGATCGTAGTAGCTTCGTTACAGATCGACAGGAAAGCTGCTCAACTTCTGTCACAACTATTGTATCAATTGAACTCAATGATAGCATCATTCAAGGTATCATAAATGTATATCTATTCATCATTCTTGATTGATTCAGTTATCACCCTCTTGTGTCTTTTTTATATTATTTTATTTCTTTTGGCAATTGGATTTCATTTCCAATTTGTACTGGTGACATGCAGATCCAAAAGTATTAGTAAGTGGCAATGATTTCTATGCATTTCCGAGATTAGATCCCGAGGGAAAAAAGATGGCATGGATTGAATGGAGCCACCCTAACATGCCATGGGATAGGTCCCAACTATGGGTCGGCTACATCTCTGACAACGGGTAAAGTGAATGCCTCGTCTACTTATGAATGGTTAAATTTGCGTTGTGTTTTTATATCGTCCTCGTCAAACAGGTATAACAAATTATAAAAAAGTTAAAGGAGGAAAGGGTCAATTGTGTCTAACAGTTTGAACGTGTTGACAATTGCTAAACATATAATTTAATGCATATAGCCTCCTAAATTATTTTGTAAAATATTCAGAAATTTATTGTAGTAATATCGTCTTTGCAATCATAACTAACACAATGGTCATTCTTTAGATTATTATTGTAAGGAGATCGTCTTTGCAATCATAAGTCATAACTAACACAATAGTCATTTTTCTGAACGGTGGACAAAAGGTGTTTACTAGCCAACACATACCAGCCTGACCCATTTTAAGAGTAGTAAAAAGTGGCCTTGTTCAACCTGACCTGCCATCTTGCTATCTCTATTGTCTTTTTTATATAGCATGTGATACAAACTATCTATAAGTACTTGTGTTGCCCTACATCCTTTGTCTCCCTGTAATATTGATTCAAAGGCATTATGCAGAGACGTATATAAACGTGTATGTGTGGCCGGGGGTGATCCTTCAATAGTAGAATCTCCAACTGAACCAAAATGGTCATCTGAAGGTGATTATGTTCTTGACATAAAATAGTAACTGTTTTTACTTAAGTATAAGTTATATTCTGGAAGTTGTGCTATATTAGCTATTATCATGATTTTATGTGGTACTCCCTTCGTCATAAAACTAAAGATTTACTGGACTCACTAAACTAAATGCAGCATTTCTAAGTAAAGTTTCAATCTACATATCTCCATTCCTGCTATTGATCATTACAAAGTGTGGATAAGATTTATGCTGGTCTATCAAATTTTCTCTATTTTGTCATTTGGGTTGCTTACATATTTTGCATCTGTTATACTGCAGGAGAATTGTTCTTCATCACTGATAGGAATCTTGGATTTTGGAATCTTCATAGATGGGTTAGAAAATTTTCTGTTTTTCTAGCGTTGTTAGGCTATTATTTTTCTTTCATTATCTAGCTTCCTTTGATCTATATGATTTGATTTATTTTATTGTAAACTTATAAACATCGCACATATAATTTACAATTTTTATCAAGTGAGACTTGAACCCACAACTAAAATCAATCTTCTAGTTATTGGGTTACCCCGATCTGCTTGGTCATTGGCCCTTTAATAATTTAGGTTGGATATGACATTAGTTTTCTATGGTCTATCTTAGCTAACAATTGTGTGGGGTGTGCTGGCCTTGTGTGCTGATTCCATTACTTCCACGTATTAAATTGAGCATGTAACATGATGATATCTTTGTCATGTACATCTGCATCAACAAATCAACTGAGAAGGTTCAACTGCATAATGATAGAATATTGCCTTTAAACATTATCTGGCCAGTTTCTTTATTATGGATTAGCTTAAGACGTACTTGAGCTTACTAAGCTCTTAATGACAACAAAATGGACATCATTCAGAGTTTGTTCATTCGCAGGTTGAATCTGATAACAAGGTGTTGCCAGTATATTCATTGGAGGCTGAGTTTACAAGGCCAGCGTGGGTTTATGGCATAAATTCTTATGACATAATTAATGAGCAAATTAACCTAATAGCTTGCAGTTACAGGTAACTCTGTCTATATCTTATCTTACATTCTTCATATGGTTTATTTATATTTCAACTCATATATGTCGATATACACAGGCAAAAAGGAAGGTCATATCTTGGAATTTTGGACAAAAACAAGAGCACATCATCCATTCTCGAGATTCCTTTCACAGATCTAAGAAATATTGTAATATTTTGCGCTTTCTGATTAGCCTCGCGTGGGTTCATCAGTTTAATACATTGTAAAAAAAATAACTTAATATTTTGTTGATTTTCAAAATCTTTCTTGTAGACTTCAGGTGTACACTGCCTCTATGTTGAGGGGGCATCTGCCATTCATCCTTTGTCGATAGCCAAGGTTCTATCCTCTTTTTGGTCATATGTTGAAAGTAGAGGTGGAAAATTGGGAGGGTCGGCGGGTATAATGCGTAATTATTCAACAATGTATTGGTTTGTTAAAACTCAAATATGATTACAAAACCCATTTTTATTCGCATAATAATCTGATTTATTAAATAAAGTAAATTTTAGAGGCTTTATGCATTCTAAATATACTATCGGTGACTTTCGACCCGCTTGACCCTTTTCCTTCTAAGCAATTATTGTATTTTTCCTCTTTGATTGACTCGAGATAAACGTAACCCAAATCAATCCATGGGTAAAAAGTGCAACCTCTAGTTGTAACTTGTAAATAATCTTCTATCGTGCAAGCGAATTTGAGTTGCTGAAGATCAAAGTCTGTACCTTAAGTTTTCTTATTTTTTACTTTTCTAGATTTCAAACTTATACTGTATATATCTTTAGTTGACCGTAAATAATATTGTACCAGTTCTTACATCCTGGTCAAGGTAAGGCTTTGAGTTATCCATTTAAGTGCGGAACAAGACCTAACCACCTCTTAAAGTGAACGTGAGTAGGATCTTTAAGTTTCAGAGAGGGCTGCTATTGTTTAGTTGACCGTAAATAATATTGTACCAGTTCTTACATCTGTTATTGTGCGGGACAGGTGACTCTAGATGATCAAGCTTCAAAAGTTGTGGATTTCAAAATTGTTTGGTCTTCTTCACCTACGAGTTCAAATTACAAGTCGTATTTTAGCTTACCAGAGTTCATTGAATTTCCAACACAAGTTCTTGGTGAGAATGCATATGCATACTATTATCCACCTTCCAATCCCCTGTATCAAGCCAATCAAGAAGAACGACCACCATTATTATTGGAGAGTCATGGTGATTATACTTCCTACTTTTTCCCAGAATTGATATGATTACTTACCATACAAGTTAAGAGAATGATTTAGTTGTTTGATAAATAAGGATTCTCCTTAGCTTCTAACGTGTATATTTCACATTTTGCAACAGGTGGACCTACAGATGAAGCGCGTGGAATCTTAAATCTCAGTATCCAGTTTTGGACTAGTCGTGGTTGGGCTTTTGTAGATGTAAATTATGGTGGAAGCTCTGGTAAGTCGTGTTTGTAGCAAATAACGTGTTTATGCACATTTTCCTTTGGAATGATCAAATTATCATCAAATAGTTTTGTCTCAGTGTTGGACACTATTATACATGCTAATTTGACCGATTTATGTAAGGGTGGGTCTACTCAGGGTATGTTTTATCTCTAATACGTTAAGCAGATGAAATAAAATAAAAATCTTGTAAAGAAACGTGTCACAAGTCCCCAAATTGTTGCATAAAACCTCCTACATCATTTTATTAAGTTAGATTATTATTCAATTGATATAATTTTGTAATTCCATAACATTAAAATGTAGACAAACAATGTAACAGGTCAAACCAATCTGACCCATAGCATAGAGATAGAATATTCTCTCTTTTTTTCACCCAAATTCAGTTGACCCGTTACTCAACCTGCCTACCCACCAGTTTTGCCACTCATAGGCATTATAGTAGACTCTACGTGGACTTTCTTTCATTTTTGTTACAGTTATGGTAAGTATCAATTTGATACCGGATCCAGGCTGAATGAGAATATACACCTCTGGATGACCGAAGAACCAAAAGAGATGCTACTATAATATGGGGTATCCCCCTCCAGCGGGATCACAAAGGTTGTATTAAAATTTCGATCGGTTAATAACATGTTAATTGCGCCTGCTACTACTGGTGGTGATAATAAAAGAGGGAATGCTGTCACTAGGATGGACCACACAAATAGGGGTGATGTATGTGTTAATCCTAAAGTGGATGAAATACCAGATAATTGAGGACCAGAAATTGCTGAATCAAAACTCATCTAGATAGTATCTTGATTCTTGACCTCTTGTTTATGTTTTGAAGGTTATGGTCGAGAGTTCCGTGAAAGACTTTTCAAGCGGTGGGGTATAGTTGATGTCAACGACTGTTGCAGTTGTGCTAAATTCTTGGTGATAATTCTACAATTTTTTTTCATGCATTATTTTGAACTCATATGGGTGAATGGGTGCAACTTTCAGTACGATTTCATGTCATGATTTCTTGCATTGCTTTTATTTCTTTCTTTTATAGGTAAACTGTGGAAAGGCGGATGGTGAAAGACTTTGCATCACTGGGTGCTCTGCTGGTGGTTATACAACATTGTCTGCTCTTGCTTTCAGAAAAACATTCAAGGCTGGAGCTTCCTTGTTTGGTGTAAGTACTTTGTTCAGTATGTTATATTTGCTTGATGCTATGGGTGCCTGTGCCATATTTACTTCGAAGATTCAGAATTAATGTCCTTTTTACGTGTCTTTGTGTGTGTGTTTTATGTTATTGTGCAAGGTCAAAATAGACTTAAAGTAACTTATTAAACAACTAACTCAAAATGTTCGATGAAGTATAAATTTCTAACATCATAAAATAATCATCAATTGGTTATCTGTGGTTACATGATTATTGCATATTATGTTATGGAATAATATTTTAATTGTCATCATTGGAAACAAAATTTTAGATCAAATATATATCTTTTTTGTTTATATGTTATCTACATGCGTGTCGTATAATTGGCAGAGTATGAAAAAAGAAATAGGATGATGGCCACCAACAATTCAACCCGTCCCATTTGACGCAGCCTTCCCTTTAATTAGTCGACAAGCTTGACTTAATGCAAATTCCATAGATTTACCTGTTGTGAGAATAGAATTCATTTGACCCACTACCCAATATGACCCATTTCCTACCTGAGCATACGAGTTACTTTTTACCACCTATATCATGTACAGCGTAAACGTCTTAGGTGGGGGTGTGCATAGTAACCCAACATAAGCCTTCAGTGATATACATAGCTATGTAATGTTTCTGTTAAGACTTTATGTTTTGTTATTATAATTTTTTTTTGTGAGTATGTATTCAATTTTACCCTAATAACTTTTTATGCCATGGTCACAAACAGGTAGCTGACGTGAAGTTGTTAAAAGAACAAATTGTCAAGTTTGAGTCCTGCTACATCGATAATCTTGTTGGTAAATCTATTGACTTGTAAGCTTTTGGTATAAACTATCGGGTATAGAAGTTATAACTTCTATAGCTAACGACTTACAACAGGGTATGAAAGAGACTTCATAGAGAGGAACCCTATTAATTCTGCTGATCAGTTTTCTTGCCCCATCATCCTCTTTCAAGGATTGGAAGACAAGGTATCCAATGCAATTTTTTAACTTCAATTAGTTTTTAACATACATACTACATACCTCAACTGATATATTTTCTCAACCCATGCTTAGGTTCTTCGTGTCTTACAATTCCATTAAGTATTTAATTAAATGTTCCCCACTGGTCATTGCACAAATTTATCATACCAAGTAGTTCCTGTGTTACTGAACGTAGGAAAAAGGAATTATTTTGAACCATTGTACAATGACAATTTAGGAACATTTGAGGAAGTATGTTAGTATTTTACTATTTTGTGACACACACACAAAAATTTATAAAAATAAGAAGAGAAAACAACATTTTCCTAAGTTTAATGACTAGTTCGGTGTCCAAAGTAAATGGTAACTTTTAGGAATGAGGAAGGGGATGAACATGTGAAGGGAAGAGGTCATTTATGCTACTAATTTGGATAAAGTTGGACAAACTTGATATAATTTAACATTGTTGTGAAAAACTAATGGTAAATGTTATTAATTCAATGAATCAATTTTTTAGTTAATCAAATGGTATAGTTTAGCGTTCAGAGAATCAATGGCCGTAATGCTTCAAAGGCTCTTCTAGACTTCATTCTGAGTAAAATGACTGATGGATCAAGTATTCTGAATTGCTATGGTCTATACCATCATCATGTCCTGCACTAAAACTATTATGGTCTTCTTTTGCAGGTTGTAAACCCTGAACAAGCAAGAAAAATATATAAAGCGTTGAAATCAAAAGGCTTGCCTGTCGCACTTGTGGAATATGAAGGCGAGCAGCATGGTTTTCGCATGGTAGAGATAACTAAACAACATAAGTTCACTGAATTTCATTTTTTCATCAATGAAACTGCATCATGAGAATTTTTTCGAATTGCAGGCTGAAAATATTAAATTTACACTTGAGCAACAAATGGTGTTTTTTGCACGTTTAGTGGGACACTTCAATGTCGCAGACAAGTTTACTCCTATTAAAATTGACAACTTCGACTAGACGTTGGATAGCTTTTTTCATACGGGAGTTATGACTGTAAAACATACCATTCTGATGGGATCTTAGATGTTAGACCCCATGTTGACTTATTCAGTTTTTCTTAATAATAATAATAATGTCCAAGGAACTCAAAGCCTGAGTGGGACAGAGGCACATATTACTCGCAATGGTAACTAAGAGGCTGTTTATTTTATGCTTATTGAGCCGAGTTGTTCAATAGACATATTCAGCAAACTTAGTTAACTTACGACATTTAAGATTTTTTGTGCCCTACTGTTGATATGTATTTCACTATTTCTTATACTGGCATCTTTATTGGTTGCTTAGTTTAGCGTATACTAACAGATGTGGAATTTTGTACAAACTTTCAAAGTCAGATCAAAATAGTTTTTAATCTTTGTTTGCTTCTGAAATGGGGTTGAAAGGACAATATTAAAATTGTTGCTTGTGATCGCTAACATGAAGAGTTGATTAATGTGTTTCCAAATGACTCAAGTTTCTACTGACTGACTGGTGCTTAAACTCGGTAAATATGAGCTGTATAGAGTTGGAGTAGACCAGGTTTTCTTCAAGTTATTAGGATTCAAACTGAATTTGCATTGAACATTTAGAGTGGTATGCCAAATATACATGTACTTTTGGTGAACGTTGTCCATTAATGCATTATAAACAAGCTTGTTGTATTGAGCTTCATATTGGAAGTGTCTTTGAGCCTTTCAGGCTCACATATGATTAGACTAGGCACTGAAATTGAAATAGACTAGGCATCTTCAGAATACCTTTTGCAATTACCTTCTCTCCTTTTGATGTTGGTTGGCTTAACCACTGCAAAATTGAACTTCATAATTAAGCAAGTTTCAAGTGTTTTTTTCTTCAAGCCCCCTTGCAACACTTTTTCATCCTTGTATCACAAGCCTTGCCTTTTTCCAAACAAACTTTGTACTGATGGGGTACTTCCTATTGACTATGGTGGTGATGAATTTTCCTCAATTGCCCTTTTGCCACCATCACAATTGAATCTCTCAACATGCCATTCATTCAGCAGCGAGACTCAAATGCTCTGGAGAGATTTGCCTCACGTCAAAAGGTTCAAACATCCAGATCAAGTATAGACACCTCACTTATCTTCTCCTTAATCCATGGACAGGCATCAGTGATCAAAGGTCCCCGGGTTCATGGGTGTTCAGCCGTTTTGATTTCAAGGTATTGGCTATTTGTCCATGGATTGTGGTTTCCAAACAGTGTATTTGTATGAGTGTTCTATCAAGTATTTGGAAGGTTTTATGTGGATGTAAGGAAATGAATTAAGCGTTAATGGTCCGCTATGCTAGTTTCCTTACTCACTATAAAGAGTTTTCTACATGTGTTCAATAATTGACAGGTTTTAAGATGAGTGGTTCAATACCTCTGTATGACCACCATTTGGATCTTATTGGGATCCATACTACCATACCAATTCGGGTGAGCATGGATCGGTTAAAAGAAAAGATTAACCATAACCAACATGTCGATTAATGAGAAATCAAATCTACTGGTTATATCTACTGGTTATTGGTTGATTGGGCGGTTAAACAGTTGACATCGATATTCATGAAATTAAGAAAAGACAAAATGCAACACTATGATGAAAGAAACGAAAATCTTGAAATGTAGATTAAACAGCCTACTTTCGATTGCAAGTTGTAAGAAGTGGACCATCATCTATCGTTGATACGATTGCAAGTTGTAAGACGTGGACCATCATCTATCGTTGATATCTGGAAGTCGTTAAACTGACTTTTTGTGTGTGTGGAACGTTAAAACAAATGATGAGGATTAGACTGCTAGTGTTTGAAAGAGAGACATTTTAATTTGTTATATAAACGATATCTCATGCCATTATCAAAATAAACAATTACAAACATCCAAACATCAAAAGCTGAAACTGTATTTTGTTAATATAATTACACCTGTGAGTTGATACATAAAATTATCTACTTACGAAACCGCATTTACCATGTATGCCAATTTTGTACAGAACAAGATAAAATAAAAACAATGCAAGCATGAACATATGATGCATGAACAGCCATTTCAGGAAATACAATATGCACATTATGATGGTCTGACGCTCAACTTTAGGCAACATATTATACCCTCCCAAAACCAGAACAGAATCTGCGTACAAACAATAACATGCAGCTAGATGATCAAAATCACCGGCTTATTCGCAAATCAATAGATAGCATGAACAGAAATTCAAATCAGTAGCTGTGAAACCATGCAAGAACTCAAGAAAGCCAGAGGACTAACATGTTACTAGAACGGCACCCATGATGATCCAGCTTTAAAGGATCACCGATTTCCTGGTTGCTATTAGCAAAACAAATACAACCAAAGGGCCATTGGCCTAGCAAGGTGACCTTTCAACCTTGAGGTTGAGGGTTCAAGTCCTAGGGAGGACAAAATGTAAATATTCATGGGTGGTTGTGTATATATTCGTGTGGTAGTAGTTGTAGGATAATTGCCAATCTAAAAAAAATAGCAAAACAAATACAAAGATAACATGAAACTCTCCATAAAAGCTACTAGTAGTTTCAAGTTTTCAACTTTTTAGCCGATAAGACGAGTGTATGACATCATAAGGCCGAATGGTTATAGATATGGTCCCACTTGAGGTGAAATGGAAGTCAACTTAATCCAGGACCAAATCAAGTCTGATAATGCTGCAAATGCAAGTGCAAGTGTGTAAATTATGTTCAGCTTTTCAAGGTTGTGGTATGTTTGAGCTGATCACAAACCTGGTTCAGTTTTTTTTTTGGTTCATATAAGATAATGCTTAACATACTTAAGCTAACATTTCGAAAAGGCTAAGCCCAAGACTAGTACAAGTACGAATAAAACTGTAGCTCATATAGGGCTCAATGGGTTCGGTATGCTTAAATCCTACAGGCTTAGTCCCACCAAGCTTTTCTGCAGATCAGCTGGTGCACACTCCCTAATACCAAGTCCATAATCCTTAACATTCCCTTACTCTCTTCTTCGTGAAAACTTTCCCTATTAGACAGATGCCAAGAATAGGTAAAGGCAATGGGGGTCAAGCTTTTCAATCTACCAAAGCTTAAGATCCCCATAGTATCAATTACCACTTAAATATAAAAAACAAAACCTAAACCTTATTCTTGTGAACCTTCTAAGGTTTCCATACATATAACAGTTATCAAAAAGCTTATGGTATTTATATAAGATGAAGAGTACATCTCAAAGCTATCTTTACTCACAGCTACCTATAAAGACTCACAAACATGCATCACTGGCTTAGTAAAGTGTGACTAGCCCTTCAGAAATCTTCTCTAGGATTCTATGACTAGTTCTCCATTAAAGTATGACTAAAGAACTCTGGACCTTTCGTATCACAAATAAGCCATTCATATCAAGCGACAAAACAAAAGAAACATTACAGAATGGGACACTAAGTACAACATGCATGAAAAGAAATACATGTGGCCATCAGAGCTAAAACAGCAAAAATACAGGGCAGAAACAAGACCATGCAACATGTTTCAATCACCGTTGTGTTACTTATATTTCTTTCAAGATCACAATAATGAATAATCTTACATGAATCAAACAGTTCTAGTTATGTGAACCCAACAGCATCAGAAATAGATATTCCTGCTGTAGATACAAAGGTAGATATACGCAAAAAGAGAAGTCTTTAGTAACAACAAAATGCAGTTGACACATCAAGACAAAATCTGAGATTACTAAGCAGAAATGCAGATCACATCTAGCAAACAAGGGAGACATTTTGAAATAGACGCATTAATGACAAAGTAGCTTATAGGAAATTACAAAATTTTTGAACACGCACTATCATTAATTCCACAGTTATGACATGAAAGAAAAGTAAGATAAGATCAAACTGTTCCAGAAAATAGCTACTTAAAAGTTTAAATCGACAACTCACAGTGTATCACCTAGAAAGTATTATAAACGACAAAACAAGATAGGATCCTCGATATATGATATTTCAAAGCTCAAACTCCTCGTCCCTCAAAGCCATCTCGGCTGCTTCCTCATCTTCATCGTCAAGAACAAAGTATTCATTTTTCTCAACTGGCCTGAACATGTAAAACATCACCAAATAGAACACAAGACTAGCGATTTCCTCTGCTGCACTAGATACCCACTGGTACTTATAAGCTGCAATCGTCTTCAATGCAAAAACAACGATCCTCGTGAAGTACAAGTACCCAATAACCACTATGTAAAACTGTCTAAATAGAGTCAACTTAGCCAAATTCCTTGCAGCCTTTCCATCGGTCTTAGAAGTCTCCCTCAACGATCTAATCGACCACACAATGGGAAAGATAATCGCACAACAGCATATAATATCCACCAACAAAAACACTTGATTCCAAGTCACCCAATCTCTAATAAAAGGACCAGTTTCTCCGATCACTATGGAAGCTATATTAGCCAAAACTTGAAGTGGAATCACAATCATCAAAACCTTCTTTTCCTTTTCTTGCAAAAAGGGCTTCAAAAACGACCATCCAGTACCGATTAACACAATCACAGTGAACAAAAGCACAACCCTAATGAACTGAAATATGTAAAACAATACATCCCATCCATGAGGGGTACCAGTAACTTTCACATAATGTTTATCCTCAGCAGCACAGATCAAGTTAAGTGCCTTCATAACAAGTAACCCTCCCATAAGTAAATGGATCCTGTGGACGGATCGCTGGTTTTTAAAGCATATCGAGATCCAAAACCCTAGAAACCCTAAATAAATCAACGAGAATATAAAATAAAGAGACGGCAGCTGTGTCAATCCAGCTGATAAGTAATCCTTCGTAGTGCCGTCATCAGTATTGTATAGCTCAGTACGTACATCCATTGTAACAAGCGATTCTGGATTACAATTAGCGAAGAATAACAAGTATTCATTAGGATACGTTACCGGATACGATTTGTTAAACGACGATTGCGGCGGTGGAGACAGATCACGGAAAGTGAACAGTAGTGATATAAATTTTGAATCCATGACGCAAAAGTTAGGGTTTTGTTGTAGTTCAAGTAGTACCTGAATCAACGATTCTTCTGATAGAAGGAAAAACCCTAACCTTGACGGATCTGGTTGCGCTAACGTCGATGTGACCGAAACGGCGGAGATCGCGACGGAGACGAATCCGGTGTGTGTGAATCCGAATTTTTCGAAGAGGATCATTGGACGGTTATCAGTTCGGATCTTGAGAGATTTGATCTCCGCAGTTGACGGAGAAGCGAAGAGGAAAAAGAAGAGAAGAACGGCGGTGAGTATATGACCTGGAATCCTCATTTTGGATTCGCCGGTGGTGGTTGACGGCGGATGACGGTGGTGTAAAATATAAAAGAGACGAGAAAATGAAATATACACGGAGTATATAGATACAGAAACAGAATATAGATATCAGTTTGTTTGAGACTTTGAGAGATGTGTAAGTAATTTTTATTTTTATTTTTTTAAAGGATGAAATACAGATGGGCTGACGGAGATTGACAGCCGTTAATTACAATGAACTCTAAGTTTGTGGTGAATGTGAGCCGTTGGTTTGACAGCTTTGGATCGGGTCATGGATACGAGTATGGATCTAGTTTATGTTTGGATCTAAAACCGGTTGGTAGCGAGTTAGTTGGGGTTTCATATCACAATCTTGTATTTCCCTCCTTTTTGTTTTCTTTGATTACATGTTAAGGATTCTTAAATTAAAATTAATTTGGAATGTGTATTTATGATTATAGATGAAACCGAAACAATGTCATCGGTTGCACTAATTAGTGAACTTGTTTGACAAAATCATCACCCGTTTGTGACCCCCTTTTTGATTTTAAGTGTAAAAAAGATATGATAGATTGTGTAATTAAAGAGTTAGAAGAATTATGGCGATGGATACATTATATGCAGGGGAAGAACTATGACCTTATTACTTAAAAGGTGACATGAATACAAGGAAAGTGACTATTCATTTGCATTGCGAAGTGATTTGTAGACATTGAGTTTAAAGTGAGTCTCTCTCTGTGTCAAGCTCCATTAGACACTGACATGTAAGCTACTTCACTCAAAACCACCATACAACAAAAAAATTACATGGACTCAGATGGGCTATTGTGTATAACAATGTATGCATGGTACTAGAATAAATTTATTTCATTATTTATTAAAAAGTGATGACGATGTGGAATTGATATTAAACTCTAGATAGTTAGATACATTGTGGATGGTCTTACTTAATTAGTGCCAGACTACAAACCAAGCACGAAGTGCCAGACCAATATGTAAATTGTTTTTCTATTTTTTTTTTATATATTTGTAAAAGGATAACATTCTTAAACTATCATTAGTATTATTGAAAAGTACATACTATATATATATATATATATATAATTTGAAATTTCTTTTGAGAGAGTAGTTACTCGAATGTAGATCTCAAGATCTGTCTCTAATATTTTCGTGTAAGATAGGCATCAGGAAGAATGCATGTTACATTTAACATACTCTTTTTGAGTTCATCTTCAGTCAACCGAAGCGATCTGAACATATATTTTAAAAATATAAAAGTTATATAAGGTTCAATAGTTGGCCTTAGGTACTTTTCAATCAAGTAATTCAACACTAAAGTTGTGTTTAATTATTGGATTTTTAAAATTAAAAAGAAAATGTGATGTAAATTTCATTTCTAATTTGTTTGGATAGTGAAGGAATATAATTAAGTCTCAAGAGTTTTTAAACCTTTTAATATGAATGTCTAAGAAGTAAAAAGAAAATACAAAAAAGTTCAAACAGGATTAGTTATAAGCAATTTAACTATTTTTGTCAAAATTTTGTTTTAGATCTTTAAGAAATTTTTGTTTTTGATCTTTAAGGTCATTTCCAGTTATAAGCAATTTAACTATTTTTGTCAAAATTTTGTTTTAGATCTTTAAGAAATTTTTGTTTTTGATCTTTAAGGTCATTTCCAATTATGTCTATATCAAAAGAGAAAATTTCATAAATCATACATGTGGTTTACATAGATTTTCATAAATGATACCCAAACTTTTTTTTTTTCAGATTATCAGTACAATAACTTTTCATTTTGCTCGTAAACGGTACCTCCGTCCAAATCCGTTAATTTTTCTCATTAAATTTCATCACATGATATACATGTGAGGGTAGATCCGTCTTTTTCCCTAATTTTAATTATTGTTGAAGCTTAGATTGTTTGAACATTGTGCTAACTTTAATGTACTTTTCTTCATTTCAAAACCATAAACAACTTCAGTACCCAAATTTTGGAACGGAGATGTATAAAGTTTCCAACATAATCAAGAACAATAACAACTATATGTAAATCACGAAACACTTCATATATATAAAAACAAAAAACCTTATCATTTCATTGTTTAAAATAATCACGATCTTACACCCAACAACAACATCTTGATAAGAAATAATCACATTATCCAAAGATATTTTCCGATGATGAACTTCGTCACCTGTCACCATCTCCGATGAAATTTCCGGCGAGGTAATTTGTTCCTCGCGAGATCACCGGCGGTAGTGGTGGAGATACAATCAGAGAAGCTGCTACATGCGTTTTCTTCCCAGTTCTTAAAAAATCAACGGTGGTTTATGATTTTTGAAAATGGATACTACTACTGAATTTGTTTTAATATCACATAATCTGGTCAAACTGCATGTGTTAGCAGTTATCCACCGATCTTCATATTGAAAATGGATACTAATACTGAATTTGTTTGTGATTTTGGAAATAAAGATGATGCAAAAAAGTACATTAAAATGAGCACAATGTACAAACAATTTAAGCAGTCAACAATAATTAAATAAAGAAAAAAGAGATGGGAAAGGGAAAAAGACGGATCTACCCTCACATGTATATCACGTGATGAAATTTAACGAGAAAAATTAACGGATTTTGACGGAGGTACCGTTTACGAGCAAAATGAAAACTTATTGTACTGACAACCTGGAAAAAAAGGTTTGGGTATCACTTATGAAAATCTGTGTAAACCACATGTATGATTTATGAAATTTTCTCATATCAAAATATCAAATTTGATGTTTTGGTGCGAAACCCGATCTCCCACCAACTCACTAAATATAGTGCAAAATATACTATACATCAAATTTTTGAAAATTTTGCATCAAATTTGATGTGACATCAAACGTTGCACCAAAATTTTATGTTCATTTTAACCCTTATTTTTAAAATATTGTTATAACTTTAGTATAAAACTTGAAAAACTTATTCATTTGCATGATTATTTTAAGTACGTTATAATTTAAATTAGATAATATGATTATGAAGACAATAAACTATAAACTATAACTTTTTAGCAAATTATAATTATTAAAAAACACTGATTTATGCAAAAAGAAAAAAGAAAAAAAGAACACCTTATGTAATTGAAACTAAACGAATTACATACCAGTTAATAATTAGAAAATTTAATTGATCATAAAATTAATGAATTGAAATAATGTAAAAAATAGTTTAATGGGTGATACATAAATGTTGAAAGCCCTTTTAATGCAAAAATGTAGTACATACATTGGAGAGGAATAACTCGGGGTGAGCACAAAAACCGTTTAACCGAACCGTAAACAAATTAACAACTAAACTGATCCATTTTAACTGCTTGACAGTACAAACCGACGGTCCGGTTATGTAAAATTAAATTAACCGCCTATGGTGGTTCGGTTACGGTTAATGTCCAAAACCGATCCTCCATTAACCGCCCCGCCTCAATTATTGTATTTATCTTTATATTAGTTTAAATAATTCTATTTATACATATATTTTTCTTATTCATATATGAATAAGTGCTAAAAACTAAGAAATATATACAAGTTAATTTTTTTATTATCGATTTTGTACTTTTGATATATTATTTTGTGTCTTTGTAATGGACTAATATAATATATCGACTTTACATATGGACTTCTAAACCAATATTTGAATTTTAACACTAATTCATATTTACCTTTGCTCTTTTGCATCTAAAAAGTAAACTCGTAATTTATTTTACATGCTATTTATTTTCAAAAATAACATATTCGTTTAACCGCTTTAACCAAAAGAATTAACCGATCCGCCAATTAACCGAACCCAACGGTTAATAATATCAATTAACCGCCATATTCGGTTCGGTTACGGTTAGTGTCCATAACTGCCCCAAACCGAACCGTGCACACCCCTAGGAATAACATTTGGTGCAACCATATTCATAAAGAAATTACTCTATATTTTATTGCACCAAATTTGATGTAGACATGTAGTGTTTAATGTATACGTTGAAGATGCCCTAAGGGCATCTCCAACGTATGTACTAAATACTACATCAAATTTGGTGTAATAATTGAATCTTTCAGAAATATAGTTGCATCAAATGTGTTTCATCTTCAACATATGCACTAAAACTACTTTCAGCATTTACACATTGCCCCCAAAACTATTTTTACATTAAATTTTACTTATATTGATTATTTTAATGATCAATTAATCTTCCAAACTATTAACTTATATGTTAAGTTTATTTATTTACTTTCGTAAAGCTTCAATTACATAAGTTTTTGTCACAATTTGTTTGAAAATTATATTTTATTATTTTAATAATCATATTATATAAACTAAAGTATATAGTATAGTATTTAAAAGAATCATGTAAATAAATAACTTTTTTCAAGTTTGGTACTTATATAATAACAATAGTTTAAACATAGGATCTAAAACGAAACATTCATATACATTGGAGATGGCCTAAGTACTTCCATTCTTTATGTACATATTATAACTTAGAGAGTGTTTTTGATTGCTTATTTTACCTACTTATTTGCTTATGGCTTATTTTTACAACAGATATACAGAAATAAATTCCCTTCAGAATATTGCTTATTTACTTAATTCTTAAGGAATAATCATTACTTCACTTAAAAATATATATGGAGATGATTATTATTTTTTAAGCAGAAAAGCACCTATAAATAAGTAATCCTAAACACCCCTTATATTTGAAATTAGAACCACTACTTTACTTTATCCTATGGGTAGTGATTCGTAAGCTACTTTTTTTTTTACATATACCACTGAGCGTGTTTTACAGTATTAAGCACATACGATTGAAAATAAATAGTCTACGGATCATTACCCTTATCTCGTAGCTTAGCAGTGAAACATATTTAGAAAAGGTAATAATATGATTACAGCTTGTTATGAACTAATCTGATAATCATGCGTAACTCCAAAGTCCAACCAACGGCCGCTTAAAATAGAGTTCATTCGCACATTATTATTAAACCACACTTTTCAACCTCTTTTAGACCACATCCTATTGGAGATGTTGCACGTGCATACAAGTGCGCAAGAATCTGATCCTGCTGCACCAAAAGGAATTACAGACTCGTACAATATTTTAATCGAAATTTATTTTTTTCGGTAATAAATTAAGAAAGAGAGAATTAAATATAACGTACAGCAATAAAAGAATCACTAAGTATATGTAGTAAAAAATTCATAGGTTACAACGAGTTGAGTGGGATAAAAGTTCTAACTGATAGTTTAAATTGGTAAATCCTAAAAGGATAAACTAAAAAAACATTGTATGTTTAAAAATACGGAGAATATACCTTTCTATCAAACTCTTTTACAACTTTAAGAGGTTGACAACTTGACATTTGCTTCAACCAGAAGTTTTGAATCCATACCACATTTAGTAATTAATTTTGATGTCGAATCAGACAGTCAGCTGCATTTTAAGAGTATGCGATTTCAATTCTGTGATCGATGGGTCTTGATTCGCAACACTACATTTTACGTGCACAATACATTTTACGTAAAACACATTGTTTTTAATATGCAGCGAATTTGGAGCTTTGATTACGAAAATCAACCCGTAAGTTACACGGTCACAATAATTTTTGTAGTTATACGATGAGTATCAAGTTAAACATGTTTAAAAGCATATATTAAGGCATAATGATTGTTCCTCTAGAAATAAAACTTATTATGTTACCGCGTATCGTCTCCATGTAAAACTACTGACAGAAAGTATAAAAGGAAATAGCATTCTTGTTCATATGAAACAATCAATGCACCAAACAGTTACAGATTTACTGCAACTTGTGCATAAAACAGGATCTGATACCATAAACTCTCTGCTACTTTACATTCATCTGCAAATATATGTATATACAATATATGATATATGATATGAAGTAGTAGATGTTTTAGTACAGACACCAAAATAATTCGCCCTAAAGGAAGTGATCGATCTTATCTTTCAAACCATCTCTTTGATCGATCTAAACCAACCATAACCCGTGCGAAAATACATAACACAACATCATTTTTTACGAGAATGGGCGATTATTTGAGATTCGCTTAGATTTGACGGAAAAGTCCCTTTTTTCCTCACAAAACCATCCGTTCTTCCATAAGTAGTATGCTATGTGGATTTACACCAGAATAATAGTCTGTTTACAATGAAAAATCATATATGATGATTCATATAGTTGATCTTTATCGGATCACATTATTATCATATCATATCAGATAGCGTAAAGTTTCTTGAAATCGTCGTTTTCTGAATCCGAGTGTACAGAAACAGACCCCGAGAGTGATTTACTACTCCTCTCGGACCGACGAATACTTCTCAAATTATTAGCCTCGATTCGATGCATAATCACCCAATAACACATCGTCCCGAGTGTCGAAGCTAATGTCACCGAGCCTATGACTGTCACTCCAACCGCCAACCACTTCTCGTTTCCCACAACAATAAATGAAAGCGCAAGAAATGCAACCGAAACAAAAACACACGCTAACCACATTAACTTATTAATAATCGCCATCACCTGTTTCTTTGCCCGCCGTTCCACAACCACAATCGATGTTTGCACTACCACAACCGCTAGTGATATAAAAAGGGCAAGCGAGTCAAATATCAAGAAAACAATGAACTCGGGATTTGCAGCTATGTTTCCTTCACCTAAAGTAAAATCATTCGGGATATGCTTAGGGTCGTCAACGTATTGACCGGGCAGCTGATATATGGCAGCAAAGGTAACAGTGGCTATCAAAACCGCCACAACTGTAGTTGAATTGATTGCATTGTTGAGGCTTTCATGATGCATCTTGTTTATACGTTTTCCGATTCCTTTGACTCGTTTATGCGTTTTGAGTGTGTGTTCGAGCTGGTCATGAACTTCGTGTTTAATGTCACTTACTGTTTGTTTGAGTTCTCGAGCGGTGGAGGTTAAAGGTGGTGGTTTCTTCATCGACTTTGCGTTCAAGACTCCGTGTTCTTGTAAGATTGTGGCAATCTCAGTTCGTGTGAACTTCTCAGCAGTATCGAGGGCGGTTTCTCCAGATTTGTTAATGGCTTGTTTGTTGATTATTTCATTGTGACTTAGCAGTGCCAGAACAATCTGCAAACCAAGAAACAAGAAATCAAGCATTATTCATTGATTCTTAAAAAATTAAAGTTCCAAAATCAAAACTTTCCCTTTTAAACTAAAAACTTGTATAAGGTGTTTCACTGTTTGAGAAAATTAGAAGTAACACAATGATTTCATATCATAAATTACAAATTAACAAGACATGCTGTGCCAAAACTGCAAGATTAGAAAATAAACCTCAAATGTAACAAGTAGTATTTTGTCCTTAAAAGTCAAAGTCAACTTTTTTAGAATGAACTGTTACGATCTTTTTTATGGATCTCTGTGTAAATCAATAACCATTAACTCAAGCAATGTTCACGAGTTCTTGGGAAACTAGAGGTCAACTAGTTTTATTTATACTAAATTAGTTATTTGACCTCTAAAGTCAAAGTCAACTGTATAGAAGCTCAAGTATGTTAATCTTCAAGCAAAAAATGTGTAAATTCTTTCACTGTGTGAGTAAACTATGACTACGGTAATAAAACTCATACCATAAACTACAAATTGGAAAAATTATGATACTAACCTTCTCAAAATAATTGACAAAGATTAATACTGTATTAAAAAGAAAAAACTTGTATATGACTTCAAAAGTCAAAGTCAACTTTGTAGAAATGGAAATATGAGAATCTTTAAGTACCTCTTTTCGACCCTTTCGTGTAGCTATATGAAGTGCGGTGTTCTCCTTTTTATCAACCATATTTAACAACCCATTATCAGCTGCAATAAGCTCATTAACAATGTCAACGTTTTGTCCCTTGGCAGCCATATGAAGAGCGGTTTGTCCCTTTTTATCGGCTCTAGTGACAATTTCTGGTACTTTTTCCAAAAGTGCTTTCATCACCTCCAAATGACCCTTCCGTGCACAAGAATGTAAAGCTGTTTTGAGGTTGCTTTTTGCGATAGTGGCCATTGAACTATTTTTCTCCAAAAGAAACTTGACCACCTCGACATGACCTTGTTCAGAAGCCGTGTGTAATGCAGTGGTGTTTGTTTGATCGAATGTCATTGAAAGTTCTGATTGTGCTTCCATAAGAACCTTTAATACCTCTGAAAACAAATATTCATGTCATGAACCGGGAACACGAATCATTTTTTTGATTGTGACAATAATATAATCAATAATCGGTTACAAGTGTTTGACTAATTTTTGTTTGTCATTAAGAACTTTTTATCAATCGATTTTGACTTTTCTTTCGATAATTCAAGTCACAAAGCTCTCAAAACACACATCCTTTCATCCCACAAGGATTGATAAAGGATAATCAATGTTAGGTACAAAGATAAGTTTAGCAAGAACTAGTTATGTCTCAAAATACCAGCCAAAGACTACAACGTTTCAAGTAAAATGGTCCTTACACCTTTACAGATTGACTTTTCAGGACAAACTTATTACTTTCCGAATGCAGCATCCTATTTCATCATGCTACAAGACCAAGGACTCTACCTTTCTATTTCTAGTATTTGTTATACAATTCATTGTAAATACAATTTTTTAACCATCATGTCAATTTATAGTATCAATTCTAGTCAATTTGACCTCATTTATCAACAATCAAAACAGCACATAGGAAACAAGAATAAAATCTTAGATTCAAAAGCATACCAAGATCTCCTTGTTTGGCAGCAATATGGAACGCATCAAACCCGTTCTTCGCCTTAATACCAGCCGCCTCAAGATCATAATATTTCATCATTTCTCTCACTAAATCAACACAACCATATTCAGCAGCAACATAAAGAACTGTTTCACCCGATTGATTCGTTTTCGATAACAATTCCTTTAACTTTTGTTCATCTGTACTTCTTAAAATCTCTAAAGCTGCATATATATCCCCTGTCCTGATTGCAATATGCAATGATGTATCATCTCTTTTTTCCATTGTTCTAGTTCTA
Organism: Pseudognaphalium luteoalbum; assembly: GCA_963422505.1. NCBI lineage: Eukaryota > Viridiplantae > Streptophyta > Magnoliopsida > Asterales > Asteraceae > Pseudognaphalium > Pseudognaphalium luteoalbum. Next base: position 21,378,360 of record OY730192.1, read on the forward strand.
CTCAAACTCTGATGACGGTTTCCGGCCACCGGAGATTCCATCTTATCGAATTGTAATCCGAAAGAGAAATCCTTTTTTTCCTGATGAAGATTCAATTTTTATGAGTCTTGAAACATACCCATATCAATCAAAAGCAATATATCAAATATATCATACATCCTTTGCTCAAAAATACTAAATTTAACATAGACTTTACTTGGGTTTTGCAGTTTTTAGATCAATGAACAGATACTGTGTTCCAATTTCATACTATTTCGTTAAAAGTCAGGATTACCAAACTTGAATAAATTAAGAAACAGAGTTTATAGCAACATGTAAGTAAGAAAATGATTTAAAAACGATAAAGCTAGAATCTTGTACCTGGGTATTGAAGAAAGATGTTGTTTGATGACTGGATCACTCAATCCATGTGGAAAATTGAACCAACAATAAATAAAATATTAGGGATTTTGAGAGAGAATTGAGCTGATGATGAATTATTGGATTGAAAATGGATGCAAGTAAATTTGAAGTGTGAGTAATTTTTCAAAGGATGTGTAGAAAAAGTGGTGTCATATAAAATAGCCATTATTAATTATTAATAAGCAATCATATGCATCATTTTTGTGGTGGTGGTTTTTTGCATCAAAATATGCTTTTTTTCCTCCTCCTTCATATTAAGTTGACTCTTGGTGAAACATGTTGAATGTTCTTGACAATAAATTTTTAAATTAAGTTGTTCATGTGACATGTATTTATCCATCTTATCTTAAACTTTTAAATTAACATGATAAAGAATATAATTTTTATATAGACACTTCAATTAAAACCTATGTAGTTAACTCATAATCAATCAAATACATATGCTATATATTAAACGATGCTCCATCGTATTGTATTGTACATCATCGTGATCGTAAAACATGTGTATTGGTATATAGATAGATTTAGGTGGTGCATGAGAGTATCACCGTGTCTCTATTTTCATGGTGTTTCTGTTTTATTTTATTGTGTTAACTTTTTGTATCCGGTTTAAAGTGGCAGATAAATGAAAATGCAGTGAAATTTTTATATTTATTATGTAGTTTTTGTGATGTAATATACAATGTTGTTTCTATGGTGTTTATGTTTTGTTTTATTGTGTTAACTTTTTGTATCCGGGTTACAGTAGCAGAGAATTAAGATGCAGTGAAATTTGTAAAGGTAATATACAATGTTGTTAGGGGTAGGTGCGAGCAAATGTAATGAACTATGCTCTGACATTCATTCTATGTAACCAACTACGCGGGACTCCATTGTATGTAACGAACTTTTAATTTCTTTCATTGTATGTAACGAACTTGTATTTTTCTATTTTTTCCATGTGTCAATTATATAAGGCGACACGTGACGTCCTTAGAACCGTTGATCTAGCTAAAATACAAGTTCATTACATACAATGAATGAAATTAGAAGTTCGTTACATACAATGGAGCTCCGAGTAGTTGGTTATATAGAATGAATGTCAAAGCATAGTTCATTACATTTACGCGCACAAACCCATGTTATTATTATTATGTAGTGTATGTTTATGATGCATTGTACTTATTACGATGTAGTTAATATGGACAATTGGAAGGAAAAAAATAGCTAAAATCGTCAGCCCCTCATGCTTCTCTAAACCACCATCCCTCTTATCTCAATTTAACCTTTTTTTCTCTCTTTATTGGTTATATTATAATATAATATTTGTAGTTTTGTACTACATCTGCATGTTTTAACTTATATTCCAGACATTGATGGTACTAAAACATCTTTAAGATAATGCTATTCTAAATATTATTCATATATAAACCAATTTATACATTGAACCTATCGTGAAATACAACAGTAGTTATGGTCATATATTCAATAACAAAAGAAGTACTTAATCCAAACAGTCAATCATGGTCAAAAAAATAATATAATATGACATAATAACGATTACTAATTTACTAGTATGTAACTTATTGGTGTTCACACTTCACACCACATTCATTAAGCTGTTCTACTATGATGTGCTTCTTGTTCTTCTAGATTATATCAAAAAGGACAAAACTATCGTCTATTCATTCATGACTTAAAAATGAGTACATACAGGGGCGGAGTTAGGATTTAGTAATAGGGGGCAAAAAAAATTTAAAATTATTTGTTCATGTTTTCAGGGGGCGAAACTTATGAAATATCGCAAATACCCTTAAAATTTTCTTTTTTACATGATTTGAGAATTCTTACGGAGGCAGCTGCCCCCCATATCCCCCTCTACCTCCGCCCCTGAGTAAATACATGCATGCTAAATTTAAAACCAAATGACGTTAAAATAAAGAGATTTTCAGACAAAGTTGGTATTTATATATATTTAATTAGACAAACTACTACTTAAAAAAGGAAAATGATAACAATAGACATTCATAATTTCTCGTATCTAATATAACTATCTTAATCTTAATACAGTTTATGATTAAGTAGTTAAAGTAGAGCCACATGTAATACTCCATCTGTCTCAAAATTATAGTCCACCTTTCCCTTTTAGGACGTCCTAAAATAATTGTCCACTTCTCATTTCAACCAATAGGAAGAGACTATAGTGGATATAGATTCCATTTGAGTGGTTGAAACTTGTTGTGGTTCCACTTTTATTAAACTGTGTGCTTTTTGTTGGTGGACAACAATTTTGAGACGGAGGAAGTAACACTTTATTAATAGTTTCTAGGGCTATCGCTATAACCAATTATTTCCTTAAGATAAGACTTTCTCTAATCTCAACCAAAACGTAAAGAAGTCCAAGATGTTGTAAATATACGAGTGTGCATTAAATAGACGATTTAAAACATCATGGCCGCTCATGTGTTTGACACTTTGACACTTAATCAAATACTAGTAAGAACACCTTGAAAAGACATAACAAACAATAGGGATGAGCATGGTACAGAATCGGTATCGTACCGTACCAAATCGGTTGGTACCGCTTTTCATTTTGGCTATAATGTGAGTACCATCTACCGTACCAATTGAAATGGTACAGGTACCGATACGGTACGGGTACTGGTACAGTAAAAAAATGGTATTATACTTGTTTGGTACCGGAAATATAAAAATACAAAAGTGAACAATATTCGGCTGTAAAAGTGGTACAACACAAAAATATAGAATCACCTCAATACCAAACTCGACCAAGTATGGTAACTTAAACCAAAAAATGACAAAAATCTCCATATTTATATTTTCGAATAAAGTACCCAATAGTCAATATTGTCACATTATTTCATCAAACACCAAATTATCAATAACAACACTGATTATTTTATAACATAAATAAATAAAGTTGACAATTATGATATGAAACAAATAAAATAAACGTGATCCTAAAAGATGATTCTCATTACTCAAAGTGTCGTAAATTGTAACCATATAATTTTATATGTTTGCGTATAAAGGATATAGGTACTTTGATATTCTTTATTGTTGTTGTTGATGATGATGCCGATGGTGGTTGCATATTATGATGACGATTGTAGTTTATTGTGATCCTAATAATTAATGATGATTAGAATTTTAGTTTTGTGAATGTTAAAAACTTATAAGTCGCAGTATATATAGCATGTGTTATCAGCAGACATTTTTATTTGTTAATAGACAATATTATTGTATAGTTATATAGTGGTAAAAAAAAGATATTATATAATGGTACCGGGTACTAACCGGTAAAAATACCGGTACCGTACCGGAAGTACCGCATCTAACAAAATAAGTTTTATAAGTACCGAATACCGTACCATTTGAAGTGGTATGGTACCGGACTACCGGTTCGGGTACGAGACCAGTACGGTTTTTGTACGGTATTGGGACTGTGATACTAATGCTCATCCCTAACAAACAATATTGTTAACTAAGAATAGCATTAATTGTTAGTTCTTATTTTAATTAAAATCACATACTCCCTCGATCCCAAATTTATAGTCCAGTATTTCATTTTGGGTTGTCCCTAATTAATTGTCCACTAATAAATAAATAAAAATGATTAGATAAAATTATTTTATATCCTTAATTTATATATATATGACAAAAGATGAGGTAAAAATTAGAGGGTACAATTGTCATCTTATTAAAAAGTAAGAGACAAGTTGATGTTTTCTTAAACTACGTATTATTATCTGAGATTAATTAAATTGGGACGGAAGGGGTATGATACATAAGTTCACTATTCAACTTTTGTTTTTTAATGACCAAACTCTTTGAGGAAAAAAAAGAAAAAAACAAACAAACAAAGGAATGAAAAGCTTTAAAGCTCCAAGCTAGAAAACCCAACGTGCGTGTACACGATAAAAGAAAAGGCGAAAAAACTAACCCACTAGCTTACATATCAGATATACAATTATATTAAAAAACAGTTAAAAAGTGTGTTAGTTACGGAAAACTACTTTGGTTTTTCAAGAATTCTTAAAGACAATTGAACAATTAGAAAATATGTACAAATTGTAGTTTCCTAGAGGATTTTTTATTTATTTAAAAAATGAAATCTATAATTTGTTGTTTTCTACATTTCTTATTCTGAAAAATTAAAACTCTATTTAGTACACTTGAACGTGTTTTTTGAATTTCTTTTAGTTTTCAAATGATACGGAACTTTAATTAAACACGTCTTAAGACAAACTCACAACCACCATTAACTTTGCAAAATAAACAACTAAAAATTACCATCTTGTCCTTTAATCATGCCAAACACACATCACCATTGTTAACCGAAAGTATGTTCGACAGTATATTAGATTTGAGCACGTATCAAAATGTATGCCACATTAATAATAATAATTGTTGTTGCTTGAAATATGTAATAATTAATTATTGAACAATTTTAAGCAGTTGGAGCAGGGCAAGTTCCTCCAAAAAATTTCAAATCATGTAAAAAAGAAGATTTTTTTACATAGATCACCCTATGGTACACAGAAAATTGCAGTGGTCGTCCTTGCAAGTTTTCTTGACATCTGTAATCCTTGTGATTACATAATCTTGCATCGGTAGTCCCTATCGTTAACGAGCGCTCGTTAGTTTTTTCGTTAAATATTGACATGTGCTATGCATGTGAGGGTAGAATGGTTATTTCAATAACTACAGGAACTGCAAGTGTAATTTTGAACCACAGAGACCATCCAAGTATTTTTTTTAAATTTCAAGTTTATTTAAACTTAATATTGTTTTTAATTATATTTAGTTAATTTGTTTTTCCAAATAATCTTATCAATATAATTTAATCATTTTATTTTTGACAATCAAATCAACTTAAATATTTCTTTATTCTAGTTTTTGTACGTATCGTAATCTATACCAACCCACTAAAAATATCATAGTTTTTTTAATTAACTAATATAAAAATTTGTGAGCTACGATCCATATAATTTTACTTGTTTTCTTTATACTCTTACTTTTGCATATAATCGTCGATTTCATGACTCCGTATAGACAATGTTAGATGCCTACATATATATTGTTAATAGTTTGTATATTTTGAACGTACTCAAATTGCATATTATAAACATGTAATATTATTTTTTGACTTAGTGTAACATCCTTCTTATGGGCCTAGGAGAAATACGGTAATTTCCTTATTTTATTCGTTATTTATATTGTATTTAGAAATAATTGGTATTATTTGAATAATTAAAATTAATAAGTCAAATGGTCAAATCACTTATTGTGATAAATAAATCATTGCTTGTTTTAAATTTTTTTGATTGACGGTATATGTGACACCCCCCAAATTAGGACTTGTAATTAGTACCTAATCACATGTAATACATCTAATTAGTTCTGTGATAGGCTAGGCTAATTAATGTATCAATATATATATTGTTGAATATATACAAGTATGCGATTTGATTAAATCGTACAAGTTTCAACTCAAATACAATTCGATTCAATTAATACGGACGTTGGTGAATAATTTTATTAAATAATATAACATTATTTAATAACTCTATTTTATCAAAAATATTGTTTAGATAATATTTCAACTCAAATTCGTATCGTGCAAACTACAATTATGCGATTTAAATAATAAACGTGCGGACAACCGAAACAAGAATAAGTTATATTTTATAACTCAAGTAAAGTATTTGATGAAATACTTCAACAAAAACCTTAGTAAATATTCGTATTTTAAAATAAATATTTAAACGTTTAAATGATCGAGGAAACGAACACCGCACGGAACGCAAACGCGGGGATTAAAATTTGGGAGATTTCCTCCCATTCCTCCCCAAAAATCTGCCCAAAACTCCCCCCTCCCCTCCTCATTTTTCACTTTCCCTTCTCTCTCTCCATTTTCTTTCCTCACTTTCTCTCAAACTTCACCACACCACAAAACGACATCTAATCTCGAAGCTTCTTTAGAGAAAAACGATCACCTCATCACGATCTACACTTTCATCTTTCCGGATTTCTCCGGCGTTAAGTTTATAAGCTTCCGACAAAACCCGAAACACTCCGATTTCCATTATTTTTACTTGTTTATGGGTTATTTAAGGTTATAATGTCCAAATATGGGTTGGGTAAAAGTTTCAAGTCAAACGAAAATCGGAAAACACCTTTTTGGCTCATTTTCCGGCCAACAGCTCGTTGTGTCGCAGAGGCTCCGGGCCACCTGCGACACAAGGCATTATGTCGCCAAATCATGGCCTATGTCGCATATAGCGACACAAGCCTCTATGTCGCAATACATTCAGATGTCGCAGATAGCGACACAAAACACTATATTGCAAAACTTATTCCCGTCGCACATAACGACACAACACCTTATGTCGCATTAAATTGCGGATGTCGCACTTAGCGACACAAACCCTGATGTCGCAGTCATGATCTGCGACACAACAGCCTATGTCGAACTTAGCGACACAAAGCTGTATGTCACACACTGTGTCGCATGAAACAGAACCAATAAAACACAGATTTTACTAAGTGTCGAGACCTAAAATTTTATCACTTGATTTCACCCAATTCAAGTCTAGATGCGTTTTTCACCAAAGCAATATAGTAGAAATAAAAATGTAGATAACACCCCTCATTCAATATATAATATAATATAAATTTAGGTCGAAAGCGTTTAACAAAAGATAAAAATGTAGATAATCTATTTAAAACGTTGATACACAATAGTTTAAAACTATTAAAGCCATAATATGTTTACTACACAAAACGGAGTGTTATAGGATTCCAAAACTTTAGTTTATAACAAACTTTATCAGAGTAGCAGAGCAGTCAAACATTCTATAACATCTTCTTCCTGCCACCCCCCACATTCAAAATATAACCTGCAGGAAGTAAAATGAGGGATTAACACATAGCTAAGTGAATGAACTTGTAACACACTATTCAACTTAGCATAACTATAAGTTAACATCAAACAATCGTAAACACGCATATTTCAATGAGGATCGGTGGCTCTTGGGATGTCATAATACCCGGGGATTCCCCAAGAACACTTATCGTACATATCCGTATGGCCATAACGGACGAGACCGATAGCTAGTGGTTATTATAATCAAACACAGGTTCTATACCCAACGAATGAATTAAGACCCTGTGTAATTCACACAATAACCAACTAACCCAACTAATGCGTTGACCTCAATAACACTGATACACAGAGGTTCACATATCACATAGATTAATTCATTAATTAACACTAAACAGTCTAATAAACGCATCTACGTTACTTGTTGCAACCAAATAGTTACAACTAAATCAAGGGTGAGTTACAAATCCACTCACCGATACCTCAGGAGTCACCACACTAAGCTTCTAATCACCGAGTCTTTGAAGTATCTGAAACACCACAGAACATACAAGTTAGTACTTGTATCAACTGATCATACTTATGTAAATAAACATCTTACACAAGTAATCATGTTATTAACTATTCACAAATACAATTAAACCAATACTTAAATACCAAAATGTAATACAATTAAATACTACTTGTTTTCACATCAATTAAATTTTGGTGACTTAAAACACAGGCACACAAAAATCCAGTATCATCAACCATACCCGTTCGGGTCACTGGCCATACTCGTTCGGGTCACAGCCATACCCGTTCGGGTCACTGCCATACCAGTTCGGGTAACCATGATAAAATGCCCAATGCCACTTTCTGTCACCTTTTTGTTCTAAATTACGCGATCTTCTAGATTTACGCGATAGGGTAACTTTACATACCCATCCGGGTAGCAAAACTTACCCGATCGGTTAAGGTCAAAAACCCAGAAAACAACGACCTGTTGCTGCTGTTCAACTCCAAATTCTAACTCCTCAATTTATAATTTGCAATCCCATAATCAACAAGGCAATAAGGCAATGTTTGTAGCATCAAAGAAACACTATATTGCAACTGGCTAACTTTAACAACATCTATTTATCTCATTTTCATACCAAAATTCAAAGAATTCATTTAACTCTAGTTGGGGCTTCAAATCATAGCTCAAGAACATGATTTCAATCATTCAAGATATATAATCAGTTTACTATCACCATAAATCAACATATAACACTCAATCATCAATCAATTCATCAATTTCAACTTATACTAAGTAAACACTTGAATTCTTAAAAGCAATTACTTACCCTTTATGATGGTGATGATGATTTCAAGAAAGGATAATGATGGTGATAAAACTAAGCTTAAACAATAATCACAGCTTCAAACTCAAAGATGTGGTGTATGAATTTAGTTTAAACTTTGTGTTCTTGAGGAAATAAGGAATCACAGTGTTCACTAGCAATTGGGGAAAGTCACAAAAAGGGGGAGGTCGGCCCTTATTAAACCGACCCAATTATTTGGGTATTTTATATCCGTCTTAAATCTATTGTATGGAATCAAAATACTAATTGAGAGAAACTTACTTTATCTTACTGTTAACTATAATAAATTAAAACAAACAACAAATTACTATCCACAATAAGTCATGTGACTTATTCATCAAACTTTCACAATTAAACAATTAATATCAAGTGATTTCTAAAACAATTAAATAATCAATTAAAATAAAGAAATTACCATACAAATGGATAGGATGTTATAAATTTTTCCTCCTTAAGGAGATTTCGTCCCCGAAATCTCTACACGATCAAACCATCCAGGATATCTGGATCTCATACTCTCCTCGGTTTCCCAAGTTAAGTTTAAACCTAAACTATGCTTCCATTTTACTAAGACCCTATATTTGTTTCTTCCTAAGTTTGATAACTTTTCGGTCAAGAAGCTCTACTGGTTCTTTAACTAACTTTTGACTTCTATCAACCCGCAAATCTTGCAAAGGAAGAATCTGAGACTGGTCTTCAACGTTACATTTCCTCAAATAACAAATGTTAAACGTGTCATGAATATCCGCAAGCTTTGGAGGAAGATCCGATGAGACTGACTGGTCATTAACCACTTGGCGAATTCTGAAATGACCAATGTATCTAGGAGCTAGTTTCCCTCGTTTTCCAAACCGAATTACACCTTTCCACGGAGAAACTTTAAGATAAACAAAATCACCTTCAGAAAATGACACGGGTCATCTACGTGGATCTGCAGACTGATTCTGTCTGTCACGTGCCGCTTTTAACTTTTCACGTGCAATTGCCACTTTGTCAGCTGTAATCTGAACAATGTCGGGCCCATCAAACTGTTTCTCTCCAACCTCTAACCAACACGTAAGCGTTCTACACCGACGACCATACAACATCTCATAGGGAGGCATACCGATATTAGAATGATAGGAATTATTATATGCAAATTCCACCAAAGTTAAGTGAGAATCCCAACAACCTCCATATTCCAGAACACAAGACCTCAACATATCCTCAAGTGTCTGAATTGTACGTTCTGATTGACCATCTGTTTGAGGATGATAAGCAGTAGTGAGATTAACTCTGGTACCCAACTCTTGCTGCAAACTCTGCCAGAAATGAGAAATGAACCGAGAATTTCTATCCGATACAATAGATAACGGAATACCATGTCGAGAAACAATCTCATTAACATATAACTGGGCAAGCTTACTCAGAGATGCAGTCTCACTGGTTGCAAGAAAATGTGCACTCTTAGTCAACTGGTCAACAATAACCCAAATCATGTCATTCCCTCGAGAAGTACGTGGAAGTTTAGTCACAAAGTTTATGGTTAAGTATTCCCACTTCCACTCTGGGATTTCTAACTATTTCAATGATCCGTACGGTTTCTGGTGTTCAGCTTTGACTTGAGCACAAATATGACAAGTACCAACAAACTGTGATATATCAGTTTTCATCATAGGCCACCAATATAAAGGCTTCAAGTCATTATACATTTTGGTACTTCCGGGATGAACAGATAAATGAGACTTATGGGCTTCAGTCAAAATCATATCCCGAATACCACCAATAAGAGGAATCCACACGCGAGATTGAAAAGTCTTTAATCCTCTAGAATCATCAACTAATAACTCTTTTCTTTTCAACATAATTTCTGACTTTATATTATGATCTAATAAAGCTTCTAATTGTGCATCTTTAATTTTTTCCACTAAGTCGGAAGAAACATCAACTTTCAAATAATAAATTCGGTCAGAGGTATCTTTTCGACTCAAAGCATCAGCAACCACATTAGCTTTGCCTGGATGGTAACGAATTTCACAATCATAATCTTTGATTAATTCTAACCATCGTCTCTGACGCATATTCAACTCTTTATGAGAAAATACATACTGAAGACTCTTGTGATCTGTACAGATAATACACCTTGTACCATAAAGATAATGTCTCTAGATTTTCAATGCAAATAAAACAAATGCCAATTCTAAGTCACGAGTAGGGTAATTTCTTTTATGTTGTTTTAACTGCCGAGAAGCATAAACAATAACTCTATCTCTTTGCATAAGAACACCACCCAAACCAGAATAAGAAGCATCACAGTAAACAACAAAATCTTCAGACCCATCTTGTAATGCCAACACAGGTGCCTGACACAATAGCTGTTTTAAAGTTTGAAAAGCTATCTCCTGTTGTTCAGTCCACACAAATTTCTCATCCTTACGGGTCAATTTAGTCAACGGACCGACGATTTTAGAAAAGTATTTAATGAATTTCCGGTAATAACCTGCCAAACCAAGAAAACTCTTTATCTCTGAACCAGATTTTGGAGCTTTCCAATTCATCACGGCTTCCATTTTAGAAGGATCAACTTTGACACCATCATTACAGATAATATGACCCGTAAATTTCACCTCCCGAATCCAGAATTCACATTTAGAAAATTTTGCATATAAGTGTTCTCTTTTCAAAGTTTCCAACACTAATCTCAAATGCATTTCATGTTCTGACTCGGATTTAGAATATACTAGGATATCATCAATAAATACAATAACAAATTTATCGAGAAAAGGTCGGCAAACCCGATTCATCAAATCCATAAAAACTACTGGAGCATTTGTTAAACCAAAAGGCATAACCAGGAATTCAAAATGACCATACCTGGTACGGAAAGCAGTTTTAGGAATATCCTGTTCACGAACGCGAACTTGGTGATAACCCGACCTCAAGTCAATTTTAGAATAACAAGAAGATCTCTGCAACTGATCAAACAAATCATCTATTCGAGGCAGAGGATATTTATTCTTTACTGTTCTTTTATTCAGTTCCCGATAGTCAATACACATTCTAAAAGACCCATCCTTCTTTTTCACAAACAAAACCGGTGCACCCCAAGGAGAAGAACTAGGTCTAATGAATCTTTTATCCTATAACTCCTGAATCTGATTCATCATTTCACGTATTTCAGAAGGAGCTAATCTATAGGGAGCTTTGGCTACAGGCGGCAAGCCAGGAACAAGATCAATCTGATATTCTACTTCCCTAACCGGTGGCAACCCAGGTAATTCATCGAGAAACACTTCCGGATATTCAGAAACAACCGAAACATTAGAAATGGATTTCTTTTCTAGTTTAGCATCAATCACATAGGCTAGGTAAGACTCACAACCTTTAGACAACGTCTTCCTAGCTTTCATCATAGAAATCAAAGGTATACATTCACTATCCCTTTCTCCTCGAGCCACAACACATGACTTTTCAGAAATTGGGATTCTAATCAACTTATTGTGAGAATCTATACTTGCTTTATATTGGCTTAACCAATCCATGTCAATAATCACATCAAAACTAGGAATTGATATCAACAAAAATGAAATTGAAAAAGTCTGACCATCTATCACTATATTTGCTCCAGTCACCGAGGTGGTAACAGAAACCAAGTTGCCACTAACAATTTCTACTTCTAAGGGCTTAGTAATCACAGTAGGGTTCAAATTTAACTTATCACAGAAACACATAGATATAAATGAGCAGTTTGCTCCATAATCAAATAACACACGAGCTGGTACAGAGTTTATAAGAAAGGTACCAATGATAACATCATCTGTATGGACAACCTCATCAACTGTCATTTGAAACGCCCTACTTGATGCTGGCGGCGGATTCTTCCGCTTTTGAATGGAAGATGACGAACTCCCGACCGAACCCGAACCCTGTCTCCCCGCCTCAAGTCATTGCCCAACTCGATGACCTTGTTTCTTACAATTTCAACACACAAAATTCGGAAACTTACAATTCTTAAACTCATGACCAAGTTCTCCACATTTAACACATTTATTTGTCTGAACTGTACATGGATCAGTATGTTTAGATCTGCAAGAACTACACCAATTGGAATTTCCAGATGAACTACTTTTACTGCCAAACTTTTTATTTTGTCGGTTACCTTGCCATCTAGACTTGCCTTTACCTGAAGAGTCGGTTTTAAAACTCGGAGAAGTAGTATCTTTAATTTAAAAACCCGAAGCTCTCATATCACCATCAACTGAACGTGCCAAAGTAAAAGTCTGTGATAAAGAACCAGCTAACCTCACTTTAGTGCGATAAATCGGAGGTAAAGTACCAACAAATTGTTCAACTCTGGTTTCTCATCCGGAACCCATTGTTGAACAAACCTCAACTTTTCAGAAAACTGCGAAATCAATTCATCAATCGTCATTTTATCAGTTAGCTGCAAATTAGTAAACTCTCGTCTAATTCTAGCCATGTCAAAATCCGAACAATATTGATTACAAACTGCTTGAGAAAATCGGACCATCTAATGACTTCTTTCTGTTGTTGAGTTAAATGACTAGTGATAGAATCCCACCAAACCATAACTTCATCTTTAAGACATTGAACGACATAAGAAACCTTAGATTCTTCCTCACAATGTGTTACATCAAATTTCCGTTCCATATCACTTAACCAATTTAATATCACAGACGGATTGGTGCTTCCACGAAACTCCGGTGGTTTACTTGCCATGAACGTTTTAAATGAACACATTTTATTTGACTGTAAGGGAGGAACAGTACCAAACAAAGGTATTTGTTGTTGAGAACGTTACTGAGATGATGCAGCTTCAGTTTGTCTTTTAAATTCTCTAAGATTAATCACCTCATCTTCTAGTTAACAAAGATAATCATCTCTATTGGATTCTTCATGAACCGGAATAGAAGTACCCTCATGATTATGTCTCTCATTATAAATATCCAAAGGAGGAACATCGATCCTGGAGGCATTGTTAGGGTTGGTGGTCGGTGGCTCGTTATCTGTCATATCTGTAATCAACACAACACTTGAACTTTGTTAATCGTTAGTACCTATCTACTAACAATTTCATATACCATGCTAAATCCCATACCCAGGAATGCTTGACATAACACTGTCTAAATTTGGGATTGAACACTTTACAATGCTCAATTCACCCAAACCTATGCTCTGATATCAACTTATAACACCCTCATTCAATATATAATATAATATATATTTAGGTCGAAAGTTTTTATCAAAAGATAAAAATGTACATAATCTATTTAAAACTTCGATACACAATAGTTTAAAACTATTAAAGCCATAATATGTTTACTACACAAAACGGAGTGTTATAGGATTTCAAAACTTTAGTTTATAACAAACTTTATCAGAGTAGCAGAGCAGTCAAACATTCTATAACATCTTCTTCCTGCCACCCCCACATTCAAAATATAACCTGCAGGAAGTAAAATGAGGGATTAACACATAGCTAAGTGAATGAACTTGTAACACACTATTCAACTTAGCATAACTATAAGTTAACATCAAATAATCGTAAACACGCATATTTCAATGAGGATCGGTGGCTCTTGGGATGTCATAATACCCGGGGATTCCCCAAGAACACTTATCGTACATATCCGTATGGCCATAACGGACGAGACCGATAGCTAGTGGTTATTATAATCAAACACAGGTTCTATACCCAACGAATGAATTAAGACCCTGTGTAATTCACACAATAACCAACTAACCCAACTAATGCGTTGACCTCAATAACACTGATACACAGAGGTTCACATATCACGTAGATTAATTCATTAATTAACACTAAACAGTCTAATAAACGCATCTACGTTACTTGTTGCAACCAAATAGTTACAACTAAATCAAGGGTGAGTTACAAATCCACTCACCGATACCTCAGGAGTCACCACACTAAGCTTCTAATCACTGAGTCTTTGAAGTATCTGAAACACCACAGAACATACAAGTTAATACTTGTATCAACTGATCATACTTATGTAAATAAACATCTTACACAAGTAATCATGTTATTAACTATTCACAAATACAATTAAACCAATACTTAATTACCAAAATGTAATACAATTAAATACTACTTGTTTTCACATCAATTAAATTTTGGTGACTTAAAACACAGGCACACAAAAATCCAGTATCATCAACCATACCCGTTCGGGTCACTGGCCATACTCGTTCGGGTCACAGCCATACCCGTTCGGGTCACTGCCATACCAGTTCGGGTAACCATGATAAAATGCCCAATGCCACTTTCTGTCACCTTTTTGTTCTAAATTACGCGATCTTCTAGATTTACGCGATAGGGTAACTTTACATACCCATCCGGGTAGCAAAACTTACCCGATCGGTTAAGGTCAAAAACCCAGAAAACAACGACCTGTTGCTGCTGTTCAACTCCAAATTCTAACTCCTCAATTTATAATTTGCAATCCCATAATCAACAAGGCAATAAGGCAATGTTTGTAGCATCAAAGAAACACTATATTGCAACTGGCTAACTTTAACAACATCTATTTATCTCATTTTCATACCAAAATTCAAAGAATTCATTTAACTCTAGTTGGGGCTTCAAATCATAGCTCAAGAACATGATTTCAATCATTCAAGATATATAATCAGTTTACTATCATCATAAATCAACATATAACACTAAATCATCAATCAATTGATCAATTTCAACTTATACTAAGTAAACACTTGAATTCTTAAAAGCAATTACTTACCCTTTATGATGGTGATGATGATTTCAAGAAAGGATAATGATGGTGATAAAACTAAGCTTAAACAATAATCACAGCTTCAAATTCAAAGATTTGGTGTATGAATTTAGTTTAAACTTTTCTTGAGGAAATAAGGAATCACAGTGTTCACTAGCAATTGGGGAAAATCACAAAAAGGGGGAGGTCGGCCCTTATTAAACCGACCCAATTATTTGGGTATTTTATATCCGTCTTAAATCTATTGTCTGGAATCAAAATACTAATTGCGAGAAACTTACTTTATTTTACTGTCAACTATAGTAAATTAAAACAAACAACAAATTACTATCCACAATAAGTCATGTGACTTATTCATCTAAGTTTCACAATTAAACAATTAATATCAAGTGATTTCTAAAACAATTAAATAATCAATTAAAATAAAGAAATTACTAGACAAATGGAGAGGATGTTACAGTGAGATGTGTTGTAGTGCAGGATATGACAGATAATGAAAACCCGACCGATACTCCCAACAACGCCTCAGGAATGGAGGTCACACCACCCGAAAATCAGAATGTTGGTCAAGGTCAGACTGATACCTCTTTTTTAGCAGGGGATTTAAGTCAAGAGGATTATATGTTGCATTTAGAAGGGGAAGTGGTTAGGCTTAAGTCTGTTGAACAACAGTTTTTACTAGATCAACAAGCCCGATCATCTCAGCAGATTCGGTAGACTTTACCACCCGTCATTAGCACTGTACCACCTACTTTGGTGACATCACAGATTCCTACATCTCTGCCTCACTATCATCAACATTAGCATGATGGTAATTATCAAACATCGGCTTCATTCTCTTCTTCTAGACCTTTAGGTTATCAGATACCGGTATTTGTACCTCAGAATCAACATAAGTTGTGTTCATTTAAGACTTTCAAATCTAGTGGACCATCCGATTATTCTGGTAGTACAAATCCCTTCGTTACATTGGATTGGTTGAGGGATGTTGAGAGAAAATTCGAGGTTTGTCGATGCGAAGATGAGGTTAAAGTTCCTTATGCGGTGCAGCTCCTCAAGGGTCTGGCTATGGGTTGGTGGGACTCTATTACATCACACTTGACCCCACAACAGAGGCTGTCTATTAGATGGTCCGATTTTTACAATGAAGTTTGCAAGAAATATTGTTCTGAATTTGACATGACTCGTATTCGACGGGAGTTTTTAGATTTGTATTTGACGGATAGTATGTCAATGGATGATCTCATTTCCCAGTTTTCTGAGAAGTTAAGATTTGTGAATCAATGGGTACCGGATGAACGGACTAAGATTGATCACTTTGTAGGAATGTTGCCCATACTTATCAGACGACAGTGAGACTAGCGGGTTCTCTTACCCAAGCTTTTGAATTAGCCCGTTCTGTGAATGGTGATATTCGGGCACGAGATTTGGAAATTAAGGAAAAATCTTCATTGAAATCTAAAGGTGATTAATAAGTTCAAAATTATACTCGAAGTCCCTGTAATTGCTGAAATGACCATTCTACCCTCACATTCATAGCACATGTCAATATCTAACGGAGAAAACTAACGGACGGTAGTGATAGCTACCGGTGCAAGATTATGCAACCAAAGGGATTACGAGTGCTAAAAAGAAATTGCAAGGACGACCACTGCAATTTCCTATAAGAGTATTTACGATATTTTTATAAGTTTTGATTCCCAAATTTTAAAAATAGTATTATTATTTTATTGCACCACCCTCCTCAAACTCCGCCTCTAATTTTAAGGATAATAGATAAGAATATTGTTACAAAATAGTTTTTCACCTTCAATAAACTTTAACAAGACAGAGCTTTCACTGTATATATCTTGGGATTCGTTTAAATTTACTTATTTTATATACGCATCTGTGTTTAAATTTGCTTATGAGGTTGATAATCTGTTACAAAACCCTCGTCTTGTGACATACGTTCCAAATCATCAGGGAAGAGACTTTTTAATGTAAATATAAGCTATAAAGAGACTTTTAATGTAATTATAAGGTATAATAATTCACTACAAGCTTTAGGCAGTTGATGTATACAACAAATATTTATATGCATACACAAAATTTAATGCATTATGATATGTACAGTACAATAGATGCATACTTTTGGTGTAAGTATCAAAGGATTTATTGTATTTATCGTTGTCCCAAGCTCTATTTCTATACCGAAATATATATTTTAGATAAACTATTTAGTTTTACACTTTTACCATGTATGTATAGCTTCATTGATTCACAGTTAATAACTAGTTACCACTTACCAGACTACCTGAGGCTTATCAATGGTTGTTGGTAACGTGGCCCCACAAATTGTGTTTTTGTAAGCTTCGAAAGTGATATATATCTAGTTGACTTGAGTAGCCGCCACGGTCCCACAAACTCCACTTTGCGTTTGTTATTTTGCGCCAATTCAATTTCATAAAGATATCTGTTACACATTGTTACAATCCGTGATGTTAGACAATACAAACTAACAGTGCAGTTAACTGTTAACCAATAACAATATTATATATTTGATCCTTTAATTTATAAATATGTAAAAATAGTCCTTTCAACAAAACCAATAGCACCATTCATTGGTGAAGTTCAACAATAGTGTATTTCCTCTTCTTAATATTTTAAAACTCTGTCGGTTTTTTATTTAGTGTACCATAAGATGTTCTTTGCGAGAACTAGATACACATGTTATGGAAACACGTTTATTCATACTTCATACATGCACGTTTGGGTAGTTTGACAATGTATGTCGTTAGGATTCGACAAGTGACAGACCAATATTCAGTTTTAGTTTTATAATTTTTTTTATATAAATATAATAAATTCCGATTAATTGTTGTACATATCGACCATTTTACTTGCGAAATACGTTTATATTACTAATAATAATACATTGTTTGTATATTAAGCTTATTCATTAGTACTTATGTATCAATTTACGATACTTTTGGGACATATGATGAAACTATGCATGAAAGTGGCTTCATGCAACTTTCTGAAGCATAAAGTTGATTAATTTACGCGTTTGGAATTCATGGCAAAAACGCCTAAAATATCATTTATTTTGGTAGGCTTCGTCCTTTTCATTAAACTACTGGCCGGTTAAGTAAAAGTTGTAACATAAGTTCGATGTTCATTAAATGCTTTGATTTATGTTAGGAAACCTTAGCCATGTAAGACAAACGTTATCACTTATCACAACCTGAAAATGTTAGTAACGAGCAAATTTTAACTCGTGCGTTGCAGTGGAATAAAAATGCGCATATTAATTTATTACATAATTTGATATATATGCGAATTAAAAGTCAGTGAGCTGTACTTAATTAAATTCGAGTAATTTTGAATGATTCAATGAGCTATGTATGGATATAAGTTTAATGTTTAATGATCATTTACCTTGTGGCGTGACAATAAAATACATCTACACTATTTACTTTAGAATTAGATGTTATAGTTTTAATTTATTGAATAGGAAATTACTTTAACTTTGTTTAATGATTAAATATAAATAACAATCAACATGGAACAAAACACATTTAAACTTCTTTTTATTTTGTCATACCGAGTTTAGTAATTGATTAATATACAATGCAATTTACAAAACATATAAGTTTCAAAAGTTATAAATAAAATAATAGATCTATAAAACACTTAAATTTTTAAACTAAAATAATATTCATAACGATCTATATAATTTTAGTTTAAGGGATTTCTTTTTACTATTTATATAACAGTTAACTATCAATATAACTTAAGAAAAGAACACTTTTCGCTAAAAAGTACATTTTTAAACTTTAATATGAAATATGAATTTTTTATTTAAATAAAATATGATGTCTTCATGCTTTATTTTTTGATTATACCATCGAGTTTAGTAATTGATTGATATACAATGCAATTTATAAAACATATAAGTTTCAAAAGTTATAAATAAAATAAATTGATCTATAAAACACTTAAATTTTTAAACTAAAATAATAATCATAATTATCTATATAATTTTAGTTTAAGGGAATTTATTTTTACTATTTATATAACAGTTAACTATCTATAAAACTTAAAAAAAAAACTTTTTGTTAAAAAGTACATTTTTAAACTTCAATATGAAATATGAAATTTTTATTTGAATAAAATATGATCTTTATTTTTTGATTATACCAACATGTATGTGTATGTATATTGAAAAAAAAAATTAATAACATATTCTCATAACTATGTTGTAATATATATATATATATATATATATATATATATATATATATATATATATATATATATATATATATATATTATCTTTTTCTTTAAGTGATAAATTAAAACATAAAATATTATATTTTGTTATTATTAGAATAATTTTGTTGAGAAAAAGTTGTTAAATTGTTATTATTAGAATATTTTTGTTGGAAAAAAAATAAAGAAAAAACACTTATTCTTCAAAAAAAGGGGGCAAAGTTAAAAAATATTATTTATATAATAATAAGTCATTTAGCTACTCCTGCTAAATGTATGGATGGCTAATTTTAGCGTGGCTAATAACGGTAACGATTGGCTAACTTGTATCCTTATGGTAGAAGTTAAGCATTATCAAATGCATTAAAATTTACTAAATATATCGAAAAAATCATTTATTAAACTCATTAATTTTCAATTATACATCTTTATTAATTACAATTCATATTATCTATAGCAAGTTCAACTTCATTAAATATTGTTTACTTGTTCCCTTATGGAACAAGTTAAATTTTTTCCTCCTTATATATTGACGACTATTTCCTCCTTATATATTGACGACTATGTATTTACATCATAATTTTTTATTTCATACATTATCATTTTACACCATAACTTTTCAATTACAGTTTTGGTGTTTTAATGAAAAACATATATAGTTGAATAGTTCATGTGTTACCTTGCAATTATATATGTGAAAATTAAGTAACTTTATTATGACTTTTGCCTAATTATTTTATAATGCATAATTGCATATAATAATAAGTAAAATATTCGGTTGCCAATCCCATGTGATTGCCCAATCACATCCCATTAACTAAAGGACGAACCATTACCAACCACCGATTGATGTTTAACCATAAACGTTATAACTAACAAGATTCAGGTTCAAAGTTCAAACATGGCCACATGCCCACATACACATACGATGAATACTTTCTTTCTATCTACTTAAAGAAAGCAAATTTGTTAGATTCGTGTCAAAAGAATACTAAAATAATTTGTACAAATTTGTAAACTATGTTTATAAATTAACACTACAAAAAAGAGTAAGATAAGAACCCTTATAAATGTTACTTATATTTAACTAATAGTTGTTGATCATTTTTTTTCTCTCTCTTTTTGATTTTTTCTCTCTCCTTTTTTGGTTGTTCATATATATATTTGAAGATTGATAACCATATACATAGTTTTTTAAAAAGCGATAATAATAGTGGCACTTGTAAGTAGGACTTGTTGAAAGTGATGTAACATACTTTTATTAGAAAGATAGATACTCATACACCTATATCACAAATACTCACACACCCATATCATAAATATATACTTTTGTCTATCCAACAACTTTTATATCCCATCACATAAAAGCATGCAGTACGTTGTTAACTCCATACAATAAAGTCCATAGAATGATTATGTACTCGCTAGAGTTAAATTTAATGGATCCGTTATCAATTGAAGGGTGAATAAATTAACTAAACTAGTTAAATCTGAATTAATTAATTTTATTATATTATATAACCAGATTATAAGCTACAAAATTTGCGGACAATATTATCATTTAACAATTTTTTATTATCATTTTAGTTAATTTAATGACATGTGCACTGATCTCCGAAACCTAATGAAGTATACTAGTATACTAACATATTGCCCGCGTAATGCGGCGCTTGCAACTACTTAATAAATTTTCGTTATATATGATACAATTTTTGTCAAATAACATAACATTAATCATTACATGATAATCAAAATATCTTAATTTTGAATCAATCTATCATAAACACATAATTTACTAAAGTCAAAAGAACTAATATTTGAAAGAAGAAAAAAAGACTTTCGTATTTGAAGTAGTATTCATTTATTAGTTTGATAAGGGTAAATTAGTCTAAAAAAAGTTAAGATGTTAAGACTCAATATATGAAGATGCTTTATAAGTAGTTATAGATAAGAGAGATAGAAGTTCATTAATCGATTTAATAATGTGGATGCAATCTAATAAATACATTACACCAATTAGGTAACCCAAATGTAATTATTAATCGACTTAAGAAAATTCATATTGATAAGGAAAACAACTTTTGTAACATGTGTAGCTCATTTAGCCCCAAAAAAATATAACATATAACACACTGTCTTTTACAACATTATTTAAATGTATTTTCCGTCGGAAGCGTAAGTCCAAACAAACATTAACAATTCAGTTATAGAATATTAAGAAATTAAACCATAATATTTTAAAAACTATAGTATATTGAAAATGGGTGTTATTTAATTCCAAATACAACTTGGATTTATTCCAAATCCAATATCAGAGTAAGCCGTCTGGTCAAACATTCCATCTCGAACAAACTTCTTGTCAATCCTGTTATATCAAACCCATAACCTGGAAGAAGTGGGGTGGTGGGGTTAGCTCAAAGCTAAGTGAGTGAATAAGTAATCAACAGCCCAACTTAGCATAACAAACTTGTTTACAGCAAATCATCGTAAACAAATAACATCACAATAGATCGATGGTTCTTGGAGAAACCTTCAGCCAAGAATACCAACAGTAAAGACATAATATCAATGAGATAACATCTCAATACAATGAGGATCGGTGGTTCTTGAGATATAATGATACCCGGGGATTCTCCAAGAACACTTAACG
Source organism: Pseudognaphalium luteoalbum (assembly GCA_963422505.1). NCBI lineage: Eukaryota > Viridiplantae > Streptophyta > Magnoliopsida > Asterales > Asteraceae > Pseudognaphalium > Pseudognaphalium luteoalbum. The sequence goes on from OY730192.1 coordinate 21,400,650, forward strand.
TCAATCTGTATGGCCAATACAGAATAGACCGATAGTTTGATACTAATCTCATAAGACCTAATTTCCTATTAACGATAAGTACAAGGGAATTCATGTCGTCTTACAATAGTAACCAAACTCAACCAATAGATTGACCTCAATACTGATGCCCGAATGCTAAATATCAAGTGATCACGTATTCACATATTCAATCAGGTCAACATATTAGACTAACCAGTCTATCAACAGTATTATTACTATCAAACCAAATTAATCATGGCAAACCAAAAACAATAATAATACGATTACCCGTTGTAACCAAACCTGTTACAACTAAATTACATTGAGGATTAAGATCCACTCACCGACACCTCAGTTGTCCACTCAGTAGTCTAATGTCACTAAGTCTTCTCGTAATCTGAGAATTCAAATCAATAACGAGTTAGTAACTCATTTAAATACAATAATTCATGTTATAATTATATGACATATTTCAATTTACAATATTCAATAATAAACACTTATTGAGTTGTAAATGCAAGCATATCATCATACGAATCAAGGTCATAATCAGATTAACACTAATTACTAAGTTATAATATTGATTATAACTATTCAATTAAATCATTTCTAACTCCTTTATCAAGTATCATATTATCATCATATCACATACTTATATAAATGTATGATATTATAATAATACACACATGAAAATCTATCAATTTCATATAATCAAACTGAAACCCAACGGTATATAGACGAATCTCAAATATAACCTTTCACCAGGTAGAACGGCATATAATGACAATTATAACATCCTTCACATAATTGTGTAATACTTCATGCTTAAAAGCATTCCAATATTATACAATCCTTATCTATTTAATTCCCCATATTACTCACCTTAGCCTTTAGCCAAATAAGTGAGTAAATCATAATACGTGTGTAGGTGCCATGTCTCGAATCTTGAGTCACTTATCATTTGATTACATAATCATGACAATACATTTAGTCTCTAATGATAATCATATCTACATATCTAATGACATATTTAGTAACCAATAATTATTACAATATACTCATTAATCAACAACTTCCATTAACTATTAACATAACCTTTTAATTTTTTGATTTCACTTTACGTACTAATCTGATCACCCTTATTATATATTTCTTTGATTTATATTCAAAAACTCATCTTAATTAAATCATTATCTTCCACAATCTAATTAAACTTTTAATCATTAACTTTTCCTTCAAGCCATGTTTACATAATGATAACAACTCATTAACCCATATTTAATTTATATATTACTTTATATAAACTTGAAATCATAAAAATTACATTTCAATTCAAATAACAAACATCTCATAAACAAGTTTCATTATAACAATCGAAGTCCCCAAATCAATTCCACCATAATCATATTCCTAAGTTTAATAATAAAAGGAATTCATACCTATAATTATAGAGGAAGAGGATGGAGATAAAGATTATAAGCTCCACTCTTGAATTTCCATATTAATCTAATGATTTCTTGGTCTTGTTTAACTCATGTAGACCACAAGGGCGATATTCTGTTTTCTTTCTTTTCTTTATTACTAAGTGAGTACACGTATGTGTGTGGAAGTATTGAGAAGAAACTAGAGTACACCCATTTATATCCCTTTGTACACATTAAGTTGGTCCCTTTTTAACCTATTGTCTAGAACTTAAAAACCATTTGCGATTTTTATCTTTTTATTTTACCGTCCACTGAATTAAATTAAAACGGTTAATAATTTATTAACCACAATCAATTATTTGACTCTTTTACCTATTTATTTTCAATTAACAAATGAACCTATTTTTTGATACATTAAATAATAGTTCACAGTCAGAAAATATTAAAATACTACCAAGCCCGAGTAATGGATATTACATAACAAATCTTTGCAAATTTACTTTATATTTAAACTTCATAATTTTTTTTTTACTATGCAACCAATTGTGCCAAGGCATAAAGGAAAATATTCGAAAATAATATTTTGAATTCTGAAAAATAAGATCTAATCCATTAAACTAATTGATTCAGCTTACCTATTTTCATTAAATGTAGATAATTTTGCTCGATGTAAATCCGATTTTATTGTGGATATAATTTTGTTTGACATTATAATCGATTTAATTTGTATATTATTAGTACCCTTAAAATTTTCTTTTTACTTTAATATATTACAAACGTCCATGTGTGGTTGCCAAACCCAATTGTTCTATGTATTATACTCCCTCCGTCCCATATCTATTGTCCACTATTCCTTTTTGGGATGTCCCAATTTAATTGTCTACTTCCATAAATAGAAAAGAATAATAAGATAAAGTTCATTTTTGCTCCTAATTTATATATGTAAGACAAAAAGGTAGATAAAAAGTAAAGGGTAAAATTATCTTGTTACCAAAAAGTAAGAGAGATAGTGATATTTTTCTTAAACTGCGTGCGTTTTGTCTGGGGACAATAAAATTGAGACGGAGGGAATATTATATATGTATGTATTAAAATTAATCGTATTATATATGTAAAAAAGTATGTAGATGATTTTATTATTACTATATTATAAAGTTTGGTTAAAAAACGTATTTGTATCAAAGTCTAATGTAGTATTTCCAAAGTTTGATCCATTAAAATCATATATCTTTTAAGGGAATAATTTAGTAGTGATATATTAAAATGCATTTAAATTTAAATACAGTTAAGTTAATATTTTCAGTCATATGCCATTGAATATAATTTGAAATGTTTTTTTAAAACTAAAAGGTACAATTGGTCAAATTTAGAAGGCGTGTATATATAAAAAAAAGAAACCAAATTTAAATGCTGACTTCTGAATTTGAATTTATTTAGAGTAATGGTGAAATGATTTGTGTAAATTATATGAGGGTTGGAAAAGACTTTTAGACAACTACTAATCACTATTTAGGTTAAACACAAATGGATTTTAAGATCAATGATTGTAATTCAATAGGCTTATGTATTTAATGGTTCAGATTAAATTATTTGAGCCTAATTTTATCATGGTTAGATTATTATATCTTTCTTATAATATATAAGAGAGAAGAGAGATGATACCTGTATAATATTATGTAAGTAAGATTTAGATATGAGCTTGAAAAGTTTAGGGGAGTCTATGACAAGTTCACAAAAGATGAGGTTTATAGAAAATTGGTGTTGCATAATCGACGTGGAAGTGTTATAAACTTGATTAAGTCTATATTATTAAGGATGCTCATAGAGTCGTAGGATTGTCTGTAAGGTTTTCACACATATATTACTCCTTTTAATCGCACTGTAACAAACTCAATATATTAGTTTACTACTTATGTTACTATGAATATTTATTCGAGTACCATTTATTATACATGTATTTATTTATTTATTTAGGGTTGTTAACAAACAAAAAAAATCTAGTACGAGTAACGATTGTAAATCACAAGCCGTTAACTATAATAGATTATAAACAATACGCTAGAGAAAGGCTTTATCAAGGATGGCTCGAGGATAAGGCTAGTTAAGCTAGGACTTTAGGCTCCCGAATTTGTAAGGCCCAAAAATTTTCCATGTCATGTATTAATATTGGATACTGACAACGATCTTCAAGGTTTTCTCGATCTTCTAAGGTCTCATAGAGTGGAGTGGTGATATTTCCACCGCACTTTTTGATATATCCACAAAAACTATGTAGTATGTAATTGTACAGTACAAACTCTCAATGCATAATCATGGTGGATTTATCAAAAAGTGTGGTGGAAATATCACCTCCACATAGAATATAAGCTCTAAGAGATTAGACCCACTTCATGTGAAAAAAATACATTATTATAAGGCCTTTTAATTCATTAACACTGTGTTATTAAGTTTAATTTAGAGAGGAAAATAAAAGAAACTAAATGAAGGAAGTAAAATTTATGTTTAACTTTTAAGAGTGGAAAAGAAAAGAAGGGAAGATAAGAGGAGGGAGGACTTTAGTTCAAATTTTGTTCAAATCGTTCCTTCCAAATATGGGGTGATTAGGAAGGAACCCTTCATTATCTTTCAATTCCTTCCAACTTGTAAACACATCCTTGTTAATTGTTTACCTTTAGCTTACTTTCTTTTCTCTTCTTTTCCTCTCATTTTCAAACTCGAGAACACAATGTAAAAATTAGGCTCATTAGAGCATACGGTGTGCACCGATGTGGCATCAAAGTTCTCCATTGAGAACACTGGGCTTCGGTGTTCTCCCACCCCGCCCCAGTGTTCTCACTAGTGTTCTGGCAAATTTTTTTCTTCACCGTCCAGAATAAGACTTTGGGTGTGTTCGGTGTTCTTTTTTTTTTCTTCTCCTTTTTTCAAATAAAACAAATAATAAAAAGCACTAGAACACTGTCCAGAACACTGTGAATACTTTTTCACCACACCATAAAATCCTCACTTTCAACATTCTCCAGAACACTGTTTATCACACCCTGTGCTCTTAGGCCCATTTTTTGTCTCTTAGTTCTAAGTATTATGTTTAAAAGGTTTTGACGTTCTATTCATGTCTCTATTATTAAACTAATTTATCATAATCCTTTTTTTTTGGGTAAAGTTACCATAATCTTTTTGTTACGATAGACTTCTCCAATTAGTTTATATTTATGTATTATCACTTATCATACGCTCTAACTATTAGCTTAATCATTGAAACATGAATAGTGGATAATTTATTCTGAATTGCATGATGAGTCTGATCTAACGTCTTACTTTTGTATATGATAGTTAAATGCCACATAAAATTCGGCATTAATTTACCATGAAATATTCTTTAAGAAAAAAAGAAACACATATATGATATAAATATAATTAAAACTAGTATAGTATTTATAGATAGTATGGATTACATATATTAAAAGTATTGTTATATTCTATATCCCGAGCAAAAACTTCGTAAAACCTGTATACAAATCAAGAGAAAAAAATGTAAATCCTAAGTCTACAAGTAGCCAATAAGTTGATCTCTTCTCAAATTGAATTACACTTGCTTTAGCCGTCTTTTCTCTTTGCTACGAAACATATCAAATTAGTAACTATTTATTGAAGTCGACGAATTATATCACAAAGGGTAAGAGCACACGGAGTGGCGAAGGCATGGCTCACCGTTCACTACCTTGAACGCCAACCTTCTCGGTTCTCCACTCCCCTTCGTTGTTCGTCTTCAGCTTTCACCACCGACGTGCGGCCTAGCACGGTGAGCAACGACCATTTTTTTCCTTTTAAGAAGTAAAATAATATAACTTTAAGGAGAAAAGGTTGTGAAGGGTGAAGAAGAAGACTGAACGACGAGTAGGAGGGAAAAATAGGATAGGATTTTTATTTTCTCTTAAAAAATGGGCTTGGCTAAAATGGGATTGGCCTATTTTGTTTCCTTAATTTTAATAAATGGGCTAGGCTTTTGCATTTGATTTTTATCAATTTATGTGTAATTTATTTATTTTATTTGTTAAGTTATTTATTTGTTTAAAGTTTAATATTATTTGCATTTTATAAGAGTACATTTATTATTTTTATGTTAATTATTAATTGATTATTTGAAAAAAATAAATAATTAAATAATCAACTGAACACTGAACTGAATACCGAACCTCAAAGCTAATTATTACCTTACTTTTCAATTTCAGTGTTCAAGTTCGGTGTTCAACTGAACAATAAAACTTCATCAACCACTCCATATGCTCTAATGACTAATAATAAGTGTCGTTTCTAATTTAGAAAAAATATATTATCTGGAATTTACCACATAAAAAGGGTAGAAAAATAATGAATTATATTAAATCGGTAAAGGTCGCTTAAGGCCACTAAAACCCTTCAGCCGCTCCTGGGCTTTAATATCACCCACAACCACCTGAACGATCACACTTACAATTGATGTGCTCTGTACAAAAATACTCACGTATAACATAGCATTTTAATGTATACAAAAAAAAACCAAATGTTCATATAGCATAAATCGGGTTGACATCAGCATCAGAAAACTCCCAGTTCCGCCACGGAACACCACCGCTGTTTTTTGACTTCCTCCTCACTCTTCTCAACTTCTTCGACTTGACAACATAATAAGTCATACCACCAAGAACTCCAGCCATTGTAACTGCCCCAAAGACCGTCACCAATATCGCAGCCCCTCTATGGTGTTTCCCCACCACAATATATGAAGACGATATAAACGCCACACTTGTACAACCAGATGCCAACCACATTAACTTATTAATCACCTCGACAACTCGTCTCTCTGACTTAATCTCCCGTCTCACCACTGTGATCTGCACCACCACCACTGCTAACGACGTAAACAATGCAATCGCATTAAAAATAAAAAACACTTTGAAAGACGGGCTGTGAACCATTACTGCAGTCCCATTATGCTCATCAACACCACCAGGTACTGTGAAAATGGCTGCGAATGCAACTGTGGCAAAAAGAACGGCTACCACAGTGACTGAGTTGGTGGCATTGTTGATTCCTTCACGGTGAAGTCTACGAAGTTCTTTGGCGATTCCAGTCATGTTTCTGTTTGTTTTTCGGGCTTGTTCTAGTTGGTTGTGGACATCATTTCTGATTTCTGTGACAGTTTGTCTGAGCTCGTCTCGTGGTTGGTTTAAGTCATCTGCTTTTACAGCCCCGTAACGGGATAATATTTCGATGATTTCTGAAGTTTCTTCTGATAATGGAAGCCCGTTCACGATGTCGAGGGCTGTTTTGTGACCTCGGGTCAAGGCATTTACATTTGTGTCACGGAGAAGTAATAACTCACTTACAATCTGTAGTATATATAACAGACAGAGTAAATCAGTATGCAAGTGGCAATCAGTATAAATCATCAGCTGTCGTTGAAAAACTGGCTCTCATTCTTAAAAACAACAAAATAGTCAGAGTTCTTGTAAGATGATTCACTTTCAACTAATTTTAGGTGCATCAAACTGCAACTATCATTGTGTGCAGCAAGAACACAAATTTGAGTGCAAGGGTACTTTCTGTATATCTGAGAATGTTAAGTGATCCATAAAAAACCTTTTAAATTTCTATTTTATTGCTTGTACTGCACCTATCATACATGCAGTCAAGTAGCCAACTGCATATCTTATTCGAGTGTAGTGTTTTCCAGCAAAAAAGCATGTTTATTTGTAACAGTGTCAAGTACCAGTACAGGTCGAAAGTCTTAGAACAGGACGAGACCGCCAGGTCCGGTTACTAAACTTTTTTAATCACACAAAGTATGTCATTCACAAAATTAGTGAAAATCTTTGAATTAGACGATTTAGGAGGTTGTTTGCATTAAAACTAACCTTTCTTTTTCACACATTAAATCCTTTTTTAATATAAACGCAATATTTTTATAATTTTGTTAGACTTTCAACCAGTTCAAACGGATTAACCCAAGTCCCTTTTAGCAACCTTTTTTATTTGCCCCTTTTGAATAAAAAAAAAAACAAACATAACCCAAATTGACCCATTCATAAGAAAACGGGTCGAAATTGCCATAAATACCAAATAGGATCATTTTTGATTAGCCAATTTCTGCGCTACTACTGTTTGAAAATCTAGAATCGTTTCGTTTACTGAAAGTTAATTAGTACCTCGACGCGCTTCTTCCGTGCAGCTACATGCAAAGCTGTGTTACTAAACTTGTCTGGGAGCATGACTATGGCTGGATCGGCCTGAAGAAGCAATTTAACAACTTCGCTACTAACACCTTTCACAGCCATATGCAAAGCAGTCTGACCTTTCTTATCGGTTCTTCGTGCCAATTGTGGATATTTCTTGAGCAATGCACTTACTATGTCTACATGCCCTTGACGAGCAGCTAAGTGTAATGCATTTTTTCCATTAGATCTTGTGACATCCACTAAGCTAGAATCTCTCGATAACAATTCATTGACTACCGCTAAATGCCCTCTTACAGCTGCAGTTGTAAGAGCAGTGGAATTTGATTGACCGACTGTTTTGCTTAGCTCGGGGTCATGGTCCAAAAAGATCTTCACAATCTCTGCATATTGTAACGTTAACTGATAATTCGCGAAGTTGGTAATATGGGCTGTTGGGTAATGGGTCAGAACAAGTGAGTTTTGTGTGGTAAAAAAATAGAGTCAAAGTGAGTGGTTTTTGTATGATCATAACGGGCCAGTCAACGTGGGTTGACCCGGAAAAACCTTTTATCCAAAAGCTTTATTTTTTTATAAAAAAGATAATGTGTGGTGCCGTATATATATGATGAAATAAAGATGCTATTTTAAAATAATATATAATAAAGTTATTAATAGAATGATTTAAGAGGTTTATTGTCATAACATTTCAGTTTGGGTGGCTTTTGACCCGTTTGATCCATTTGATCGTATCCTCTTTAGCTTCTTTATTTCTATCAGTTTGACAAAGCGACTCACTGATTAGTAGATGGATCAAAATTGCCACCTCCTACCAGAAAGTTAAACTCATTTGTATACATCAATAAGCATATTGAATCACATGCAGAAGAAATCATGGCCACCTACATATGATAAAGAAGATTCTATTACCATGGTGACCTTCTCTAGCAGCAATGTGCAACGGGTCAAAACCGGACATGTTCTTCAAACGAAGTCCTTCCTTAGTCGTGTACGGCAACAATTCCTTCACAACCTCGATATAACCTCTTTGTGCAGCAGTAAACAAAGCCGTTTCTCCCAATTCATTGATCTCATTTACTACGGAGGCCCTAATCTCCGCCACTTCAGCATCAAACTCTGCTCCAATCATCGTCCCCAACATTTGCTTATTTATCTCATCAAGAATCTGTTTAACCGCCATTACATCCCGACGTTGTGCAGCCAAATGAAGCTCGGTATCATTGTGTTTCCCAGTAACCTGCTTTACATACTTCTTTTTCCCACCTTGACTCATTAACGATTTCCCTGAACAAGACCCCGATAACGACTTCCCTGAATTGGAACTTGTGTACGATAGTGACCTGCATGAAATTGATGCATTCGACATGTGACCGGAACTCGAAGCACCCAACATTTTAGCAGCATTTGATGAGGACCCTAAGAACTTGCCAGAATGGGATACCACCAATGCAGGTGCTCTAGGGGAAGGAGGAGGGTACGCGTCTATCGACCTACGAGAAGGAGAGGGAGACGGGTGTCCAACGGAATTCGGAGCTGAATCAGAACCCATTTCGAGATCCCTTTCATCTCCTTCATATAATCATCAAACATCATCAATCACGATACGTCAGATATACAACTTTAAGATCACATGAAATGTATAACAGAGATACCGTGTCATTTTTGTCAGAAGTTAATATTTAGAATTGATGGTTGACTTGTTTTCGAATGTATGCAACTTCATTTGAAAATACATCGTATGTATCATACTTCAATACTTTTTACTATACGCTATCGAACGTTCTATTTCTATTGCATGTATTTGATGACTTCTTCATCACTAGGTGACACGTTATTTTTGTTAGACGCGACAACCATATAAGTTACCGCGTCATCAAAACTGACATGCCACGAGCGCTCAAATGCGTACAATTTCAATATTTGAAAGTTCAATAAATACAATAGCAAGTTATAAAGTAGGATATAGTATAGAAAAAGAAAGTTGGATGCAATTTATAAATGCTTAAACCTAAACTTTATGTACATAGAATTATAAAAATATCTCTGTGTATGTGTGGGTGTGTATGAGAAATTAGGGTTACCTTCGAAGACGGTGTTCATTGTTGATTAAATTTAATTGAAATAATTGGAATTATTGTGCGTGTTGAAGGCAGTGGGTGAAATTAGGGTTTTATTGGAATGAAAATAGCTACCGGAGATGGGACAAATGCGATGGTTTTTGTTTGATTTTCCGGCGAATGACGTTGCCGTATATTTCCATAAACAGATTTTGCATTTGGGATTCGTTACGACTTTCTCGTTTTAATTTAAAGGTATCGTTACGGGGTTTGAAAATAAATTAACATCAGACCTTATACTTTTAGATAACTACTAGTACATCCCTCACTAAAATAATATTAATCCGCTGTCAATCGCCAAATAATCAATTTCCAATACTTCAAAAAGCACCGTCAAATTACCCTAGCTCAACCATTATAATAGTGTTTCAGACGTAATTACAAGGTTATAATGTACAAGTAAATAATGCATGTTGATAGTGGATATATCAAAAGTGATGATAGATTTATCACCATCTATAAATATGCGAATTTTACCCTAATTTAGACCATCATAGTAATGTTTCATACGTAATTGTTATATCAAATACATGTTTTTACTTTTTACTCGTGAGAATGTAAATTGAGTCCATCACTATGAAATTTGATTAAAGTTTATATTTATTAGGTGTAGAGGCGGAGACAAAAGAACTTGTTTTTTTTCAAAGGGGTAACTTTTTGTTTTGATGGGGCGACCTTCTTTTGTTTTGTTTTTGTTTGAGCGAATCTAAAAAGTACCTCAAAGAATGTTAAAATATTACATTGTAATTTTTTTTTTTGAGTGAGGCGGTTGCTTACGCTGACCCACCCTATCACCACTCCTAACTATGTGCATGTATTGGGTGGTCAGGGAAAGGGTAGACGACAATAACGAGCTATACTAGTTAAGCCTCGTGTATATGAGATTCCCATGTAACCCAAACAAGGAAAACCTTCTCCTCCGTTTATCCAATCTCTATACGTTAATTCATGGGTATTTTTTATGGTTTTAGATTATGAAAGAACTTTTTTATGCGTATACAATAACTATTCTCATACGTGAATTATATATCTTTTAAATTATGAAAGTAGTTTTCCGTACATTAAAATAAACACACATGTTGTAAATCAGACGAGACAGCTTGGAGCTACTCGAGATCAACTCAAAAAATGCTCAAAATTGAGTCGGTACAAGTCGAGTTTAGCTTATGCTACTCGAGTAGACTTTCCAGTTGAGCCTACTTGGTGTTGATAGAAAGGAATAACGGTAAGGTGAGTTTGATTAATGGTGTCGGCGAGTCATAATAAAACAAAACGGATACAGCCCTCTCATCCAATCAATGGGGAACCGTAACTCCGGCGGGCGCCACCACCACCACCAACGAAACCCTACAAATACTCTAACACCTCCCTCACAAATCCCACCCACCACCAATCAAATGGTTCCCTACTCTAACGTGGATTGCACCCTGCGATCTCTCGCCGCTCAAGCTGAAGGCTTCGGTCGATTCGCGATTGGTGGACTTCACGGCGCCCTTTATCATGTTACCACACTATCAGGTTACTCACCTGTTTATTTACTTATTTTTGGATGGTTAGGGTTTTGTGATATATAAATATAAAATTCCTGTTATTAATGTGATTACTGTTGAGAATTAAATACAGTGCATCTACAATCTGAAACTTAATTTACTTTCAGTTGTGTGTTTCATTCTGAAATGATAGCTACTATAGATATTGGGCACAATGCAATTAAGAGTAACAGTTACTAGGGCACAAGGAATTTGCGGTGTTGCACCGATCAGTGTGATCGACTTAATCTCTTAGTTTTTCGTTTCGAAACCCTAGGTCCCTAACTATAGAAGATAAAATCTCAATATCCAACCGCCCACATACAATCCCGATTCACAGTTTAACACTGCTTTATTTGAAATTGTGTGTTACATTCTGAAGTTATGTTTTTGTTGTGGATGAATCCGGTTTTCCGGATAATTAAGAAATTGATAAGGAGACACAAATGTAAATCAATCTTGCTGTGTCAGCAAGATTGTTTCCTTAAAGTACAAAACATTCACAAGTTAATGAATCTCATGTACAAATTGAGTTGCTTTTTAACAGACTTACCATGATTACAAAATGAAATCCTTTGATTGCATGTCTGGTAAGTTCAACTTTATCTGATAGAGCTTTTTGCCATCATATTTCTTTCACAAAGCTCAGATTAACCAGCGAAAGAATTTTGTGAAGGCTCGTTAAATATCTTATGTGAAAATCTTCAAATCTGTTATAGATGACGGCCCAGGATCACTTCGAGCTGGATGTCGAATGAAAGAACCTCTGTGGATTGTATTTGAGGTTTCGGGCACCATTGAATTGTCATCTTATTTAAATGTATCATCTTACAAGACCATCGATGGGCGAGGACAGAGGATTAAGCTAACAGGCAAAGGACTTAGGCTGAAAGAATGTGAGCATGTGATTATATGCAACTTAGAGTTTGAAGGTGGTAGAGGACCTGATGTTGATGGCATTCAAATCAAGCCCAACTCAAAGCATATTTGGATTGATCGTTGTAGCCTCAAGGATTTTGATGATGGATTGATTGATATCACCCGCCAAAGCACAAATATCACGATATCCCGGTAATTACTCCCAAATCAATTCCCCAAAGCTAATTTTTAGGTTCTAACCTATATAGTCACTTTATCAGAAAAAGCATCAATATACCCAAATACTAGAAATGATCATCTGCAACTTGAAAACGGAATTTCAGATAATCTCTTTCACAATACAATTGGGTTAAATTTGTATGCTACACACTTTTCCAAAATTATCATGTGTAAAAAAAAGGTACACATACCATAATGACTATTTTTGGGAAGTATGCAAGCATAGATTTGACCTTGACCCAACGCAATACTCCTTAGTTGAATGATCACTTTCAAAATGCATCCCCAAACACCCCTTAGGATTTAACCAACTAACCTTATTATTTTGTGCATTCAGTTGTCACTTTTCAAATCACGACAAGACAATGCTTATTGGAGCCGATGCTTCACACCATGGTGACAGATGTATGTGTGTCACTATTCACCATTGTTTCTTTGATGGAACTCGACAACGACATCCTCGTGTTCGGTTTGCCAAAGTACATCTGTATAACAATTATACTAGAAATTGGGGCATCTATGCTGTCTGTGCCAGTGTTGAATCACAGGTTAAAATCACTACATAAACTTTGTTAGAAAAACTTATTTTTTGTTCCTTTGAGCAAATATATAGCAACTTATCAATGGTTTCTTTTAGATATTCTCGCAATGTAATATATACGAAGCAGGACAAAAGAAGGTGGCTTTTAAGTATCTTACAGAGAAGGTAAATTATAATCTCCATACATTCTTTTAAATATCTGTTCAAGATCAGGTTCTATACTTATAATGGAGTTACATGATGATGTGGCACTTATGACTTATGTGTAATTGTTTGTGCTAAAGGGACATTTGTTTGCTAAACATTTGTGAATTATCTTAAGTGGGACTTGAACCCATAACCTTGTAACTGTTGGGTTACCCCGATACTACTTGCCCATAGGTCCTTCGGTTTATCACTACATGATTTACCAAAAGATCGGTGTATGTTGTGCAGGCAGGTGACAAAGAGGAGGCAAGCACAGGGTGCATTATATCTGAGGGTGACCTGTTTATGAGTGGTACACAACCGGGCTTATTGGAACAAACCACATCAAGTAGCTCGTTTCACCCAAGCCAACACTACCAAACATGGACGGTTGAACCTGCAACAAAGGAGCTCCAACAAATTCTCCAACATTGTACAGGATGGCAAGCAGTTCCTCGCCCACCTGGTCAATAAGCAATTGCATTATTTTTCTGTATAGGTATGGACGGATATGCAGGGCCGTCCCGTGAAATTTGAGGGCCCTGTGACATGACCAAAAGTAGGCCTTTTATTACGATAAAATTTGTTATATCAAAATTTAGATTTGATTATGTCATTAGATGTCATACATACATTGCATATTTGATCTTCCACAACCCCCCTTCACAGATGAAAATTATGGATTGTGTAAGCCTTGCACATGTACCCTTAGAAGATAAATTTATAGCTTTTCAAAGCCCATTTGTTTTCAAATGGCAATCCTGAGGTCGGACTTAGTTTGATACTAAATTTGCTAGTTTTGTTTTGTAAACACATAAATAAGTCGCCAGCCAGGTAGGTATACTGCGAGAAAAGTCCCAACATAGAATGGAAACTAAAATTCATTTGCAGGCTGTAAACTAGATAACGAATTGAACCACCTTTTCATTTTCTCAAGCAAAATATTGTATCTTCACAAAGATGATTAATTACCTTATAAGGACCCTAATCAACAAATAGCACATGAGATAGAACTTAGCACAACAAGCTGCAAACATTTGCCAACTTGTTCTCTCAAATCTAAAATTATTCCACTCTAATTAACAATCCATTCTTACTTTCTACTTAGAATAGTTGTTGACTGTTTGCTAATAATGGAGTAATAAACAAAGATTACTACATGATAAAACTACTTTACTTTAAACATTTATAGCGAATTGATTAGGGGTGTTCAATCAATCAGGTTTGAGGTTAGTAGAGTTATTCAGTTTGGTTTATTCGGGTTTTTGGCAAACTCTTAATCCACCCGAGACCGAATCCCAAGCATAGGTCACCCAACAAAAACCATATATATAAGAGTTCGGGTTATTTGGGTGGATTTCGGTTCACCCAAATAATAGAAATTTTGAATTATGATTTAGATTATTGATATCATAAAAGTGCACAAATACCAATATAATGCATGTAAATTATTCATATCGAGTTATCTTGATAGATTGACTTGTATTTGAGGAATTCGGTTTGAGTTGTATAAGTAATTAGAGTTGCATGAGGGTTAATCATATGGGACCCAATAAAAAATATATTCCAAAACAAAACCGAACCATTAAACTGAAATCTTATTTGGTTTCACCAAAAACTTAAGCGAAATAATCCAGACAAGAAATGGGTCGATTGGGTTATTCGGTTAAACCAAATAATGAACACCTAGGGTACATTTAATTTAATTAAAAATTTACTGCATAATGCAAATCAATCACATTCTCGTACATCAACTACATGTTGTTCAATTCGCGTACTCAAAAGACAGGTAAAACATATGCTAGCTAGTAGCTACAAAGGAAAAATACGACAACATAAAACTACTTTTTTTTAAGAGCAGCATAAGTCAATTCCTGTCTAAAAGATAACTCCTAAATCTAAATGGTGTCTGTAACTGATAATAAATTAATAAATAATAATCAATTTCATGAATAATTAGTGCCAAACAAAAATTTTACTTTTTAACATTTGGGAATTGCAAAGCCCTAAGAGCTTCTTTTAAAGTATTTTTAATCAATTTATTTAATTCAAAAATTAAAATAAAATAACTTCCATTCAACCCAATATCAACTTTTCCTATTTTTTCTCCGCCCAATTTCTCGACAAAATAACCCACGTACGAACAAAATTTTCAAATTAATTCAAAACCCACCACCAATTTGTGAATTTATTAATTAAATTGTATAAGCTACAATATACATTGTCAAATGCTGCTTCCTGTTCCACAAAACATGTGTTTAATTTTAGATAAAGACTACACACAATTATATGAATTTAATTTAATTGGTATGCGATCATATCCTTGATGATAATATTATAGTAACTTTCAATAGATATGCATCGATATTATCAGTACTATACTGTCTACTCTAATATATCAAAAATGCAAAATCAAAACCTAATTCCAAGTAATTTAAACTTCATATTGTAGAATATACGATACGTAAAGCGTTTTACCATTTTTTCATGTAAGAGTAGAATTGGTCGAATTTTCCCTACCAAATAAATGTTCAACCGATCTTGAAATTTTGCATCGACGATTTCTGTAACGTCTTGAATATGTAAATTGATCTGTAAAATGGTTTTGAAACCAGTGGGGAATGAATTAATTTAAAAGTAGTCGTGGGTTATTCTTGCCTAGAAAATGGGTGAAGAAAAAATAGAAAAAGTTGACTTTGGGTTGATGTGGTTGAATGGAAGTTATTTTATTTTAATTCTTGAATAAAATAAATTGGTTAAAAATGCCTTAAAAAGAGCCCTTAGGGCTTTGTTTAGCAATTCCCATAACATTTTAGCACTAAAAATGTTCAACCATATCAAATTTCGTAACAAAATTTCCAAGAAAAACATGAAGATATAGATTCTGGCCGTATTTGATTATGCGATCGGAAATGGTTCTCTAACTTCTCTTGAACCAATTTTCCTTTGGATTTTAAATATTTTTTACCAATTTTATTTTTATTGTTTGATAAAGCTTTATCTACATAAAAACTCGCCTTTTTAAGCCCTAATCAAATATTTGAGCTTTAACTTATTCGGCTGGGTTAGTGCTTAAACTCTTGTTTGGGCCTGGGCCCAACCGGTAACAATCTTCTTTAACAATGGGCTGTGACAAGGTTGAAAGTTTTGTTGAGTTGTGACAAGGTTCACGTTCATTGGTTTGTAGTGTTATAAGCTTTTGAACTCTTAAAGTGGGTATCATAGTACCAATTAGTATTTATATTTATATAAATAGGTGAGTTGTAGTGTTATAAGCTTGAAATTGAAATGATGATGCAACTTTTCTTTAAAATTCCCTAGTTCAATGCATTGTAGAGGTTATACGTATAAGCATTGCTTTGAAAGTGTTGGGTGAAGATGCTTCCGGTCACGTTATGCCCGAAAAATAGTCCATAATATTTCAATTTTAGAACGTAACAAGTTGGTCAATTCGATGACCATGTTGTTCGCCAGCTTGTACGGTTGAATTTTGTTGAAAGGTTAGTTTCATGTAGAAACCTAATCTTGAGTTCTATCAATACAAAACAACAGAAAAACAAATTACATAACCATTAGTGTAACATGCACAAATAACAAAACTATAGTTGATTGCCAAATGCCAATCTATAAAATGCCATTCCATGCTAGGCATTATTGACAGTTTCATTCTTCTTCAACCTTTGACTATTTTCAACTCCAGGTTTATTTCATACCAGTTTTTTCTTTATAAAACTCAAATAACACTTTCAAGTTTCTGCACAAGTAACATTTATATATCATCATATTTGCCGATCTTCGAGTTTACCAATTTTGCAGATTCCATCATTTTCCAAACAGAAACGAAATATTCAAATCTAAAATGCACCACCATCTGTATCTTTCTATTCTTAAACATTCTAATCAAGGCTAAACTCAAATTGTTATATTACTCAAGTGTCTTGTGGAGTGACTCTGGTGTACACCACGTCTTTTATAGGCAAAAAAGACAGTATCCTAAGAAGCATATCTTTTGGCATTTGGCTGATGAATATGTTACAAACCCCTTTTCATAATGTGAATTCGATCCTGGATCTATGATTACACGTTGGCCTTCATGCCGTTTAACTTGCCTTCAAGTACTTGATCCATTAGTCTAATCCAATTCAAGTTTTTTAGTATTTTTAGATATATAAGATTTTCGGCTTCATATTATTGTAACTGGGATGTTTAACCTCCCCTTCAATATAATGTTATGAATCTTGTAGACTTGAATCAATAAACAAAAGAAAAAAAGACATCAAGCTTAACTTTTTTTCCAGTATACAAATTTCAAAACCATCAACATACTTCTTATATCTATATCATATCTAGAAAGCTTTCTGAAAAGATGAAATCATAGCAATTACACAGTGATACTTTTACACCATTTAGTGATGCATGCACCTCAAGTTCTATCAATCCATCTCGTTAGTAACTTCACAAAATTCTAATGTTGTTCATCTGAATTATACATTATATAATAACTATATAAGCAACAAAGTTTACTAAATTTGTAGCGTAAATTATATTATGACCAACTCCACACCTTTAGGCAATAACGATTCAGCAGTGTGTATGATGTATGCATCAAGTTCAAAGTCGCAAACTCCACCATAATATTCCTCGAATTCAACATGCTTGATGTGCTCATGGGGGTTAGTAGCAGTCCTTGCTTGCTTTGAACCTATGGTCGGCAAATTCCTTAGCGGCTGCAAGAAAATCCATAAATTTTTAAAAATATTAACATCTAGTAAGTAGTAACGATAAGTAAAGTTAAATACATTTAAAATAGCGTAAGTACCTTAATAGTAAAAGTCTCCAAATTTGGACATGCATTCATTATGGATGCCAAAAATACAAGACAATCATTGTTGCTACCACCAATTTCCAATCTTAATTTCTTCAGATGTGGTAACTCGGGAACAGAATCAAATATCTACAAAAACAAGATAATAGTGATATCACATATATTCCCATCAATGATAGATTGTAAACAGATCAATTAAAATTGATGAACAACTAACCTTCGGATCATATATACTTATGAAAAGAGACTGCAGGGACAAAGCACCAGAAGATGATATCTGGCCAAACACATTACTATTCATCTGTTCTATATCAAGCTTTAGCTTTTTAAGTTTTGGAAGATGAGCAAGACGTAAATCTAGGACTCTTGGACCTTTGTAGGTAAAAGACTCAAGGTCAAAATCCGATAAACAGATGGATTTAATCCCATCATATTCCTCTATTTCAAAGTGTTTTAAGGTAAGAGATCGTCCACCAACTTTAATATGATCCAAGTATTGCGAGTCACAGATTGATACTGTCTCAAGATGTGAAGAATTCTTTAACATTTCCGAAAAAAATGATTCTCTTATGTAAACCTTCTTCAAGATAAGTTTTTTAAGATACACAAATAAGCTAACCGGGAAATCATAATAATAGTAATCATTGCGAACATTGTTAGTAAAATCCAGTTCAAGAAACTCAACGTTCTTGTTTACTGCAAACTGGAACCATTTATCAATAACTTCCTTATGATTACGGTTGAAACCAAAACGAATACGGAAGTCTCGAACGGTTGGGTGATTGTAGCTTTGGATGACATCGTTCACCTGGTTGATGTACTTATCCTCTTCTGAATCAAGTACATCCACATGATGCGTTTGAGTACCATCAAAGTTTAATTGGATTAACTTACGCCACGAGAACCTCCATCTTGTGGACAGAATGCTAGTGATTGCGGCTTCCTTTATAGGCAAAAGAGACAGTATCTTTACACAAACATCATCTGGCATTTTGCTTATGAAATCATTCGAACATAACCCACCGTTCATTCTTCTATACATTATTATAACCTGCAAATAACATATAAAATAAATGTTACATAATAATAAAAACAAGTAGACATCAATGCATACCATTTAAACAAACACAAAGATTTGATCAGTTAGCAGATGGATACCATTCTGTTACTAGCTACTATATATATCCAAATCCAAACCACATTCTATATTCCAAGATAACTTAAATAATACTCGTACTACTGTAGTAGCTTGTATCATATATTAATTAATACATTATTGGGTTCACTGTTACTTATAAGTTACTTAAACAGAGAGGATTTAACTTGAGCTAGGTAGTTGTATAACTACATAATCAAAAAACTAGATTTAACATTGTAACATGATACATAACTTCAAGAAGTTGTTGAGATATAACCAAAAGTGAATGAAGCTTCTACCAAAATTAATACATAAAAAATAAATCATCACATAGTACTATTTGCATATATTATGGATCTTTGATCTGAACTCGAAATCGAATGGCTAATTCGTTTAATGTGTTTATTCAAGAATTTAGAACACCTTAATTTGCTTCTAACAAACTATAATATGTACAAGTGTTGACAGCGGGATTAATTTGCATATATGCTTCTTATTATCACAGATAATAACACTAAATATGTATGAAGCAATAATATGTAAGCATATAAATTTCCAACTTAACGTTGGTTTCTAAGTTAACGTGTCGATCAGCGTAGAGTTTTTTTAGTTTGCCCATATATAATACTGCCAACATCTTCTGAAAGAGTTTATATACGTACACATAGATTCATATATGCATATTTATGGATCAAAAGAAAAGTTGGACGCATTATATTATATTTATACTGATAATTAATACAGCGATTAATTAAAAAGCAATTGAGTTGATACCTGATGATCGATCGAATTGAATGAGTGCCGTCAAAACAGATCGAGAATAACAGTGTAGAAGATATACATCGAATGACAAGATACAAAAATAAATTGAAGTATTCTTAATTAATACGCCATTTGGATCTATTTATATTTAAGATATTATACCCCAAAGTTTCCTCACATAATCAACAAATGTACAACTTGCCTTCAGTAAGATTATGTTTAAATGTATTTTAATTTTTAAGTTTAAGGAATTACACGTCAAATGTGTAATTTGTTTAAAGGTTAATAATGGTTTATTTCACTATGTTTTTTTTTTCATTTTAACTACTCAATTTTTTTTCTCATAATTTGCATTGACTTATTAGTTTAACTTTTATAGAGTTAAACCATTAGTTTTTTTAAAAGTTAAATGATTAAACTAGAAAACTTAGAAGGGCTAAATCATTATAAAACATAAAATATGAGGATTAAATCAATAAATTTTGCTTGGAGAATTAAACCACTAAAATTTTGAAATTGAATGGATTAAATTATAAGAAAATAGATGAAAAGAATATGTATATAAAAATTTTGAAGTCTAAATGATTATTGACCCTTTATTTAATGTAATTAAAAAATGGTTTAAAAAATGGATTGATTGACACGAAGTTTTTAAAATGGAGAAAATACACAAGTAAAAGACATCCAACTTAAATTTTACATCATTCAAAATCAATAATAAGATCCTAATGTAATACATATGCAAACTAGAAAGTTTTCCGAAATATTAAAATTAGGGCAGTCTCTTCGTAGTGACTAGCTTGCACATAGTGTAGTAAATTAAGACATGATGTGAGAGCAAAGGCGGTTCTAGGCTGTGGGTAGTGTGGGCTGTTGCTCACACAAGGATTTAATAATTTTTGTTATATACCTATTAAGTTGAACCAAATGACAAAATGCCCACATAGTCCAGCCGTTAACCCTTTCTATTCCCAAGCAATAGGTTGCTTGTTCGATTCCTAATGTTATAAGGAAACTTTATAGAGCAAATTTTAACTAAACGATTTTATAATTATCAAACTTAAAAAAGATAGAAATTACTTCAACGTTTAATAAAATCAAACCTAATTAATAGGTGAGTTTTCTCTTGGCAACAACTTTATTGTAACTTCAAATTTCAATTCTGTTCTCAACTAAAAGACATGTAAAGAATTGAGATAGCTTATATATCATATCTCAATTTTCGTACTTATAACTTTTTCCTATTAGAAGGTTCATGAATAATTTACATGCTTTGCAGATGTCGTATTCTAATGTTTGAATATTTCTTGATTTCTTAAAAGAGGGATATACCTACTTAAAAAGGTATAACGATCAAAATACATTTTTATATCTTTTACACATAACAACCATATTACATCACAGATACATACACATAAGGTGTGTTTGGCATGAGACTTCTTTTGGGTTTTTAGGATCTTGAGTCTACTTTTAAGAAATTTCATCTTATAAATCTTGTTTGATAGCACAACAAAAATGTGGATTTAAAAAAAAAACCCTCAAAAGTCTTTAAACAACAAGATTTTTGAAGTGTCTTATTGATAGAAGTTCAAGTTTTAGCTCTGATCACAATCTTCAAATCCAGTCCTATGCTTAAGCCCATGCCTCATTATTTTCAAACACACCCATATATTACACAATACAATACAATACAACTCTTATTGAATTGATTCTACCAATAAATAATAACTTTTCTTTTTCTATTCTAAATGAGACTTAAATTAAGTGTCAACTTAAATTAAGTGTCATAACCATAACACTCAATAATCCTACATATTTGGTATTAGGTTTTACAACATCAATTACCATCTCTCAATATTAACTTCCATTATTTTCTTTGATTAATTCACGTACGATTGGGCGAAACAATTACTCTATTTTCTTTATATCTATATCCTTTACAAATCATTCAACACTCTTTCTTAAATATTTAATAATCATTTTCTATACACAATGTACAAGTCACAAAAACACACACAATTATCACACATTATCTACACTTAAGTATAATGCATTCAACTCTTAACATGTATACAAAACAATATACTACATTAAAAATTAAAATGATTCGGACTCATCAAATTACATTGTTATATCTTCCGATTTGTAAATATATATTTTTCTATCAATTTTTATCATTTCGCAACATCGCGCGAGTAAACTGTTGGTAAATATATAATATACATTCAACACATTTAAAATAAATTGAATTGTTTTGCGTAAAAGTTTGTAATACAACAATATTGAGTTTATTGTTTCAAAGTATATTATATTTTGCCTCTTTTACTATAGTATAAAGCGTACTTTCGAAACTTCTACGAAGTATTATATGTTGTGAACTTGTCAATCCCGTCTATTGTATGTAAACTATTCTTTATTGATATTTTTGTGTGTTTCATCATACATACAATAGAATGATAAAAAGGAAAAGTATGTTTACAATAAATGGAATTATCAAATTCAATAAATATAATTGAACAAATGAAACTTTGTATCATCGTACAATAATAAAAGAGACAAAATATAATGAACTTATAAAGCAATAAACTCCATAGTCCACCCATACTTATGTAGCCAAAGATAATAACTACATGAACATGTAGCTAAGCTATAATACAAATATAAGTACATTTTTTATCATAATACTTCGAATTAAGCAGTACATATATGCATAACAAACAGTGCCATTATCATTACCTTCTTCAATAAAACAAACACACAGTTACATACACATGTTAATAAATAATAATCAATTGAAATTAATGCAAATTTTAGAGGATCCTTTCTTCACCAACAGCCTCCTCCATTATTATTACTGCAAAAATCCTTCAAACTGAATCAACCTTTTTTCTTACCAAAATCCTTCATAAATACCATCCACCTTCCATATCTCTCCATTTAAGCAAACTTAACCCCTTTCATAATAATAATAATAAGAATCAAATATATTGTAATAAGAATCAAATATATTATAGGAAGAAAAAAAAACCCAGAAAAACAGAGCAGCAGCAAAAATGATGAAACAATTACACAAACAATCATCATCATCAATGCCAACCCACCAAAATTACTCACCCAAATCCCTAAAACACACAACCCACAGATCAATTTCAAGATCCGTTAATTACATCTTCAGAGAACAACGTTTGATTTTCATCTTGATTGGAATTATAATTGGCTCTGTTTTCTTTATTTACCAGCCTTCTTTATCATCCTCTGTTTCGTCAACAACAACCACAACAATTGATAATGTTATTAGCAGGAAAGATGTACCATCAATGAGAGCATTTTCATTTTCCCAACAACGGCGGCCGGCCGGTAGGGTTCCGGTGGGAATTGGCCGGAAAAGATTGAGGGTTGTGGTGACAGGTGGATCAGGGTTTGTGGGTAGTCATTTGGTTGATAAATTGATGGAAAGAGGTGATGAAGTTATTGTGATTGATAATTTTTTTACTGGGAGAAAAGAGAATGTTGTTCATCATTTAGATAACCCAAGATTTGAATTAATTAGACATGATGTTGTTGAACCTATTTTGTTAGAAGTTGATCAAATCTATCATCTTGCTTGCCCTGCTTCCCCTGTTCATTATAAGTATAATCCTGTCAAGACAATTATATCCTTTTTACAATTACTCATTTTGTATGGAATTATTTATAGGTTTGTGAAATATTGTCATTGTGTTGCACTCATGCTATTGAATCTGTTGTTTGTATTGTGATTTTGTAGTTTTCTTGAATTGGGTATGCCTTATACTTTTAAGGCTAATAATTTAAGCTATATGTTTTGACTTTTGAGGTCCAACTTGGTGCTTTTGGATACTACTTTTTTGTTCTAATGCGATGCAATATATTGTTTATTGTGGGATGCTGTTGCTTTCTTGAATTAAGTTATTCATTAAGATTCTTTATAGATGCGATATACTCAGGGTGGTAGATGGAATTATAGAAAGCGATACGTGTGAATTTTATCATCCAACTAGGTTCTTTTGGATATGAATTTAGTGTGTGTGTTACTATAAACTAAGTTCTTTAAATGTAGATACACTGACCTTATACTAAGTTTCAAAAATACTATATATAATTGCTGAAAGATTTAAAGAATTTGTTATGATAATTGAAGTTAATTAAAAGTTAGCGCTATTGACCATTGGAATGTTTTGTATAAGTGTGTTTGCTGTTTATTGGAATTCTTTCACGAGTATATGAATTTGGAATTCCTTGACTTGTGTAATCACAAGACAAATGTGATGGGAACTCTGAACATGTTGGGACTTGCCAAGAGAATTGGAGCGAGGTTTTTGCTTACGAGTACTAGTGAGGTTTATGGGGACCCACTTGAGCATCCTCAGAAAGAAACATATTGGGGACATGTGAATCCAATCGGTAGACTTGTAACCTTTTCTTATCTGCTTTTACGTTGTTATATCATTTACATCTTTACTCTATTTGGTTTCTTTATGTTCATAATGTTATTGTTCCATACGAATTAGGTGTTAGGAGCTGTTACGATGAAGGGAAAAGGGTAGCAGAAACATTGGCCATGGATTATCATCGAGGCGATGGTGTTGAGGTATGATTTGATTTCTTGCTTAAGGTGACAAATTTAATCAACTTATATGCAATTGGGTCAATGTGTGGGTTACGTCTGATCTCTAACAGGTCAAATGGCTTTACATTAAATATTTAACTGAATAAGAAGCAGGTCAAATGCATCAAAAGGGGTGAAAGCCATCTGAAGTGTATTTGAATGCATAAAATTTCTGAATCATTTTACTGAAAATGTCTAGCTTGTTATACTTTTTGCACCTTTTATCTTTAATAATACTTTATATAAAGAATTAATTGAAGAGTGGGGAACTTTGAAAATAGAGTTCATAAAAACCAATTGATGTTTTACTGTAGTACTGTCAACTAGCTACCATTTGGTGATTGTATCCTTATATGCAGGTTCGCATAGCACGTATTTTCAACACATATGGGCCTCGGATGTGTCTAGATGATGGTCGTGTTGTTAGCAACTTTGTGTCACAGGTAAAGTTGTATACTTTCATTCATTTCTAAGTTTCTTCGGTTTTAATGAACATTCAGTTGAGTCTTATTGTCATATTACTCCGTATTAAGTTTCTAATATCTTTCGAAGGCCATTCGCAAACAACCAATGACGGTTTATGGTGATGGAAAACAAACACGAAGCTTTCAATATGTCTCTGACTTGGTATGCTGTTTCCTCATGTCTAATTATTTGTACACATTTTTTCCTTCATTTTCATCGAAGTACATAAACTCTGAATAATTTGTCTTTTTTACAGATATATTCCCGAATAATAATATACAAACTTGTGTAAATTTCAGGTAGATGGATTGATGGCACTGATGGAAGGTGCACATATTGGACCTTTCAACTTGGGCAACCCCGGAGAGTTTACCATGTTAGAGCTTGCTCAGGTTTGTCTTGTAAACGAATAGACCCTGCATTTTAAGGTGGTAGTTTCTATTCACCCATATCATTTTGCAATAAATAGAAAAGATTGAAAAGGAAGGGCATATAACATTTAATGTCAAAGTTTTACGAAAGTCAATAGTCAACCCGACCCAACGGGTTGGTTCCTAAAAGTTATATTATTAGCCATTCCTCACCCCAAGTAAAGCGATCACATTGTTATGGTACGAACCAAGATAGATTAGGATTTTAAAAAGCAAAAAATTAAATAAACACCAAGATATTTCCTACTGACCTATAAGTAGGAAATAATTCATTTGATGGATAAAACCATAACCTAATGACCTATAAGTGGGTGTTTGGGGGGCTTATTTTCAAAGCTTATTAGCTTATTGCTTTATTCTAGCACAATAAGCTCAAGTTTTTGTGTTTAGGAGGGCTTATATACTAAACTTATTTGCTTATTTAGTAGGAGATTTTAGGGGGTGTTTGGGGGAGCTTATTTCATTAGCTTATTGCTTATGCTTATTTGCTTATGTGCATAAGCAAATAAGCTTTAAAATCTTGGCTTATGCTTATTAGCTTATTTGTGCCCAAAAACACAATAAGCTCCTCCAAACTAAGCCCATCCAAACAGCTCAAGTGAAGCTTATTAGCTTATGAAATAAGCATAAGCAAATAAGCACATCAAATAAGCTCCCCCAAACACCCTCTAAGGACTAACTAACATTCTAACTTGCTTATCAAGAAATATCCCCTAGGGGTTGGCTAAGTGGTAAATTTGAAAGGAGGATAACTCTCTCACATTGGGGAGGTCCAAGGTTCAAATCCCACTTAGTGCAAACAATATGCTAGGGGCCACGCCAATCTCCTTAGGCAGAGCTTTACCTGGACCAAGTCTGTGTGGCGGTGGTTTTGGTCCCCGTGGAATATTGGCCCACCAAAGGTGGTGTCAAAACCACAGCTAAAGAAAGGTCATTGCGATTAAAGGAAATTAGTGACTTAATATAAAATACTCTAAACTCTTAACAATTGAAATATCTATCAGTTCGTGTCACTTTACAAAATAACCACAAGTTGTAAGTACAATTTTGATCTTGATACCTTCGTCCTAAACCTTTAATATTGTATACCAATATGATGAATCCAATTGGTTCTTTGTACATATCTTTAAACTAATTGTAATTATATTTTCAGTGATTTGATCATTTTTTTTCCCTGTGTAATTTTGGTACAAAATCTTAGGTGGTGAAAGAAACTGTTGATTCTAGTGCCACAATAGAATTCAGAGAGAACACCGCTGATGATCCTCAGAAACGGAAACCAAATATCAGCAAAGCCAAAGAACTGCTAAACTGGGAGCCCAAGGTCCCACTCCGAGAGGGCCTACCAAAAATGGCATCTGACTTCCGAAATCGAATTTTAAATGAGGATGAAGGTAAAGGCAACAAATAAGGAATCGAAGATTAAAAACATATGTATAGATACAACATCCTATATCTATATATTGTTTATTCCTGTGATGAGTTTCTTTATGAGCTTGGGATTCTGATCTCCTTACAAAAGTTACAGTGATATCTTGATAGTGATTCCCACGTCTTTACAAATGTCATCAATCCTTCTATGCTTTTAGAGCTTTTGAAGAGGTTTAGTTTTTTTAGTTTATATGTCTCTCTTATATACGAGCCCCTTGGGGGCCTATTTGGTTGGTAAAAGTAGATGTTGGTGTATCATTATGAATATGAAATACATGTACTTTTTTGTTCGAGGAAATTGTTCCTTCTACATCTATATGCCTATTCTAGTCTATGAACCCGTTTGACTGTAACTTTTTGGTTCTAACTTTTCCATTTCAAGAACGTAACCCAGATTGACCTATGTATGAACGACTACTGCAATTGAATCACAGTATCATGGACTTATATCACAGTCTACTACATGATCATAAAAACCCATCAAAACTGAACAAATTTCATCATCTTGACCCGATCTCCGATCTCCATTTACAAACACACGAATCTCACATCCAACTTCAATCCAACTACACCCTGGAACCCGTTTCATCTTCTTCTCTTTCATCTCCCTCCTTACGCTCAAAACGCTCTGCCATCTTCCTGCAACTGAATGAGCATTCGACAGCATCACGTAAGATGATACATCACTCGGTTCCAAATCCAAAATCATTTTTGCTGCAAACTCACCCAATTTCATGTTTGAGTGGATTTGACAACCTCCTAACAAGGCCTTCCAAAACCCGATCCCAGGATCAAACGGCAAATCTTGAATAAACTTCTCGGCTTCCAAGAACCTCCCGGATCGAGCCAGCAAATCAACCATACATCCGTAATGTGCAGGCTCCACTAAACTAGGGTTCTTAAGTCTAGCCTCATTAAAGTAAGCATAACCAGCGTCTACAAAACCCGCATGGTTACAAGCAAATAACACGCCAAGAAGGGTAACTGAGTTAGGCTCGACACCATTTTCTTGCATATCGTGATAAAAGTCAATCGCTTCTTTTGTTCTCCCGTTTTGTGCAAACCCGTTTATTAAAGCGTTCCAAGAAACAATGTTTTTATCATCAAGTTTTTTAAAAGCCAGTAAACTATCTTCCATGCTGCCACATTTTGAATAAAATGTAATCAATGAATTGCCAACGAATACACCGATTTTACCCAAACTTTTCACTGCTGATGCATGAAAACTCTTTCCCATTTTAACGGCTGCGATGTTTCCAGCTGCTGAAAAGACGCATGGGAAAGTGTTTTGCGTCGGTACGATATTCTCTCTCAACATTTCAATGAAAAGATTCACGGCTTCCTCATTATGCCCCTTTTGGCTGTACCCACCAATCATCGCATTCCAAGTTACAACGTTTTTCCCGGGCATTGTTCTAAAGATCTTTAGCGCATCGTTAAACCTCTCTTCTTTGATGTACGCACATACTAAAGCAGTGTAAGAAACCACATTTGGATCACGGGTATCGTCAAACACCATTTGAGCTTCCTCAATCGTGTTTAACTTAGCGTAAAGATCTAAAACCGCACTACCAACAAACACGTTTGACTCAAAGCTCGTCTTAATCGCGTAAGCGTGCAGTTGCTTGCCCGAATTGAGATTCTTTAGCGTTGTGGACGAACGAGTGAGTGCTGCTAATGTGTATTCATTAGGTTTAATTTGCAACTCAATCATTTTATAGAAGACATAGAATGCTTCCTTGTGTCGATTTTCTCGGGCTAGCTGGCTGATCAAAGTTGTGACAGATACCACATCCCATTGAGGCAATTCATCGAACAGTTTACATGCGTCCAAAAACAAACTTTTTCTGGACGCTGAAACATGTGATCCGGGTGGATTTTGATCATATTTATGGGTGTTATTCAGATCTGTATTCGCAACACTATGCAATAGTTTAATCGATTTGAAATTTGGAAGTGAAAAAAACCGTTTACACGCTACTACAGTTTTCATAAATACCTAGAAAATAAGGGGTTGCTTTTAGGCTATTTGCCTAATGCCTAAAGCAGTTTGAAAATAATAAATTTACATTTACGGTCCTCAAACTCTTTCTAGTATCCAAACGTACCCCTATAGATGTGAATTATCAAACTTTACTCCTCTCATAAAGAAATGTTTATACTGTACTACATTAATCAATTACAAATAGAACCCAAGAAAATAAAACAAAATATAAAAGTTTTGTGTCTGTAATTCTCTTAGCATTCAATATTTTAACATTAGATTTGTAATAATCGTTAGCTCAAAGTGTGTAAGTTCTTTTATTGGAGTAAACCGGGTTGAACTGAGTGAGGTTAAATGATTTAGAGAAGAACAATATGTGATATTTCTTTTTGTTAATTGCATATTTTTGTTCGTCTCAAAATAAAAATTCCCGCTTATTTAAGTTCTCGTGAAATGAACGAGTCAGTTCATCCTTATTTATATCGAAACTGAGAACATAAATTATGTAACTATAAGCTCATTTTGTCAAGGGGTCACATTTTATTTCATGCATCGTAATACAGACTATGTTCCATATATTTCATCTACAGCTAGTTTCCATAGATTTCATCTGCAGCTAGTTTTGTTTTCAGAATCATATTACAACTTAAGTTCACATATTAGACGTATGTATGATAACGTTTGGAGCATGAGACGCATTGTTAGCTTACACCGTTTGATTTTTTGATGGTGATGGCCTTATGATAAGAAGTTTCTTTAAGTTCGTTATCTGGTATCTGTTTCTCTGGTGCTATTAGCTCGCCAGTTGGAACGGCTTGAACTTTATCATCTTTGCTTTTACCCCATACAACAAGATAAAGTCCGGCAACTATGACAAGGGCTCCAATAACCCTGTGAAGATATTAATCAGCTAGCTTATCAAGTTATCATACTTTCATATTAAGGTAAAATCTCATAGAAGTGTCGCATGGTTTCTAAGTTCGTCAATTCAGCTACTTATAGCAAATAAATTTATGATTCTGATAAACTGTGTGAGGCTATTCAGATATGTGCCCTTAAATTAACCGTCAACTAAGTGAGTTGTTAAAGAAGTACCTTCCGAGGTACATTTGCTCAGCTAGAATTATTGATCCCATCACAGCTACAATTATCATGCCCAATGGAGTAAATGCAGTCACAAAAACTGGACCTTTGTCTTTCATTATTAGTCCTTGGATGTAATATGCTAGACCCGAACATACTACGCCCTGCGTAGACAACAAAACCCCAGAGCTTTAGGAATACAAACAACATAAAAGTGTTGTTCTGGTAACAAGTGGCAAAATGGGCGTGTTAGGTGACAGGTCATAAGGGGTTGTCTAAAAATTGATAAATTTTGGTATGGCTCGAACCGATTGATTGGGTCACCTAACAAACATGTCTTTATGAACCTTATAAATAATTAAATTAATGTGTTAAATCTGATTGCAAAAACTAAATTATAATAATAACAATTCAACTGTTTGAATAAAGCGATTTAGAAGGATGTATAATTATAAATACACTTTGTGCCACATTTCTATCCGTTTAGACCCCCAACTACCCATTTGACCAGTGTCATCTCAGCTGAGTTTTGTTCGTCTGACCCATTTATGAATAAACATTGCCCAATACCAATTGCTAAGTAAATGGGTCGAAACTACCTCTAGTTTCGGTGGTCAGATATGTGTTAAAGTATGGGAAGTTTCCCCAAATATAGGTACACTTACACTATACAAAGTCGCTACTAGTGATGCATCCCAATTTATAGCCCAGACTGCTGTTTTTCCCCTCTCCACAATCAACGCCACGATGGCTCCCTCAGCGGTTCCCAACAAGCATATCCAAGCGGTTAGAGAAAGCTCAGCAGGATAAGACTTTAGTGTGATTGCCTAAAGATAGATGAGCCAAGTTAAAGATAGAGAAGGCAGAAAAACATCTATGATCTAGCCTTTTATTACTTAATTAAAGGTGGTGATTTCGACCCATTTACTTAAAAATGATTTGATACAGGCAATGTTTTATTTTGAACGAGTAAAATGGGTAAAGGGTCGAACAAGTAATATAAATTTTAATTTTTTAAGAAACAGGACCTCCTAAATCATTTTTCAGAAGTTTTATGATATTATCGCTAATAATAACAATATAAGTTCTTATTGTAGTTTTGTTTTGACACAGTACTTATGTATAAAAGGTTTAATAATTTTTGGACAACAAGTGTTCCGGGTCAACCCAACCCAACACATTTTGATTCATAGCATATTTTACTTTTACTTTGTAGGGACTCTTACTTGCAAAACCATAAAACAAGACCAACTGATGCATCCAACCGTGATCATAAAAGCACCCTTGAGAGAATTATGGACATCTACCCCATTGTTTGTGACGTCATGATGCATTCTTCCTTTCGTCCAAAATAACTCTAAGACTGTCCCTTTCACCAGTGTCATCATCATTGCTCCTGAAACAGTTGTCACTGTCCCTATTACCTTCGCTTGGCTATGGATACTTTTCAGGTTTAGCTTCTCAAGCCTGAAAGAACAAGAAGCTAACTTATTTACAGATATCGTGTCATTTTTTTCTCAATACCACCATGCATACATCCTTGCTACTTTTGTTAGAGGCTCAATATGTTTAGGTAGGGGGGTTATGTAACAGGTCAAACCTACTTTTTGTGAGTCTAAATGGGTTGGACCGGGTGGATTATCCAAAACACCTTTTGTCGAAAAGTTTTTGTTAGTCTAATATGATTATTGAGCAGGAATATTACGAAAAGGTACTGTACTCAACTTCTACTTCAGGTACAAAACTTTTTCTTTGTTTTAAGGTACTCAATATTTTTTTGCACAAAAAAGGAGTACATTCTGACTTGTTCTGAAGGTAGCCAATTAACCACCACATTAGGTCATATTTGCGATCGATTTATTGCTTATAAATAACATATACGACCCTTAGTCAATCAATATGTCTCAAAATAACTGGAAAAATATTGACTATGAAGAGTAACATAGAGTTGAAATAATATTAAACCAATCCCTAGTTATTTATACAAGTAAAGCGACAGTAGCTTCATGAACCGTAAAGTGCCAATTTTTGAGGTGACCTACTGGAGAGGTGAAAAATGTCAGAAGAAAGTTCAGTACCTTATATATAATTTTATGTACCTTTTATAGAAGTTGGGTATACTGTTATCTATTTTATACAATTTTCCCTTTTTTGAAAATCATGGAAGGTTTAACACATTAAAAAATAGGGCTTAGTGTCTGGGAATGTATCAAACTTTCACTAAATCTCTATTGTGTGTATCAACTTACAAAACTCAATATTAATGTACTCAACTTGTAAAAACTCTTATATTGATGTACTTTGATGACGTGTCACGTACATAGCATGCCACGTGGCACAAGGAGAGAGTGACACGTCATCAAAGTACATCAATATAAGGGTTTTTACAAGTTGAGGACATTAATATTGAGTTTCGTAAGTTGGATACACACAATAGAGATTTGGTGAAAGTTTGATACATTCCTAGACACTAAGGCCTAAAAAATACACTTTAGCGACTTTTGACCCTTTTATTAAATGGTATTCTTTAGATAACTTTTTTAGTTTTACCCATTGACCTGTTAGAGATAAGACATAACCCAAATAGCCTCATTTATAAATAAACAGGGTGAAATTTCGAACTTTAATCCTTGTGGATCTTAACATGTTTTTACCTAAAAACACAGGCCATGACAAAAGTTATAGCAGGAAGAATGTTGCACATTGCAGCTGCAAATGTAGCTGTTGTGGCTTTCATGCCCATAAAATAAAGGTTCTGATCAATAACCGGCCTACCAAAAAACATAGAAACTCATTATCCAAACAATTAATTAGCTGTTTTAAGACACAGTTTCTGTCTATAATTTAAGAACTTACTCTAGTAGCGCAAGAATCACAAGTTTGATGAAAATTGAGCGTGTCATCTTTGGCCTTATTTTCCTGGTTAAAAAGAAAAAGTTACGATTTTTAGTAACCAAAAAGACACAAATGTGTACACAACTATTGACAGATGAATAAGAGATAAATGGAAACTTGTCAAAAACTATAGCGAAAGGCGTCATGACGACAGTGGCAACAGCATGACGATAAACTACAAACACATAGTTGCTCATCCCTTCATTTAAAGCCGCTTTTGAAAGTACGTCCATTCCTGCAAACCCAAACTGTAAGAAAATAACAGCATAAAATGGCCTCCCTTTGTTAAAGAATTCTCTCATAACCTCACTCGACACATATTTACTCATTTAGTGTTTTTGGAAGCGAAAATTCTTTCAACGATACTTTTACCGGTCGTCTAGAGGTTGCGTGCTTCTTGTGTTTATATACAACGTTAGTGCAGCAGTCTGAAAAACCATCTTACATATGACTAGTTGTGCTTTCTTGGTAGGCAACGCATTACCATAACTATCCTTGATCATATCCAAAAGTACTTTTATGTCTCTATAGTTTAAATATCTTACTTTGTTAATCTACTGGATAAACAGATATTTGTCTTATTTCACGTAATAAACTTAGAGTATCTTTTGTGTCTCTCTATTACGTCGTCACAGGGTCAGAAGTGAGTAAATTGTCATTCCTATCGGACACTTATTCGTAAATGAATCGGTCAACAATAAATTTGATACTCTATATGACACAACGGTTGTATTTAGTATTTTTATGGACTAAGTGTTCAGAAATGTATCAAACTTTAACAAAATCTCTATTTATTGTACTCTACTAAATGTACCTAACTTTAAAAAATCTCTATTTAATGTAACGAACCGGATATAAGCGGTAATCATGCATTTTTAGCCGGTTACTGCTACGCCGGTCATCTTCGCCGACGAGATCGGTTTTCCGGCGATATTATTTTCGGTCAAAACAACGTTCTACATAAAAAAAACTTCCGGTAACACCATTTTCATCATAATACATCATCTTAAACTAAACGATGATAAAATACATGTATACAATGCTTTATTTAAGCTTATTACATCAACTCCGGCGAGACCATTTCCTAGTAGCATCATTTTTTCCGGCAAGATGTTAAAATATGTATTGATTTGTTTCGGTGTTTGAAATGGTACTTAAATTGATGTGTGAGATGGCCGGAAGTGAATTGAAACAAGGGATTTTGTAATTGACTTCCGGCAAACTTCCGACGAAGTGCAATAGGTGTACAATTGTTAATGCCGGAAAAAGTCAGGTCGCCGGAATCTCGACGGAGAAGATGAACAGTAACCATTTTTACCGGTTACATTAAATAGAGATTTTTTAAAGTTAGTTACATTTAATAGAGGCGATTAAAATTGGATACATACAATAGAGATTTCATTAAAGTTGGATACATTTCTGAACACTTAACCCTATTTTTATACACAAATAAGAAAAATGATAGATGAGCTTAAAAATCATATCTATTCAAAGAATTAGAACTTTGGATCTTAACTGTTGTGTTCATTTCAATATGTTTACTTTTACGGTGAACAATGTCTCTTGATAACATAGACCCCTTTAAGGTCACGCCATTGTTGTATTTAAATGAGTACCACAAGTTTTTCATGAATGTACCAAACAAGATATGTTGCTCTTTACGGCATAAGCAAAATAGACAAAAGTATGTTACAAAATTCAACTTGATCTACTTTTTATATATAAACTGTATAAATCGTAATTACCATATGTCTAAAAATGTCTCTTGAGAAGACAATATCAAGAATCTTAATGAATGAAGTAACTATACTTATTCAAAAAGTATTCACGAAATGACACAATCAACACAATAACAGGGCATTGAATATGACATAAGGATTCATAGTAAATGTTTCAAAAATGTTAACCATAATTTGATTATATCAAAAAAAAAAAAAAAATTGCAGTTTTGGGATTCTTTTGCAAAAAGTTGACTGATAATGGAAAACACTAGTGTCTATCCATGCAAATTCCCTTGTAAAAGTGACATCCCTTTCAAGATTTGATCTTTTCTTCTTTTGGCATGGTGTGTGAGATTCAACAACTTGTGTCTTGGATTAAAAGATGAATGGCACTATGAGATTGATAGTTAATGAGATCACCTAAGCATGTGCAGGGGCAAAAATGTCAATTAATTTTCCGACGAATTAACCAAGGTTTACTTGTGTCTTGTCACAAGATTCAACAGCAAGTTGGTCATCTAGCCTTTTTATGGCCAGATTTGCTATAAACAGAGCCGGATATGTACATTGATGTCCTCTAAAGTTTATATGGTCGATATTTAATAAAATAAATCGAATAGTTGGATGGCATTCAGATACATTATGACAGAAATGGCATCCTTAATTGCTGGGATATGATCTTTGCTTGCGCACTACAAGATATAGTTTGGATAACACGGTCTTTCAGATAACCATTTAAGGGAATGGATTCATATAAAAACCATTACAATTGTTTGCTGAGCATTTCTTCAGAGCAAATTATTCTTAACGAAATATCAAAACTCAACCTCGGAAACAAATACAAACTGAGCATCAGGTAGAAGAGGCTTCCCCCCCAAACTCAATGCTTTTACAGTATTCTACAATTATTAACAACTTCATATCTTTTCATACGATTATTGATAATAACTTTGACCATCTTTCTGTTTCTTTCATTTGCTTTTATAAAAGATCAAACGGGTCAAAATACGTCTCTTTAAAAGTCTACGATATCACGATGCTTAGAAACGACAATATGACAAAGATTTACAAACTGATTTCTAATAATGGGAATAACTTTAGAAACACCAATTCATAAACCATATTGAGAATTCTAAAAACAAAATAAAAGAGTCAAGCAAAAACATTAATGGTATCAGAACTACCCTGTGGCTGTTAATCCAGCCCTCTTTCAATGTATTTTATCCACAGCATGCTGAATTTTGAGCTCCTTGTGAAGCTCCTCCTGCCTGATCTGGTTGGTTAATCTTAATTGTCTGAGGCTGCAACCAGAATCATCACAAAGAATAGAAGAGAAAAAGTGCACCTTTAGAATAAGCAAAAACCCAAACTAGAAACAACTTGAAATTATTTTCGACCCTTGACAAAAACAAATTAAGCCACGGGGTCAGGCCAAGTCACGGGTCATAATAGGTCCATGTTTAAGTGGGTTTGAACACGTCAGCTCAGGTTGACCCACAAACACTTGTCCATTTCTGAAATCTTTATGATGATTGACGATTTATTTATAATAAGAACAATGATAATAATACAAACCGTAATAATGTAAATCTTCAGATAGAATGGTGTAGAAACTAGAAAGTTATATGTATAAATATCGACTGGTGTTCTCATTTTAGCTCAAAAAATTTATTCAGCCGATTTGAGATAAAACGCAATCCAAATCGAATCATTCGTAAGTAAATGGGCCAAAATCATCACTTCTGCTTTATCAAATGCCCCCTCCCCGCCCTTCAACACACACAC
The DNA here is from genome assembly GCA_963422505.1 of Pseudognaphalium luteoalbum. Lineage (NCBI taxonomy): Eukaryota > Viridiplantae > Streptophyta > Magnoliopsida > Asterales > Asteraceae > Pseudognaphalium > Pseudognaphalium luteoalbum. The sequence continues at coordinate 21,436,904 of OY730192.1, forward strand.
ACAAAATAGATATTTTCCTCTAGAATAGACAAGGTTTTCGCCTAAATATGGATGTCAATTTTGGGTTAAAGATTGAACAATAAATAGATAAAATATGAGTGTACCTCTGCCTTTGCATCGGTCTCAGCAAGTCTCTGTTTTATATCCCTAGCTACCGAGAAGAAGACCTCCTCCACATTCATATTTGTTTTTGCACTCTGTTAAAATGTTTGGAGCAACTTAAGCATGTACTCATGAGGTACTAATAGCAGACAAGTATTACTTACAGTTTCGAAGAATTTTATTCCATACTCATCAGCAAGTGCCTGACCCTTTGAGGTAGGAACGGCCTAGACAGTGTCATTTAGCCAAGTCAGCATCGTGGAGAATGATGAGACTGATAAGGCTAATGCACAATATAATAATACAACATCTGAGAGAGAGAGAGAGAGAACTGACCCTTTTGCTTTCGTCCATGTCAGCCTTGTTTCCAACAAGTATCTTGTTTACACTATCAGATGCATGTTGTTCTATGTTACGTATCCAATTTTTGATATCTAAACAGAAAAATCATAGTAATAAGGAGGACAGTACGGTTCTAGAAAAACCATGTTCGGGGGATAATAAATCAAAAAGAAGAAAAAAACTAGAATGTAAATATTCTCCTTTCGGAAAATGTAGAAGGCTGAAAAGAAAGCATCTAAGAATAAGAGATACAAGTAATTACTGTTGAAGGATGATTCATCAGTGACATCATACACCAACAGAATACCCATGGCTCCACGATAATATGCTGCACAACATCGAGATTCAAGAAACACACAATTAAAGGAGTTGGCAGTTCTTGATCTATTATAAACATATACCAATATATTTGCATGTCCATATAAAATATGGGTAGAATTAAGCAAACAAAAACTGACCTAACTAATAAGGATAGTAATCATTTTCTCACACAGTTTATATTACCGATTCATCTACAAGTTTTCTCAACTAATATACAGATTATACTCCTTTTACGTCCCATAACTTTTTATTAACCTAGCAAATATTCCCAAACATATTTAGTAGTTGTTAGAATTGGCACATATAAATCATCTGGTTTGCTGAACATTAAAAATGTACTGTACTACTGTAATTGTTTGATTTTTATCGATCAACCATATTCCATAAATATATCTCGTAGCTAGGTATGCTGCAGCTATAACCATCTTAAGAGGTGGATAGCACATTCCCACATTATTACATTACAACATTAATAATTAATAATAATATAATAATAATATACCGATCATAGAAATAGGAAATTACTCTCTGTAATCCTTACCAGTTGTGATTGTCCTGAATCGCTCCTGGCCAGCAGTGTCCCATATTTGCAACTTGATTCGTTTTCCATCAAGCTCGATTGTCCTTATCTTGAAATCAATTCTACATAAAGAGAAAAACCAAAGTATCAATACTCGGTCTGCCCTGAGACAGTATACGGAGTATATAGTTATGTATACACTTTCTATTAGGAGTTAAAATAAAGACGCAAGCATACGAACCCTATCGTCGTAATGAAACTAGTAGTGAACGAACCATCCGAGAAACGCAAAAGAAGACAACTTTTACCAACGCCTACCATAGAACAATAATGAATTAACAATCACCAAGTCTGAGTGAAAATACAAGGCAAATTACAACATAATATATCCAACTTCACAATTTGTGCTATTGTATGTATGAACAAAATAAAAGTTCTATTGTACATATTAAGCATCCAAAAACTTGATATTGTATGCACCCGGTGACCTCTTAATCGTGTGACTAGACTTTATAAACGACATGGCAGTCATATTGCCACATCATCAAAACTGGTACCACGTAATCGCTTGATGTTATAGCCTTATAGGAGGTAAGATACATGAAATACTACACTAGCAAATTTTGGCAAGTTAATTTAATTCATACGAAAAGGCTTCTTTTAGTTCAATAATAGTACAAGTTAGATGCATTCCGGTATAATTTGGCCGAAAAATATTATATCTACATCCACATTTTTTAATTTATACATATATAATGCAGTCAGCCCCAAATGAAGATCGTTATATATACAAATTCTACCACAATTATTCAGTAAATCAACCCTAATCAGACATCACTAAATCACAATATCATCAATCAATATATGATAAATACAAATATTTAGACATACCACTGTCTCCGATTAAAAGAAGTTTAATGAGGTGATCGTAATCGGCTCGAGGTCTAGCTGGAGGAGCAGCCATATGCGATTGGAATAAATTGATCCAGAAATAAATTAAAAACAAAACCCTAGGAGAAGTGGTAAGTTGTAATCTTCTTCTTCTTTGTCTGAGTAAAACAGTATACAAAATTAGGGGGGGAAACAAAATTAAAATTCGTATTAGTCTGACAGAGAGAAAATATATACTACTCCATATAGTTAAACGTATAGAGACAGATATATGTATGTATAATATAGATAGATAGATTTAATTTTACCAGATGATCAGAGGAAGAGAGAGATCTGAACAGAGAAACAGAGAGAGAGAAATAGGGGAAACGTTACCGATGTACGTCAGCACTGGTCGGCCGTTGAACGTGAATTTGTTTATTTATTTATTTTTAGTTACGTTACTCCGTATATATTTTTTTAGAGAAAAACTTAAAAGATGAAAGTTAGAAACTAAAAGGGTGCAAAGTGTAACTATTTTAGTACTACGGTACTACCTCATGGCTCATGCGTCAATTACATGAACGGTGTGTTACCGTTTACACATTCTGAAGTAGTACTATACAACACTGCAGTGAATGATTTTGATGTATGAATAAAAAAAATATTGTATATATCAACACTTTTTTTACGGGTTATCAGGCATTTTATGAGCTCGGGATTTTAATCTTAAGAATTTCAATCCAATTTCACAATTCTTATTTGTCATAAAAAATGTAATGGGTTTCTTTGAAAAAAAATCAATTCATTTAGAAGATCCTGGAATTAGCATATTCAAAGAATCGTCGTATCCTAATTATTACATTACAATATTTATTACCTTTCTTCTAATTATTAAAAATTTAGGGTTGTATAATATAATTTATATTTTTGTCATTTTGCATCAATAAACTTCGACCTCAATTAGTTTGTCAAATATTTATTCTCCAACTTCAATTTTTAAACTCTATCTCCATCTCCCTGTACATCTCCATATAATTTTGTCAAACAAACTTTAGGTTGACAAGTGTCAGTGACAACCGACAAGTTTGACTTTGACTACTTGTTAAGATATACGGAGTACTTTGTAAATTATTGAAAATAATATATTAACGTAAAATGGAGAGTTTAACAAAAGTTATGTGGCAAAAAAAATAGACGTGTAGACAATAGAAATAGAAATGATGGATTAAGCATACGCGCTTTTTTATTAACATGTTCGTGACCATTTCTTACTAGTTTTGTGATCACTCCAAACTGTTTATCTAAAAATATCCGAATTTACAATCACTTCTAAACAATTAAGAACTTTATCCCTGGACTTGTATTTAATCAAAAACAAAGTATATATTAATTATAAATTGGGTAGGTAAGTGACATCTATACCTTAGTAGTGTATTGCCACAAACAACTTTTAAAATTTTAAACACTCGTTAATAAAGTCGTACATTAAAATCAGACTTGATCAACTCTGATTACACATTTATACCCGTTGAACAAATCATGTTCCATTCAAAACTTATGACCATCTATCCTTTTACATCAATTTGATTTTAAAAAATCAATCAAGTTGTGCTTAGAATATTCAATATCTTATCAACAATGTTTTTTTCTACGGAAATATCGAGTTCAACGCTATTAATCATTGTAGATAAGTTATAGAATTATCAACCTCGCAATCTTTTATCTACGGTCTCTAAGTCTTAGTCGTGGCATGTATAAACATCAGTGATTCATGAATCATGATGATACAATTCAAGTGTACTTGTAATGTTGATGAAATTACAACCATAACCAATTTACATACAACGATTGGAACAAATGTAAGTAACGGATTATAAAAATGCATTACATTGGTTCAGAAAAGAATCATTAGTTCATAACATTATCTCTGAATCTGATCTCTCCTCCTACTTGAGGCCCAAAACTCATTATTTAGTGTACCTTTTTTTCTTTTATGTGACTATGTGAGGGCTAAACACTTTTGGGCTACCTTTAGACCCATAACTTTTTTTCCTTATTTCTTTCAATGTCAACTACGTGAGAATGTGAGATGTTAGATAGTTACATACACTACACTATATTTAGTGCAATAAAGTAATTTTCTGAAATATGCTTGCATCAAAGTGTCTTTTTTCATTAATATATGCTTTAAATTTCTACACTAAAACAACTTTCAGCATTTATACATTGTCCCATAAACTAGTTTTACATTATATTTTACTTCAATTCATTATTTTTATAATCAATTAACCTTCAAAACCAAGATTGTTAAGATCGGGATCCTACGTAGGATCGTTTTTGCCTTTGCAAGATCGAGATCGGGATCGTAGATCCTACCAAAATATGATTTTTTATACAAAGATATCGAAATTCTTGTAGAAAACTACTATTAGAGAAATTAATCTAACATTTAAACTTTTATATTATTGAAGTGATGCAATTTGTGAACATATAATTCTCGAACGATAAACGTATTAAAACAAAAGATAATGGCGTAGTACATTTGCACTAAAGTTTGAGAGCATATTACAAATAAAAAATCATAATCGTCGTTTTAAAGGTTCTAGACTTTTTCTTTGGTTAATTTGATAATAAATTGGGAAATTAAATTTGAAAACAAATTTATGGTAAGTTTTGAGATATGATTTGGACTACTTAGACCTTTGCCAACGGTCCGTCTGTGATGAGCATCGGTTGGGCCGACGCAACCGACGCCGTTGGCACAGGGCGTCGGTGGGTTACGTCGGAAAACCGAAGGGGAAGGGGAAAAGGGGGGGCCCGCGTCGGTTGGCAAAATGACTAAAAAAAAATATTGTTGTATCCGTTGGAATGGGCTGTGCAAAAAAAAATAAATTCAAACTTCATCCATTTTTAAACACTATATATACACATAACTATCAACACATTTTTTAACCAATTTTCACTCAACAATATATACACACCCCATTCAACACAATTTTAACCAATTTCCACTTCACAATATATATCCCTCTTTAAAACCCATTTTTCCATCTATTTTCTTTCCACAATATATACAATATATATATATATATATATATATATATCTTTTAACCAATTTTTCATCTAACAAAAAAGGTAAACTTGAAAATTATAATGTCGTCATCCGATTCCGACCACGATGATTTGAGTTCCGTTATGGCCGTCCGCAATCCGATCGCTAGGATAAATAATCTCGACGCACAAGATTCGGATCCGGATTCGGACGAGAATACCAAATTTACATTTCGTATTCCTCGAGCTCCAAGACGTTATTTACCTAGAGATCGGTTGGGCGCCAGGCAACGTTTATATCAAGATTATTTTGCCGAGCATCCGACATTCCCTCTAGATTATTTTCGGTGTCGGTTTCAGATGAGTCGCCCGTTGTTTATCCGTACTTGTCAAAGTATATTATCGTACCCTCACATGCCATTACCCTCTTACTTTGATTATTTTCGTCAACGTCGAGATGCAACCGGATTGCCTGGTTTAATTGTTTTCCACAAAGTCACGTCTGCTTTACGCCAATTGGCATACGGTTGTGCCGCCGATGCATTTGATGAATATTTACATATGGGTCAACAAACATCCTACGATTGTTTGGACAACTTTTGTAAATGTATTTTCCATCTATATTCAAATGAGTATTTAAGAAGGCCAACACTCCACGATGTGCAACGTTTACATCAACGACATGCGGAGTTACATGGTTTTCCGGGTATGCTGGGAAGTATCGATTGCATGCACTGGGCTTGGCAAAATTGCCCAATAGCATGGCAAGGTCAATACACTCGAGGTGATCACGGTTATCCAACAATCATGCTCGAAGCCGTTGCCTCTTACGATTTGTGGATTTGGCACGCTTTCTTTAGCCCTGCATGATCGAGCAACGACCTCAACGTTCTTAATGAATCTGATTTATTCCAAGACTTACTACAAGATAGGGCTCCTGAAGTTGTGTTCAATATTGTAGATCAACAATTCAACAAAGGATATTATCTCGGCGATGGAATATATCCAGAATGGGCGACAATTGTGAAGTCGTTTAAGCATTCGATATCAGAAGCCGAGACGAGGTTTAAGAGATACCAAGAATCTGCAAGGAAAGATGTAGAACGAGCATTCGGAGTGCTTCAAGGCCGTTGGGGAATCATCAAAAACCCTGCTAGACCATACAGTGTCAAAAAAATTCGTCGAATCATGTATTGTTGTGTAATTTTACACAACATGATAACCGAAGACAATTGACGAAATATGTGTCCACTTGAGGAAGACTATACGACAAAGCCGGAAAATATGCCTCAACGATCGTGGGAAGAAAGGGTTGAAACACACTTACGTATGGATAAGGAATTACGCGACCGTGTCGTGCATCATCGACTCCGCGAAGCGTTAATCGCACACATTTTCACTCTCCCACCAAATTTCCGTACGCGTTAGCTACATGTATTTTTTAATTTAATAAATGTATTTTTTTTTCAATAATTGTATTTTAATGTAATGTTTTATTTTTATTTTAATGTAATGTTTTTAGTTGTAATAAAAATGTTTTATTTAAGTTTGTGTTTAAATAAATAAAGAAATTAGTGTGTGGGTCTCAAAAAGTCAAGTGATGTTAACTGAAGTTTTACTGTTGGTAGGGTAGTGTTAGTTTGTGTCAGTTTTGGAAAAAGCTGATGTGGCGCTGATGTGGCACCGACTGATGCGTCAATTGGTGTTTACCATTGGGAGGGGTCTTATAAGCCTTACAAGTCCAATTGTAAAAATAAAAAAAATGTAGGATCGGATCGTTGAAAGATCTTACGATCGATCCTACTCCGATCCTACCTCCTGACCTATCTTACTCCGATCCTGCATGTTTTCCCTTGGTAGGATCTTAAGATCGTACGATCCTATGATCAGGATCGCGATATTGACAACTTTGTTCAAAACTATTGTTTTACAGGTAAATTTTATTTATTTACTTTCGTAAAGTTTTAATATCATAAATTCTTTGCATAAATCAAAGTTTTAGTTATCATGATTTGGTTGAAAAATTTATTTTATTGTTTCAATAATCGTATTATCTAATTTAATGTGTAAGGTACTTAAAAGAATCATGCAGATGAATAAGTTTTTCTCAAGTTTTGTACTTAAGTAATACTAATATTTCAAACATATGGGTTAAAAGGAAACATTAAAAATTTGGTACAAAGTTTAATGTTGCATCAAATTTGATGTAAAGTCTTCAAATATTTGGTGTACACTGAAATAGTCAAACTTGCACCAAATTTAATGAGTTAGTTAGAGAGGAATTTTTACACCAAAACATCAAATTTGGTGCAATGATGCATACATTAGAGATGGCCTTAGCCCTTAGATCTACTTCACAATTCAAACTAATAGCTTATACTTACCGGGGGCTTGTACGAGGCTGTCAATGAATCAAGATCCGATTCAATTAAAAGACTTATTGGATCAAAAAATAGATCCATTAATCCATTAAGTGATCTAACAAATCGACCCAGTAATCCAATTATATATTTGAATTGATCCATGATCTATCCGGATCAATTCATTAGTAAAAACAAACACAAAAAGTCTATAATTTTTTTTCCCTTTTTTATATTTAAACATACTTTCATATGAATAAAAATACAAGCCCACTCTAACTTAATAAAAAACACGTTACAAGTTTACAACTCTCGGCTCTCGATTCTCGTTATCTACATTCTACAACTCTACAAGTAAGATTCCTAAAGATTTTTTATTATTATTATAGGGTTTTTGCTTTATTTCAATTCTAAGTTTTATCAACCAACAAGGAAAAAACATGTTATCTGATACCTTTCCGATTTTAGACTTTAATTTTGTTTTGTCAAGCTTTGGATATTATTTTATCTGTTTAATTCATTATGAGCCCAACTTTTACCTAATTCTATGTATGTTTATGTTTTGATATCTTGTAAGTTTTCAACCACATCTCAGTTGATATGCACTAATTATTATTCGGTTTTCTTATAGCAACTTATAATTATGTAAATATGATTTTGTTTTAGCTTTCATAGCCCTGTAATGAAAAAATTGCAAATTCGTATGCTTTTAGACTTATTACAAAGTACTAGAGTGATGGTTATAGAAAGAAAAAAAAGCACACTTAGTATTGGTCATACTCGAGCATTACTTTGAAAAAAATGCAATCACAAAAATTTAATATATTTCCTTAATAACCGATAATAACAAACAAGTTGTCGCCCGATGGATACAACACGCGTCTTCGTTCCATGTGACGGCGAAGCGAATTCAACGACGAGGAAGAAGGACAAATCGAACAACGAGGAATTGACGTCGGAACCATCGATTTTGAAATAAAATAAAAAAGTTAAAAAAATATATGGATCGATCCGGATTGTGATCCATCCATTATGAGACGGATATGGATCGGATCATCATCCATTTCATTGGATCATGGATCGGATCATGATGCATTAATGGATTGGATCAAGATCCAATCCCTATCCATCCATTGACACCCCTACTTGCACCTACATTCATCGTACAAAACTCCAATTTTAGCAAATTTTAGTGAACATATAACTATCATATCATGTAAGGCCGTAAGGGTGATTATTTGTACACCATCAAAAATTAGCCACACACCATCAAATCTGTTTTACAATGTTGTACAATACAACATGACAATGCATAAAAAATTGTGTATGACTAATTTTTAATGGTATAGAAATCACCACCCATTATGTAAACTGAAAATAAATTATTTTCTAGAGCTACGTACTTCAAAACTAAAAAAATACAATTATAAGCAGAAAGCGGGAAGAAAATTCGTTGGTAACTTCTAAGTACCCAACGTCACTAGTGACTCGTGTTGAAGGATATTGAAATCAATCATAACATAAACATATCGATGAACTCAAAGCTGCAACTTTTATTTAAAGAAAAACTTGAATTTAGTTAAACCGAAAGATGACGACTTTTATTATGATTAATACCCAATAAAGGTAAAGTTGAAATTGAATATAGTAGCATAATGTTACTAATAACGTAATAGAATGTCAAAAATCAAATAGAGTATAACATTTTTAGACTTATGGTACTTTATACTCCGTAATTTCCAAGCTTTATCATTATCATTATTTTAAGCTAACAATTTATTTATTTCTTATATTAAAATCAACAAATTAACATGTATCTTGAAATACAATCATGGGCCAACGCACACAAAAACAAGGCGTTAGGCATGAAGTATGGCTAAAATGTCTCCCTCGATCTTAGATGTTAGATGTTAAGGATGACAAGTCATGGTCTCGTCTTTTTCCATAATGGTACATACAAACGAATATTCTTCTAAATTAGGCTTCATATCCGATCCCCCATGTGGTTGACAAAATCAATTTTCTTAAATATGCTAAAGATCTGTCGGTGATGTAATGTTTTTAATCTTGTCATAATGATGCTATTTTAGGTAATATTTGGTAATAGGCATAAAGCTACAATTAAAAGTCATATATCCATTGTAAAGTTATATTCTGGCCATAATGATATCAGGCCTAATATGCTAGTAGTATATTTTAGTTGACGAACAAGGAATTCAATAAAGTTTATGACAAGTTCATGAACTTTGACCTAACGAATTAAAAGCTTGATTATGTAGTGAGGAACCAATATTCATGGGTACTCTTTGATTTTGTTAACCATGAATTACACTCTTTCTTTCATATGTTGGTTTAACATGAAGATATACGAAATCCGTTTCATTACGAAAATACAATAATGTTAAGAGTGATTTGATTAGTTGGATATTTCGTTTAAAGTAATTAAAACACATCAAACGAAAAAGGATTTCAGTTTCTCTAGCATAAGTAATTTGATGGATTATAATTTTATGTATTATTACTCAACCAAACGAACTAATAATGAAATTTCAGTAATAGTTCATTGAATTCTAATCAATTTCGTGAAGCAAATGACTTTCATCACAAGTAAGAATAATTATAATTTTTTGTGTGCGAATGTTAAACAGATACTTTTTTGGAAAAATATATATCTTGTTATTAAAAATTAAAAGAAGAAAAGGAAAAGTAACAATTTGAATTAGTTATATGGAATTAGTTATATAACACCCCTGCTTCTATTTGACAATATAATATAATATTTAATCGGAAGCGTATAAGAAAACATACTTTATTAGTATCCACTATTATAATGTACATGAGTTGTTTAAACTTTGATATAAAATAGTTTTACGCTATTAGAACCACAACACATGTACTACACAAAACAGGGTGTTATATAATTCCAAAATCGGGTTATCAAAAACCATATCAGAGTTAGCACTTCGTCAAACATTCCCTGCTTCCAAAAGCATCACTTTCTGACCACCCACATAATTAACAAAACATGCAGGAAGTAATATGAGGAATTAGCACGAAGCTAAGTGAGTGAATAAGTCACACATCATTCAACTTAGCATAACTACTTGTTTACACCAAACAATCGTAAACACGTATTCTTTCAATGAGGATCGGTGGCTCTTCGGATATCATAATACCCGGGGATTCCCCAAGAACACTTATCGTACATATCCGTATGGTCATAACGGACGAGATCGATAGCTAATGGTTATTATAATCAAACACAGGTTCTTCACACAACAAATGAATCAAGACCATGTGTCATTCACACAATAACCAACTAGCCCAACTAACACGTTGACCTCAATATACTGATGCACAGAGGTCACATAGCACGTAGATTTATAATCAATAACACAGACTAAACAGTCAAATAATCAAATCTATGTTTACTTGTTCCAACTAAACATGTACAACTAAATTAAACAATGAGTTCCAAATCCACTCACTGATACCTCTGACGTCTCCACACTCAGGATTCTTATATCACTGAGTCTTAGGTTGATCCGAAACATAAAATCAAATATAAGTTAGAAATTCGTTTCATATTCATCATCATAGCATATTTATCCAATCAGGTAATCCCTGAAGTCTAGACAAACAAAAGTTCAATCAGAAATGAAATTAGAAAATCCCGAAATGACGTTTAAAAACTGAAAAATGCCATTTTCGGGCCCTAGATGACCCCAAATGGTCAAAAACTGTCTAGGCTCTTAGAATAGAGCCGGGATCATTAGGTCGTTTCCGAGTGACCATGCGAATTTCAACCCAATCCGAGTTAATAAAATTGTCATCTGTCCGTTTCCCCGAAAGACTTGCGCATTTTCAAAATTTCCAAAATAAACATTTTAAAAGTCTCAGTTCGCAGTAATCTCGGTTCGCAGGTCAACTCGGTTCGCAACGCATAAATTTCAATTCGCACAACGAAACTCAACTCGCACCGCAACATTTCACTTCGCGAATCTCAGTTCGCTTCGCGACAACTCAGTTCGCTTCGCAGGAGTTCAACTCAATTCGCAAGACGAACTGAGTTCTGCGAGTTTCGCTGCTGTTTTCATAAAAACTCGAATTTAACAAAAACAAACTCAGTTTCAGATTCCTAAATGCATTTAACACTTCAGGTAATCATTATAACATCGAAATTAAGCTTCAATTTCAAGTATAACTCAATAACTCCTAAAATTCATTCTTAAAACTAAAACCCAAACTCACATTTGGATGAAGAATTGATAAGATGATGTTGATAATAGGCCTGAGGTTGTAAAACCAAAATCACAGCAACTTACTTGTTTGTTTTTTCCAATTTGATATAGTTTCATGGAGTTTGCAAAAATTTTCAAGAATAAGAAATGGAAGAAGGCTTGAGAACCTATGGATTTTGAAGTCGGTTCACAAACCGACTCACGTATTAAGTGGTGTAATTTTTATACCCGTTTTAAATCTATTGTCTGGAACTTAAATACCATTTGTGGGAAATAGTATTTTGTTTTACCGTCATCTATAACAATTTAAAACGACTAGTAATTTACTATTCACAATAAGTCCCGAGACCTATTTATTTAAGTTTCACAGTAAAACAAATAATATCAGGTTATTCATAAAACAATTAAATAAAGGAATTACCAGACCAATAAGGAGGATGTTACAAGTTATTCTAGGGATTCATTCAAGGATGATGTTCAGAGGAGAAGGGTTCCTAAGAGCAGAAGTGAGGAGAAGTAAATTGACCAATGAAAGTGCGTCACATGTCACCATAATATTTCATTAAAATCCCACTATATTTTTAATATTATATATCTACCCCTCCTACTTTCCTGATTCGGAATTTTCATCTCCACCACCACCTACAACCTTCTGCCACCACCTGCCGCCACCATCAGTCGTCGGTCAATTGCCGGATTCCGACAATGTGAACGTAAAATGCAAATGAAGTAACTTTTTATTTACTTTTTCAATATATGTATGCATAATGTAGCAAAATGCAGATGTATTAAATGCAGTAGAGTTTAATTTTTGTTTGTTTATAATTGTTTTTTCTATTCATGTAAAATGCAGCATAGTTCAAATGAATTGAAAGTAAAATGCAGTAGTGTAAACATAAGGTAGAATTAATTATAAAAATATTTGTTACAATGTGAAAAATGTAAAATGCGTTAAACTAACCGCATCTTATGCTACTGCATATTACGCTTTTTACGAAACTACAATATTTTACGCTTTTTACACTATCGCATTTGCATTAAATTAACAACATCTTATGCTACTGCATTTTACGCTTTTTACACTACTGCATTTTACGCTACATGCATTTTGGTAAAATGCAGTTGATTTTTCAAGATTTACTTTTAGATCTAGATCTTCAGATCTACCTTTTCATATTTATGTTTCCAGATTTATTCCCTCTTAGATCAACATCATGTGGTTGTAAACTATATGATGGTGACGGTGACGATGGTGATGGTAGTGGCGGCGGTGTTGATGGTTTTGACGGTGGTGGTGCAGCGGTGGTGCGGCGGTGCAACTGTGGGAGATGAAAGAGACGGAGTAGAGAGGAAGAAGACAGTCAACGTTGGTTATGTCCGGTGGTGGTTCAAGGTGACAGTGATAGTTATTTGTGGTGGTAGAGATGTTGATGGTAGTGATTAGTTTTTTTAGAGAGAAGTCAGAGGAAATATTGTAGAGAGAGAAGATGAATTGTGATTTAAAAAGTTGATGAAGTGTGGAAAGTAAGAAGATGGGGTTTATAATATTATATATCTTCAGGGGGTAAAAACGAAATACTGTGATGACATGTAGTGATTTTTTATTGGACATGTGTCTTCTCCTAAGATCCTCTATCTTCATTCAATTTAAAAAAAAATGTTCGATAGTAACTTACGAGAATATAGCAATTAAATTAATTAATGACTAGTAATCTAATGCGTTTGATATGGGACCTTAACTACACACGTCCTTTCGAGTTGTGAAAACTGCATTGCACGTCCCGTAGGCCTTCCGTCACGGTCTTCATTTATTTTTGATTAACAACCATACTTACCATCTGAATTATTATTGAGTTGGTACGTATTGTAACACCTCTAATTAAATATTCAAATTATTAAATTTAATGCAATTATATACTGTATTTATTTATGTATTTATGTTATTTGAAACAACAAACAACTAGACATACCTGAATCACTTATGTCAAAGTCTTTGACTTCTATGATTACCTCGATATTGTTATAGTCTAGGGTCTGGACGGCTTTTCAAGATCGATTTTTTTTTTTTTGTGCCATATATATATATTTTATTTTTTTTGTGCCATATTGGAATAATAAAATAAGATTGAGAACCTAGAATCATATTTCAGTGAAATTGTAAATATCAAAATAATTTATTTGAAAACTTAATAGAAAAAATCAAGAGGATCATATGACGTTATCTAGTACGTCCGATTTGCTGGATTATTAAGATATTGTTAGCATTCTTTTATTTCGATAAACGCTTAATCCTATGATCTATGTAGATTCATGACAACCTTAGAGCATCTCAAATGTATACACCATTTGTACATTTTTGCACTATAATAGTGTAAAAGTGCAAAAAATGCATTTCAATGTATGCACTAAACCTTACACTATTATAGTGCAATCAAAAATCAATGCAAAATTACACTATATTTGGTGTAACACTAAACTTAATACTAAAACACTATTCACATTAAATAATAATATATATAACAACTAAAGTGTATTATTATCATGCATTATTTATAAATTTATGATTACTTTATTTAAAATTACTAATTATAGTGTTTATTATCATATTCATCAAAGAAATAACCAAATTATAATAAAATTTTCATTTATAATATTGAAATTTTCAAGTATAATGATTGTTATTATATCTCGTGTGACAATTTAATAGTTATATAAAAGTTTTAGAAATATATTATTGAATTGTATGTTTTAAATCAATTTAGAAAGATTTAGTGTAAATATTTAGTGCAACACATTGGAGCAACTTATTTTTAGTGCAAACATATTCTCAAAAGTATATATTTTTACATTAAAATAGTGCAATATGATACACTATAATAGTGTATACATCGGAGATGCTATTAGATTGGTGCATATGGTTTGATAGTGATTGTAAGATCCTACAATTCTTCAAGTATGATTGCAATTTTAGAAATCGTGAGTCGTGACATTTGGCTAGGCTCAATTACCCTGATTTATTCAATAAGCTTACTTAAACGACACGTTACAACCTTACACTTGTACTAAACGTTATAATAAAACAATTCACCTCAACTAAAAGTTTGGCCGACCCATCACTTATATTCATGGAATTTTCACCAATTTATATTCATTTAGATCATATAATTATAAAATTATATTCCAATACCATTCTACGTATTTAAAATGTTTACATTATTATTTTAAATTGTCTTATTGTAAGTGTCCATCTAACTATTTAACTGATTAAAAAGAATTTAGTGGACATATATGTTATTCAATTAGTAAAAAGTGTAAATAGTAAATTCATAAAACTATGCGAATAGTCAAAATAAACATGTGCATTGGGACGGAGTGAGGAATATCTATAAATTACTACTTTGTTTGCTTAGATTAATACTTTATCCGTTCCAATTTATTTGTCCACATTTATATTTAAATATGTCTCAAATTAATTGTACTTTTTCAAAATCAACAAATGAACATGCTTGAAAATTGTAGATATGAAAATAATTGAAATAATAGTTTTTTATTTGGTGACATTAATTTTAGGAGGAGAATGAAGAAGAAAAATCTCACGTAAAATATGTAATTTTACATTTGAGTGATTATTCGTACACCACTTAAAATTATTCTTACATTGTTAATTGTGCTTCACAGTGTTGTACGATATAACATTATAAAGCATAGTTAATGATTTACGGATAATTTTAGACAATGTACGAATCAATCCTCTCTTCATTTAATGTTTAGTTAATTAGTGCATACAAAACGTTGTTTGTCATCCTTATTATTTGGACCCAGTTGTATAGGTGGTCCACAGCTGGGACTCACCACCGAAATCCACCGTGTCACACACACGTATCTCATTCTCATTCTCATTCTCATTCTCATCACCTAAAACAAGTATCTCCTTTCGATTCCATTATTCCATTCCATACACCATATATAAATCTAACCTTTTCTCTCCCTCTTTCCAGATCACAACCAACTACTTCCACACCAATCACCGCATCACACCTTATACCTCACGCATACCAACTTGTACCTCAACCTGGTAACTCCACAATTTCCCTTCGTGAAAAAGTCACACCTTTGAAACGCGTAACACAGAAACTAAATGTTTGCTTTAAATGGCGAAAGATGAAGAAAGAAAGCGGGAAACAGCAACAATAACAACAGCGTGAACATTCCGCTTTTACTTTCTCTCTCTAGAAGGTACGATTTCTTTCTCTAACCATTATACAAACATGTATTCTGTATCTATATGTTTAGCTTTATTCTTACGCTGTTCATATTTGTTGTTGTATTTAAATACTTAGATCTGCAGTTCATTTTTCTCTGCATCAGGTTCATACATCATTAATCATTTCAGGTTCGTAATTCATCTACTCGTGTATATGTATTGTTGAAGTTTGATTTCACAAGTTTTGATGCTGTTATTCAACTTATTCATACACGTTAGTCTGTATAATATGTTCTGAATTGTTTAGTGTTTAGGTTCATGACGAAATCTGTTCGATTTTTGATATTGTGAAATGTTCGATTTATGAGTTAGACAATGTAATGTAGAAGATATGCGATCATGAGTAGTGTGAATTATATGTGGTTTACAGTGTCATATACAAGTTTTTTCTGCAGGTTTTTGTGGTTATAATGAGTAGTGTGAATTATATGTTTCTTATTTAAAAAAATCGAGGTCTGAATGTGGCTGCAACATGTAGGAAAAGATTCATTATTAGCCATTTTGTTACGTTGTCATCCTTTCATAAGTTTTGTTTTCTGATTTGTGCTTTTGGTTCCATGAGATCTGGATTGATTGTTTTAAGTGCTTTCACTGATTTATATATCTGGTATCTATCTACACCTATGATTCTGTTTATTTGATTCATGAATGTCTTAAATACAATTATTTAGAGTTTCATAGATATGTGAATGGTTCTGTAAGTATCTGATTGCTGCCATTACGAATGTTTTAGGTGAAATGCTTTGTGGAAATGTTATTATGTAATTTGTATAGCTGTAACATGTGATGCTTGTAAAACTTGATCGATAAGATCAATTTCTTGCACCAAATTGTGGTCCCAGTAGTATTTTTGGCTTGACTTTAGTTTTCCAAATTTTATGGATCTCTTAAGTCACTATCTTGTAGTAATCTTCTACTTTCAGTGTCGATTTTTTATATATTTTTACGGGCTAAATGTACAGATTGCAACAATGACTCCACCGATTGAGACTCCAAACAAACCGGCTGACTCTCATCATCATCATCAATCACATGCTCCTCTTAATGAAAGAATACTTTCATCCATGAGGAGAAGGTCAGCTGCTTCCCATCCTTGGCATGATCTTGAAATAGGTATTTATTTAATTCATACTTTCATAGGAAAACTATTACGGAGTATTTTACAAGGATGTAGTGATATACATATAAGCGTCTGACTTTCGTAATTATGTAATGCAGGACCAGGAGCACCAACGATATTCAACTGTGTAAGACTGTCAAATTAATATAGATCAAAATTTACTTTACTGAAATCACAATCCTTGCATATGGGGTTGTGTGTGTAAATGATTTTTAAAAAATAGTTTGGGGGTTGATAAAGTAACTTCTCAATTACTTTTCACCTTCGAGTATCTCAGTAATCAGTAATTTTATATATTTTTTTAGTCATAAATTATATTGTACGCAACACTGGAAGTACCCTCCTGCTTAAATAAGTCAATATTATACGAATATGATCTCACATAGAAGTCAATACACCCATCCAGATGCTGATGACAAAGGATTTATCATAAATGTGTCTTTTTTTGCAGGTGATTGAAATTAGCAAGGGGAGCAAAGTGAAGTACGAACTCGACAAAAAAACTGGACTTATCAAGGTAAACGGAGATATTGACTGGTATAATGAGCTAGATGTAGAGGTGGTATGGGTCAAAGTGGGTCAGGACTGATTGGCTTGACCCGAAACATGCAAAAAAAGTTATAAACAGTTCAGTTTGTCAATATGATTACAGAAGCTATCTTTATTTTAGTACCAATCTATTGTTATTAATAAATTAATTTAGAAGGTTTTATGCATATAAAATAATAGTTTACATGTTACAGGCAAAAATGCACCGAAGCATCTCTACCTACATTCTCTTGGTTCGGGTGTTTTCTAACGTTTGCTTTCATCAGGTTGATCGTGTCCTATATTCATCAGTAGTGTATCCGCACAACTATGGCTTTGTCCCTCGTACTCTCTGTGAAGACAATGACCCGCTTGATGTCTTGGTTATCATGCAGGTATGTCACTTATGAAAGTGCTTTGATTCATATTTTTCAAATTCAATATCTCATCTGTATTGTGAAGTTTTGTTCTAAACTTGTGAAGTTCTTTCAAAACTTGTGAAATTATTATATCAAATTGTAGATATTATTTACTAATAGTGGTGTTTTGAAAACACTTACAGGAACCAATCCTGCCAGGTTGTTTTCTTCGCGCTAAAGCAATTGGTGTCATGCCCATGATTGATCAGGTATTATACTGTTTTGTGTAAGAATCATAAAAGCAAAAACTCTTTCAATCCTCATACTATTTTCCTGACACTGGTTAACACCATCAGGGAGAGAAGGATGATAAGATAATTGCAGTCTGTGCTGATGATCCCGAGTACAGACACTACAATGACATTAAGGAGCTCCCACCACATCGTTTGGCAGAGATCCGTCGCTTCTTTGAAGACTGTAATTTTTTAAAAACTCAACTATCAAATTTTTACGTTAAATGCCTTTGGAGGTGACAGTTCTGACCCAGTTACTTATGAATGGGTCAAATTGGGTGTGGTTTATCACAATCGGCTCAAACGGGTTCAAAGTCGTTCAAGTCGATTTTATAAACCTGTGCTTATTATTGTGAATATCATGCGTTTGTAATTTTAACCACCACATTAATTATTCATAGAAAAATGGACAGAAAAGTGTTTGTGATTGAACCCAAACAGGTCCAACCCGTACAAATAATGTTTCAACCTGATCCTGTAACCCAAACCCATGCATCTTACCATGTCTTAGTTATTTCGAATTTGCATCCACTATTGATGTATATAACTGTAAATAATCTTGATTATCTTGGCAACAAATTAGATAAGAAAAATGAGAACAAGGAGGTTGCCGTCAATGATTTCTTACCTGCTGCTGAGGCTATTGAGGTGGTCAAACATTCTATGTAAGTAGTGTCCTACAATATGTTTTCCATTTTCTCAGCTCAATGGTATCTCAATTATTCCGTCATCCTTTGATGCCTAGAAGTATAAACGGAATATGGTTCAAACAGAAACTGACTGTTGCTTTGACCCTGTTTCCATAATTTGAAGGGATCTGTATGCAGACTACATTGTGGAGAGCTTAAGGAGATAGAAGAGGATATTTGCTTCATATGAATTTGAAGGATGCTGTCATATAAACTTTTGCAAATTCTATATTTTGGTCAAACCTGCACACATTCATGTGTGCCTATAATATGATAGGGTGTAATCATTTCATTGATATATCGTGATGATGATGTCGAAAACAATGAAAAACTCAAGAAACACGAGTTCATAGTAACTAAGAAAGCATGTTCGATTGTTACATATATTCTATTTTTTCTATTATTTTTCATTTGATGTATTGACTATTGACCACGTGTAAGGGAAGAAGTTTTCATGCACTTTGAAATGTTAAAAAACTGTTTTTGCTCGCTTTGGTCGTATATATTGATTTGATTGACGAAGAAGAATCTGTTTTTAGGATTGTTCAATCCAGAACAATAATTGTATGATGATGTGTAAGCGATGCCATCAATTCCAGTTGCATCTTATTCATTTGAGACCGATTTCTTCATATGAATACTATCCAGTGGCTTTATTCTTTGGTCCAAATCTTCGCCGTGGTTCCAAAGTGTTTAAATGTTCTAAAAGTATTTGATATTCGTCTGAAAGCCAGTAGAAGACTAGAGGGCATGCGATGAACGACTAATTGGAAAACTGGTGAGCGGATGTGCAGACTGTAATAATATTATTATAGCCTAATCTTACAAATCATTGGGTAAATGTGCACAAGTTTAACTCAATAAATAAAAAGAAACCAGATGGAAGTCATAGTTCTCTATGTTGATACCATGGTGAAGATTGACAACTCATGAAACATGTACCGAAATCGATAAGATATGTTGTTCTGAATTAAAATAAATCAATGACGACATGAGATGCTTATAAATGTACAGTTTTACTTTTCTAGTGGTCTTTACAAATTTCAAGCATGTCTTTTGGCCTCTTGGAATGAGTTCGTTTGTTTGCATCCCATCCCATTATAATATGGGGAAACATTCTATACCGTCTACGAATTTACAAGTTTTTTCTCTAAAGTTTTTGAATTCGACATAAGTAGTCTGAGTTTTTTTATACAATACAAAAGTGTGTGTAGTTTCAACTCACTAAAAATATTCTCTAAATATATTCAGCTCAGAAAACCATCAATTGCAACGGACTTCCGGTTACTATATTATATGTGCATCACGTATGTTTCATCATATTATAAGATCGTAAATAAATAACAATTTTATAACTTTATACTTCAATCTTATAACTTTAATTTTCTCGCGATATATAGATAAAAGACCCATAAAGTAATACCAACAAATAATGATAACCATTATCACATTACATCTAAATCCCTTGTCACCCCATCATCGCGTAGTTGACACATGATTACAATTTCATTTGTAGTTTGTGATAAGGTTTTGGAGGTTAAAAGACATATCATATAAAGAAATTTCCAATCAATGTGCAAAACCACAAAATATATTTCTAAATAACTAAAAGTGTACATAATAGAACAATCCAAGGACCAGTTTTTAATCTCACAGTTTGCTCTCAAGAATTTCAGGATATCAGTTTTTTTTTTTACATAAACCTGAATACCTGATAAACCCTTTCTTTACCCCCCATCTTCCCCATCAAAAACCCTAAATTATTTCACTCAAACCCAACGAATCAAAACCCAAAATTTTAGTATTTCAAAAGATGAGTTCTTTCACAAATACATCGAATCTTGATAACCTATTTCTTCAAACCCTGATGGGAAGACTTCAAATTCGCCCCCAAAATCCCTTGCAACCCCAAATTTCACCCCTTTTTAACCAAACCTTAGAAGACCTTTTATTGGATACAATCAACAACATCTCAGATACTGATACTGATCATGATGATGATGACAATGAAAACGGTATAAGCAACAAAACCCAGCTGGCAAAGGAAGAATCAAAGCTTGAAAAAGAAATTATTAAAATAATTCTTAGTGGAAAAAGTGAGGAAACCCTAAAACCTAATTCGGGTCAAGCAGTTTCGATTGGGGAACACCATATTTGTGTTGGGTATCATGTTGAATCCGGGTCGGAGTATCGGGTTTGGGAATGGCATGGGCATATTATGTTGTTTGATGATGAGAATGGGTATAATCCTGAGTATATTTATGGGAATTACTTTGAGAGATTGAGAGTTGTGAACGGGAAAGTTACGGAGACTGAAAAGGTGGTTAGAGGTGATGATAATGATGATGATAAGGAAGAGAAAAATGTGAATTTTGGTTTGAAGGATTTGATCGGGTTGAGTGAGGATTCTGGGACGGGGAGGATACTTCATCGCAATATGAATGCTGGGTCATCATGGTATGTCTCTTGATCCCACTTGTTTTTTGTTCAAGTATTTTAATTTGATTTGTTGTTGCAAATAAAGCATGTGAAAATGCAAAAGAATATGATAGAAACAAGTAGTACAGTTTACTATGGTTTATTTTTTGAAATACATTTTGTTAATATTAAACTGTTGGTGATTCTGTTTTTTACATAAATAGCTAGGTTACATATGGTTTACAAAGTCATTGACTCTTTAGTATTTGGTATTAACTTTGGCATTCTTAAAATCTTCGTGGAAATCACTGACTATTTATCATGTATTTTTTGATTATTTGAGTTGATATTTTCTTTAACTTGGATGGTAACTAGAGTAGTAGATACTTCGATAGGTCTACCTAAGGATGTATATTTTATCTAGTATTTAGAACTATTTTTTCCAATTAATTTGTTGTAAACATATACTAACAGAAGAAGAAAGTAACATGGTGTTAGACATTCAGTAGAGGTGGCATTATTAACCCTTATACATGGTAATAGGTTTATGTGTGCATTATTTTACCTGTAGTGGGTCAAATGGATCAATATTTTAAAACTTGATTGTAATGGAATGGGCCAAATTGTCGAACCGGCTTGAAGTGACCCAAAGTGTATTTACATGTTTAGAGACTCATAAGTGGTATTACTAGAAAATACTAGACTGTGTAAATGTAGATTGGTTTTTCATTAATATATTCTTGAATCAAGTTTTGGTAGAGGTACAAAGATGTTTGCAAATTTGCAGATTAACCCAACCCAACCCCACTCATTTGATTTATATTAAAATTGCCTGTTCGACCTGTTAGCTAATCTGACTATTTTGCCACCTCTACGATTTGGTCTAGTGATGTATATTTGTATATCTAATATCTGTCTGTGTACTGCTTAATAAGTTGGTAAAGCATACCATAAAGTATCTAGGATCAGTTAATATTTCCAATGGAAGGATAAGAACAAAAATTCTCGTTGTAGTTTTAATGGGTTGCAGTATCATATATGTATATTAGGTTGAAATCTTGGCAATACTTCATGTGATTTTGCATGACTTCTTGTAACTCTATTGGATACTTAGTGTTTTTTATCAATATGAATAGCACTTTCTTAAAATCTATACTTGGTTGTTCTACACTTCTACTTCTGAATAGCATTTTCTTTGAAGAAAAAGAAAACAGAGAATGGGTTAAGCACTACATATACTTTTAATTGTGGTAGCCTCTGATAAGTCTTTTCTCCCAGGATTCTATCAGAAATATCTTTAAAGTGACATCATTTGGTCTAATAACAATAAAGTTGAAGTTGTAGCATGCAAATGCAATTGAAATATCCAAAATGCATTCGAACAATCATAAAACGGCTTGAAATTTATGCTATTTTCCTAGTTGCTTGTACTATAATGACAAGTTTATACTCCACCCACCCCTTTTTTATTATTCTCCACGTTACTGTTGTCGTTTGTCCCGAAAAAATCATCAACTTTTAATTAAAAGAGTGGTAATTAGTGACTACTTTTCTTATTTTGGTTCTTAATTAGTTATTGCCACAATAAATAGGGAAAGATTTATAAAAAAGATAACATTAGTTACTAGTTTTTAGTAGGTAACCAACATTGTTCCGCTAATTAAAATGATTGGAAATGTAAGTTTAGCAACGAAAAGGATTGGAAGTTAAATTATATCAACAAATAAGGTAGAATTAAACTGGAAGCAAACGATACTTTGTTTACCTTCATTAGAAATTTTGGTAATTTATGTTACCTTTCTGTTAATTGAACTTCCAATCTATTTTATGAGTGAAACGGCGTTCAGTTAAATTGCAACGCATTTCCATCTTGTATTAAACGTAAGGGTAAAAAATACATTTTGTTGGTGGGTAGTAAAAAAGGGACAGAAGTAATATATAGCTGCATGTGTTGACACTAATATATTTTGCACTCTAATATCTGGTATAATTTGCAGGGTCTAGCGGGACAGCTTGTATCAGACAGTTGTGTGCACATCCTTGTGGAGCATCCTATATCACAGATTTGGGGTCCGAATAACATACCTTAAAAGTAGGTTTCTAGTGCAAGATCAAGATTTTGATACTTCGTGAGCAGACTATCTTGTGTTCTTATGTCCATAAACTCATTTTGCTGTACTCAATATGCTACCAAGAGTGGTCCTATCACTTTTGATTTATATGGAAGCTTTGTATGTTGATCTTTGAAATTTTGCTTATATGTCGAAAAAACATGTGTTCAGATGCGTTTCTCGTGCTTTCATATAAGGTCGGCCTTTTTTAACCGATTCCTTAATAATGCATAGATTGCATCTATGAGAAGCAAAGTCTTTAACATTACTCATATGTTGTTTGGACATAGCTTTTGCTTAAACTTCCGTATTTGACTGCGTATCGTTGTATCAAAACCATCTTTTTGTGCTCACTTCACCAGTAGACTACACCGTTCTTTTATTAAATCCCCTAAATGATTGGTCCAATGTTGGAAGCTCAATGCGAGTTTAACATAGAATGATGAAAACTTCAGCTATAAACATCCGTTTGCTTCTATCATTGGCATTATGTTCACAAACAGCTTGCAACAGTCAGAATTGGGTAGTTAGAATTAGGTCAGTGTATGAAAATAAATGTTGCATCTCAGTCTCAAACAATTTTACATAAATTTGACATTTGTTTCATAGAAAAACCAAGTTAATACAACTTCCACAAAGCGTATCTACGAGTACAAAGAAGTATAAATGCCAAACGAAATGTGTTATTCTCCTCTCAACAAAAAATTTCATAGGCGTATTGTATATTTACGATTGTATGAAAGGACTGTTCCATTGCACAAAGCTAGGCCTCTGCAACTGAAGAGTGATGAAAGCTTGAACCATATCGATTGGCAAAACTACTTCCACAAAATAAGTCTGGAATCGCTAAATGGAAGTCGATAGCACTTGGCTGCCTCTCTGAAACATGGATTACTTCTTGTTTGTGTTCACACAGCTTGAAGCCTGTGCTTTTACGAACTTGCTTTTTATCTTTACCTTTGCTTCCTCTTGATGATTTACCCCCGGTTTTCTGCTTACTCTTGTACTTCTTACTACCATGTTTACGAGGCCTGTTGAAAGCCATGTGTAATGATGGAGCAGGAATTGGATCGTAGACGTCTGGTGCCCACTTCACAGTCAGCTTCTTAGGTGGAGCTACTCCACGTTTCTCACGACTACCTTTCATGGCAGATACATGCTTCGATGGGTTCTGATATAATTTATAAATGCTCGACAGTCAGTTTTGAATATTTAGCATATGAAATATTTGCACATTAAATATTACATGGCAGGTTAGACCCTTCTACCTATTAACAGGTCGATTTGATTTATGTTTAATGGTTAATGGGCGAAACAGGTAATCAATATAATTGGCTAGAAGCGAAATGGGTTGAGTCAATTTAAAACGATGGACCTGTTTTGACTAGTTACCCAACCAGTCGAATTTGCTATATCCAAACTGGGCACAATATACTAAAACTCCAATCACAAAAAAGTTAGTACTCACAGGTAGAGATGGAGTACCGGAGCAATGTGGGTCGATAGTTTTAGCATTACCATCGTGTGTTAAAATTTCACGGGCTATGACCTCTGAATCATCATTTATTTCCCCCTTACGTTTCCCTCCTACAAACGCTTCACGAGGGGTATTTATTTCACTCCGAGGAACCGGTTGATGCGCATCTTTCATTTGAAATACGCCTTTCTCATGGAGTGGTACAGAACACGAAACGCCTTCTGCATCCTCTTTGATATTTAGAAACTTGCTAGCTACATATGCAAGTCCATCCACAGAAAATTCACCCGCGAGTTCGTAAGCGGATTCAAGGGTGGTAACATCCATACAGAACCCATGAAGGCTGTTGACATCATTAACTGCGTAACCGATGTGAGAGCAAATGTCCATTTGCATTGAACACAGACTGCAAATTGTAATTTCCGATAATGTCAACAGTTATGACTCCAAACCTACAATCTATGACTGATGACATTTACATTACAGTTTACACATTACGCCTCTTTTGCTCATAATATTCGATTAATAAAACAATAATTGCAATGAAAATCAAAAAATAAGTTACCTTTTTGCCGCCAAAATCAGAGATGTCCGTCCCAACAGAATTATGATGACAGCGGGAAATTATATTAAATAAAGAAGAGATTGATAAAGACTAAATTAAAGACGCTAATGATGAGGGTTTGATCGTTAACTAAGATTACCACGACGATCACTTTTATAAACACGATAATGTTTTTTCAAATTATAACAACAAAAATCATTATCATCATCATTATTATTATTATGATTATGATTAGGTCGTGTAAGTAATTCGATAACTGAAGGCACCGAATGCATTGTTCGATGCTCTTCAAACCCTAAGGATCTTACAAAAACTAACCACCAAACCCTAAAACTATAATCGATTCAATACACAATTCGAATTAAATTGAAGATGATGAGACAAATTCAAATGGATATGAGACACATGATTATTGATTGACAATTTTGACGCAAGATTTGTATAAACTGGTTGCAGAAATTTGAGGATGAAAATAAATTTTTATGGTGAAATGAGCTTATATCTAAATTCGGAAAGATATTTGTGTGCATATAAAAAATACAGAATGGATAAGATATTTGTATTTTTTTTATCAATAATAATTTGGAATCACACATTCACGGTGTGCTCATTCAAAGTGGGAAACGGGAATGTGAATTGAAAAGGATTGAAAAGGGAAGAGAGATAATAAGGTAATACTAAGCAATGCAATATCATTTTCTAGTAATACATTTGTTATTGATGAAACTTGATTTATGGTGATAAATTGGGTCGAGTCAAGTTGACGAGTTTGAAGTACCTAACTTAAACCCAATATGATTTGATAAACGGGATGGTGGGTCGAAAGTACCCAACCCAGACATGATCATTATTACAGGTTGGTGGGTTAATTCCACATCAAAGGGATCAATTTGATGGGTTACGTTTCGATTGACAGTTTGACCTATTAAACCGAACCTTGACCCGAGCTTAACCCAAAAAATCAAACTGGTTGGCGGGTTTCGAGTAAATATCTGTTGGTGGGTTGGTTTGTGTCAAACGGGTCAAATTTACTGGCGACTAGCGGGTTGACCCGTTTACCTGAACCTTGACCCGATCTCAACTTGAAAAATTACAAGGGTTGATAGGTTTCGAGTTAATATCGTTTGGTGGGATGAATTCGTGTCAAACGGGTTAACTTTCATAGTTTGCTTTTGGGTTGAACCGTTAACCCGCTAACCCATACCTGAACTCGAGTCCGACCCGAAAAGTTAAATAGGTTGGCGGGTATCGAGTTTGCGAGTAGAAGGATTGAGATAAATATATAAACATTATATGTCGACATAATGAAAGGTAATGATATCATTACCCCCAATTTAGTGGGGAATGGATGATTACCCATTAATGGGTCACGAAGCATTCCATTATAGAATAACAAACAACATTATTCATTATATTTCCTATTCTCCACCCCTAATATCATCAATCAAGCACCACCACATCCCCACAAAATTTGGACTATTTTCTTATTTATTTTTATCATTTGATCCGTTTCACAGGATCTATGGAATCAAATATTTAAGGGTAAAATACATGGTTTGTTATAATTAAGTATGCCATTATGACTCATTATACTTCGTATTTGTACTGTATTGAATTTGAATTGTATATCAAAAAATTAAAAGAAGTAAGAGTTGAGATTGTTACCGTTGATTCTCTCTAAGCAACCATTTATACGATCCCATCTTATCTTTTTCATAACCAAAGTTCACTTTTGATATTCGTGCACCACCCTTTTTAACATGCAAGTTGTTTCAAAGGATATACCTACTTGTTTACAAGTAGGTGGACTTTTGTTGGTTGTAGATATATTTTTTAAATTATTTTTTGAATACGATAGTATATATTCAGTGGCAGATCTAGGATATCAAATCACGTGGGTCAGTAACTTAGTAAAGATGACATAATGAACGAGTTAAACTTGTATGTATTTGATCTGGTTGGGTCGGATATTTCAATACTAATTACTCCATGTACAAGAAAAGTATCATGGTTAATAAGAAATATTGAAGTATGAAATTAGTAATATATCAAATGAAGGTCTATTAAAACCCATTTCATTTTTTTTTATCGAGTGATTGCTATGATTGCTGCTAACGATGATATTGTGTCAGGTGGATTGTATGTTGGAGTTGTACCTTTGTATGTATGATTTTCACATTTGTTAGGTTTATCTATTTACATCTATATTACTATTTATTATTATAAAGAAAATATTTTATTAATAGAATTTATTTTAACGAATCTATATTTAATCATCATCATTTTTATATTTGAATTGGCAAAAGTAAGTCACTATTAGTAGAGTGGATGACTCATGACCCTAACGAATTTTCTATCCTAACATAAATTATTTTTGATAATTTTAAACATATTGAGATTATTAAGGACTAATTTGGGAAAGGTGTATATTTATAGGGGGTGAAGATATGATGGGTAGTAACTTGAGTTTATTTTGGCAAACTGTTAAATACTATAGGGGACTAATGTGAAAAATCTATCATCTCTTTCATCTATCCTCTCCAAACCCATTTTGACTTTCACTGATTTCTCCATTAAAGAGCCAAAAGGAATATTTACAGCCTTTTTAAGAGAGTTGCAAGTCTTCAACAATGAGAATCAAATAAGATAAGGTGGTTCACAGTCCAAATTTAAGGTAGTTCATCAGGAAAATTCACTAACTATTTTAAAACTATTTTGAAACTAAGGTGGTTCACATGACCAACCTTATAAGGCACTAGATCCGCCCTTGTATATATTCCTTATGGATTCATACATACAAAAGATAATATGTTAAATTCAATATTGAATATATGATTATAGGCTAAACTTATATTTGATAATTGATAAAATAACTACTACGTATAATTATTTATTAATGGTCAGTCTTAATGATTAAAAGAAAACGAACAAACTTGGTTTCCAATAAAGACAAACTGTATGATAAATTACAGAGATTGTGATGTGGTTGTTCAGATATTCAGAGGTCATCCCCGAACTTCAATAAAAGCAATAACCGTCCTTATGGTTGGAAAATTTCTCCCAAATTCATCCCTCATCCGTTAAGTCTAAGGGGTCTTTTGTTTGGACTTATTATGTCTTAAAAAGTAGTAGTTGTACTCCCTCCGTTCCAAATTAAGTGTCTCATTTTAACTTTTAAAAGTCATTATTTTTCAACTTTGACCTTAAATATTTTTTATTGTGTTATATAATACTTAGTGCAAAATATATGAATGGATTGAGTATTAAATGTATTTTCATTGGTATAATTTTCATCAAGTATTATATAACACAAACAAATATATTTAAAGTCAAACTTGAGAAATAATTACTTTCAAAAGTCAAAATGAGACACTTAATTTGGGACGGAGGGAGTATTATTCAATAAGATAAAGACTATTAAGATGTTTTGCTAGTTTTTTCTTAATTAAGTCTTAACCTAGCTGAATAACCCCTTATTCAGTGAGTGTAACACCCTCAGATTTCGGGTTGCGAAAGCGGTCGGGTCGGGTGTTACCAAATCAAATATCAGAAGCACGAAGGTAAATAATGAACGACTCTAAATGAGACGTTTGAAAATAGTTATACATTTTCAAAATAAAAATGCATACAAGTTGCGAGTTCGCAAAATAATTTCAATACATGATTTGTAATACAAAAGTTATGCAGAGAAATTCAGTTGTTTGAAAACATGCGACTCGAGCTATCAAAGCTTGTAGCAATCCTAATCCTGCTGGGCACCTAATAACACGTGTTAAAATAAGTCAGCTATAAAGCTGGTGAGTTCATAGGATTGTTAGTTGAAACATAAAGTATAAAACCTTATATGTTTTAAAAAGTAGTTCAGAATCTACGATTTTGATATGTATTGTATTGAAATTGTAACACCAATGTGTATACATCCTACAAGGTATTTCATACCTAAGTGACCGTGAATTGTACCTAAGTACATAAATATTTGAGGCAGTTCGTGCCTGGATACCTATCAGGTATTAAGTAAATCTATCAACGTAAGGCAATACATGCCTAAGGACTATCATGTAATTGTATGACCACGTCATATGAAGTTGTGTAATAATTGATGTGCCACTTGGCATAGCGTGTTGCATCCAGCAACATAATTGTAGTCCCACGGACTATGATTGAGTATTTAGTCAAATACTGAGTTGACGGCCTTGCGCGAAAGTTCGCCGATTTGTTAATTGTACGGATCACGAGCATAAGCTCGCCCATCCGTATATGTGTGTGGATCACGAGCATAAGCTCGCCCATCCATCGAGTGTATCGCTTTACCGCGATATCGTACTTGTGCCCACTGCAATACCGTGGCATCGTTTTGTGCCTAACTGACATCGACCGAATTGCTCGCAAGCAAAGTATGTAATTGAGCCGGCAGTACTACGACATGCCCGACTTGAATAATTGAGCCGACAGTACAACGACATGTCCGACTTGAAAAATTGAGAGCCGACATTACTACGACATGTCCGACTTGAAAAATTGAGAGCCGACATTACTACGACATGTCCGACTAGTGTAAATGAGAGCCGGCAGTACTACGACATGTCCGACTAATTTGATTATGTTTGTATACGTGTATGTATACCTATATACATAACTAAATTGTAGGTGGCACCAAATGCTCGAGATGAAGTACAAGCATGTATATATATATATATATATATATATATATATATAAGTTAAACCTTCAAATACCTCAGATAGGGTATCATGTAGCACATAAAGTGGATTTATTGTAGCTAAGAATGTATATACAGTACTTAACTATTTGTTGTGTCGCAATAAGCCTAGGTATGACTAATCATCACCTAGTTGTTTTGGTATTAGTATAAGAGATCCATACTAACGTATATTTCTAATGTATACTCCTAGCCTCAGCTTAGCAAGTATATTGAGATCCTTGGTTGTTGTTTACTTGAGTTCAATTCCAGTTTAAAAGTCCCGGAATATATATGAGCAGTTTTAGTTCATAAGGGGAAGGTCAATCCTGTAAAAGTCTAGTTGTTGCCTTGAGTAGGTAGGACTAAACAGTCCTAGTGTGGCTGATAGCATTTTTCCGTGACAATATGGTCCGGGTATAACTGATAACTTAGTTAAGTTACGTAGTGGTAATTGTTTGCCAACAATCTAATCAGTGTACGGTTATAACCTATCTAGGTTAAGTATTAATATTGTTCGAAGACAATATGATGGGTGTAATTCCTAAGTATTACACATTTCGTATTACATGGCAGTAATATAGATAAGTGTGAATTATAAAAAGTTATTATTATAATTCGAAAACAGTAGTTGAGCATGCGTCTCACCCTGAAAACAGTAAAACATTTGAAATAGTGTGGCTATGAAACTCACCTGAGGAGTTAGCGATTCTACGATACGCTCCGATGGGTACCTCCTAGTGTTCTAAACACGTGAGGTTATATGAGTACGAGACAAATCAGTTTGTCTTAGCGAGTTGTGTACTTTATGTTTTTAGCGACACTAGGCTAGTGTCGCTATAGGCGACACTTAAGATTGACGTCACTTGGGAAGTGACCCTACGGGCGTCACTAAGGGGCGTCACTTAAGACGACACTCAAAGGCGTCACTATTTACGTCACTAAATGCACTTCCATGCGGTACTAGATGCGTCACTAGTATGCGACACTTACATGCGTCACTTAAGCAAGTGACGCTGCACTGCAGGTCTGTGGGCGACACTTCCGTCTGTTCGACGGGTTTTCACCCAAAAACGCAATCTAGCCCATTTTTAGGCCGAATCTTGTTGTTATAATGTTAATACATGATATATTAAGTGTTTTTAACATGAAATAACAAAGAAAAGTGGATGATTCCTTACGATTTGAAGATTGAAGGTTTGAGGATGATGATGAACTTGATGGTGATCTTGATGAAGAAGATGAAGATGAAGATGATGATGATGATGACGATTTGCTGTTGTTTTTTATGTTACTCTTGTTGTTGTTGTTGATTATTATTGTTGTTCTTGTTAAAAATTTAGAGAGAAAGATGAGATGGAGAAAAAGAAGAAGATGATGAGAATGAGGTGGGGGTTTGGGTTTTTGTTAAAACTCAGATCCCCAATTTGGGGACTGTGATCTCCAACCACAGTATAAAATACCCGCATTTTGTACCCGATCGTAATTTAAAAAATTATTTTAAATTCTAAGATTTATTTGTATTCTTTCTAAATGTTTTCGAGTGAAAGTATTTCATAAAAGTACTATCTTGAAATTAAAATTTAGTAACTTGTTTTCGCGCGATTTCAGATAACTTCAATGCGTTTTTAATTAAAACGATTTACATTTTTGAACACTTTGTTATAATCGTAAATAAAAATACAATTATTTGAAGTTTAAATTTGGCGCAAAAATTGACTTTTTGACCAGGTGTTACAGTAAGATATTTACAATTGCTTAAAACTTCTAACTGAGACTTTTTTTCCCTAACTATCTATATATTAGTGTCTCGCATAAATAGATTTCATATGTTTAGTTTACGTATAAACCAATTTTGTTTCCTTTTTGGTTCATGTATTTTAGTTTTCGTTGTAGTCATGACAATATATTCATTAAAGTTATTTTTGGTTTCTAAAACGTTGTATCGGAACCTCTTGTAATTTTCCTTTTTGTTAAGTGGAGTCTTTTGTAACTCAATGTCGTATTCATGCTATTTGTGTCACGTAATAAAATGGTTAAACACGTGTATTCAAATGTTTGCACTTTTTATTTATCAAACGATCTTAATATTATGTATTCAGATTTCAGCTACTAACTCTTATTATTCAAAACTGATTTTCAGATTCAGCTTTTAGTATTCAGAAAAAATAAAAGACCTCTAACATTTAAATTGTTAAATCATATAACTATCTTACCCTTCATCTCCTTCATCCTTGCCACTAATAAATAGAACCCGAATAATATATCACTATTCGGTTTTTATGTGATTGTTTCGCATGAAAAGAATGTATGTTTATTTCACTATTTTGTTTATTTCACTGTCATGTATGAACAAAATCATTGATTTGAAAGTGTTTGATGAGGTTGTGTTTTACATTCAATATGTTTTCCTGCTTGTCTTAATTTAATATAAATCTTTCATAATCTTTTTATTCGAATCAAATGAAGGTGCTGCAAGTTAAAAGTAAATAGTGAATATGAAAGTGCACAAAGGGTGTTTGATGAAATGTCTGAAAGAACTTAAGTTATAAGGTATGAATTCTGGCACACCTATTTTTATTTTGAGAATACTAAATAGTATTTCGAATACTAAATGACATACTAAGGAAAACAAATTTATGAGAATTTGAAATTCTTTATCTTTCTATTTTTATATTGAATATTATTGCTAATTTATCATATTGTTTATATAGTTTTCTAGAAGGTTTTTATT
The DNA here is from genome assembly GCA_963422505.1 of Pseudognaphalium luteoalbum. Classification (NCBI taxonomy): domain Eukaryota; kingdom Viridiplantae; phylum Streptophyta; class Magnoliopsida; order Asterales; family Asteraceae; genus Pseudognaphalium; species Pseudognaphalium luteoalbum. Next base: position 21,469,969 of record OY730192.1, read on the forward strand.
GGACGTTGTCATTGAAGAAATTTGTTCAATTGCTAAATTCAAGAGTTTATTCATGTAGATCATGAGGTTGGATGATGGGTTTTTTATTGTTACCATCTAATTGATGAAATTTCTTAATGAAAAACATGTTTTAAGTAAGAATATTTAGTGTTCCATTGTATGAGTATTTAGTTGTTTATGGTTTTAATTGAGGTTACATTTAGTAAATTGCTCACGAGTGACTTTTGTGATTATAGATACATTGACATGCCACAAGCCTTGTGTCAAAGTAACTTTTGAAAGCATGTCAATTGTATCCAACAAATTGGGGAGGTAATGACAATTTACTAGACCAGTAGAGATGAAGGTTGTATTTATCATTGCCCGAGATTTTTGAAAGTTTGGGCTTTTGTTTCAGATTCAACTACAAGGTGAGATAAAGTTGTAGGGCTTGCTTGCTTCCTTTTATTCTCTGCCTTTTTGGTGCATGTTAAATTAATTATATGTATAGTAGATTTGAATTAAGGTCATATAGTCAAAATGACCTCATGTTACACACACACATATATATACATATATATGTCAATTTAGTTGTTATATATTATAAGTAATCTATGCATCTATTACTTTTTTGTTCTTATTGTTAGATGGTTGCAGCAACCAAGTTGCAACTACTTTCAATGGAGTACAAGTCAATTGTCACGAACCTACTTTCAATGTGCGTTTTTTGATTTATTATCTTCTAAACTTGTGATTTATCCTTTCTCCTCACCAAGTTTTCTTTAGTGTTTGATCTAGTATGTGATTTCTTCTAAATGTGTGAGTTTTGTTTTAAGTGTGTGCTTAAATGTGTATGAGTTTTGTTGGGATGGTATGATATAGGGCTAAAATGACTTGCTATATTTGTTGAAGTTTTTAATTTTCTATTTGTTGTAGATGAAGATCTTTCATCTTGATCGAAAATAAACATTATTTAACTGGATTTTTCAGTTCAACTTAGGTAGTTTTAAATGTGATTTTAATCATGTATTGGTTCAAAATGGGCATGGTTCTTCTATTGTTTACTCATTCGGATATTATATTTACACTTATACAATTCACATAGAGTTGGATTTGATGAAATTGAGAATGCAAGTCATCTTGATCAAAAGCTAGGTCAGAGATACACTTTGACAATGGTAACTTAAAAGAAGCACCCAAAGGAATACTACGAAGTACTTTGGATATGATAGTTGTTTTTGTAGACCTAGCCGTGGTGTAAAACACAAAGGTTAGATTTTTTTTCTTAAGTTAACTTGAATTTCATGAAATATAGTCTCTTTCTGACATTATATGATGTTGAAATTTGATAGTCAAAGTTTTTATTTTAAACTTATAGTTTGATGTGATATCTGAAGTTTTTTGATGATTGTGTTGTAGTATTGTTTTTTATTACATGAACATGTTAATGCTAGTGCGTATGTTGTTATATTATCTATATAATGGTAGTTTTAAGAGGTAGGAAATTTCACTTTAAAGGGTTTACTAATGAGGAATTAGCCTTTCGTGATTGATCAAATTTGACAATATTGAAAAACAATTCTATCATTTTGGAAAATTTCCTTTCATTTGGCTAGGGGTTTGTGCTAAATACACAATTTGAAGATTTTTCTTAAAGAGTGGAGCTTTATGTTGCATATTACAGAATAGTGACTTTCTACTATTACAATTGTTGTCCTTGAAGTGCCACCGCATTGAGTTCGTGTACGTTTGATTAATTTTCCAAAGAGAAAAGTACCCATACCATAGTGATCAATTGCAGTCCTTTAACTACACAAAAAGATACTTTCTATGTTTTGATAATGGATAATACGATTCAGTTTATTATATGTCCCTTGTGGCTCATTGGATTTTATATCTTTTTATACATTTGTTTTGGCTAATTGGACTAACGATTATGGTTCATGGATTGACCTAATTACAATATTTTCACTTTGCATTGATGAGACTTCTCAATACACCTCAACTATTCATTCACTGTAACTTAAACAATATTAGGTTCACGAATCTTGATATCTGTATGTTTATGATTGAGGTATGCTCTTGAGAGACGATATACATATAATCATGTACAAGGAGACCCTTAGTCTGTTTGTATGTAGGAATCTAAAGTTGCGTTTAATTTATTTATCAAATTTTCATAATATTTGATGATACTATAATCTTAATTTCATTGTATAACAATATTCGATTAAAAGAATGAATTAAATCAAAGATCACCAAATTATTTCACTTAGAGGAAATTATATGATGTGTATTGCATATTTTTTTTTAAAAAATTCTTATTTTAAAGAGCACATAATATATAATTTTTGATATAAACTTTTTATCAAATACATTACATAATTTAATTTTAGTGTTAAAAGTAAAATGTTCATTTCTACCGTTTCTATCATAACAAGGGTTCTTAGTTAAACATTTATACAAAATAATCATGTAAAATAAATGACTACATAGGGTGAGGTTCAAATGAGACTAAAATTTGTGTGAGACTAAGGGAACCAATGATATCATACCACATGTACAAAGAGAATGTTCCATACTACAAAACTCATTTACCCCAAACATCAATTATCTCACAAACGACAAATCGAAAAATCATGAAACTTGCACCATAATTTTCAGCGTTTTATCCTCTTCGATTTGCCGTCCCTCAAGGCATACTTCCGACGAATTTTTTTTCTTCCATTTTTTTGGTGGGTTTCATATGTTACTTAACACATGTGTTAGAGTGTTGCGTTTAGGGTTTAGGGTTTGGGGTTTAGGGGTTAGGGTTTAGGGTTTGGGTTTTGGGGTTTCTCCCCGAAACCCCAAAGCCCAAACCCTAAACGCTTTATAAAACTCTAAACCCTAAATCATACTAAACCCTAAACTCTAATAAACCTTAAACCCTACTAAAATATAAGATCTAAACCCTGAACTCAGCTAAATCCTAACCCTAAACCCTAACCATGACCGTAAATAAAATGTACAATCAATCACTAAAACACATGTGTTACTAATTTATAAAACCCACAAAAAAACTAATTTTTTTTTTATCGAAAGTATGTCTTGAGGGACGGCAAATCGAAGAGGATAAAACGCTGAAAAATATGGTGCAAGTTTCATGATTTTTCGATTTGTCGTTTGTGAGATAATTGATGTTTGGGGTAAATGGGTTTTGGAGTATGAAACATTCTCTTTGTACATGTGACATAATATTATTGGTTCCCTTAATCTCACTAAAAAATGATGACTCATTTGAACCTTACTCTGACTATCTAATCTAATCTGAATCTGATCTGAATTATGATCCAAACTACTCGATTTATTGATCTCCCTATCAAACACTCGTAAAACCAAAAATAGTGCCCATACCGATCAACCAAACACCCCTTTTTTCTCACAAAAAAGCGCCGCTCACATGTCTCTTCCTGATTGGCTAACTCCCACCCACACGGATCCCCATACCTCACCACCCTCCGATGAAACCCAATCCAACGGCCATAAACCACCCACAAAAGAAAAACAATTCAACCTCACCAAAGCAAAAAGAAAACCATATATAAATATCATCACCCAATCCTTTCCTATTTTCACGCACCCTCTCTCTCTCTATCTCTATATCTCACCTTCAGACAAAAACAAGTCACCGGAGAATTTGATAATTCTTCTATTTTTTCTATTAATTTTTAATTTAGCTGTTGTTATGGAAACCGGTGGAAAGTTGAAAAAAGGTGCTGCCGGAAGGAAAGCAGGCGGTCCTAAAAAGAAGCCGGTTACACGGTCCGTTAAGGCCGGTCTTCAATTTCCTGTCGGTAGAATCGGCCGGTACCTTAAGGTCGGACGGTACGCTAAGCGCGTCGGTACCGGAGCTCCGGTTTACCTTGCTGCCGTTCTTGAGTACCTTGCTGCTGAGGTATCGACAAAAATTAGGGTTTTATTTTCATGTTGTTTGATTTCGGTTTATTTCTTATGTGTTTAGTTGAATTTTTTAATGATTGTTCATTTTATTGGCAGATTTGCGTGATAATGTGTTTGAATTTGTTAATTTGTTAGAGTGAAGTTAGGGTTAGCTCGATCTAGGTAATTTTAGGTTAGAGGTTGAAATCAGGTATTACAGAAATTAGTAATTTATCCTATGCATGAATTTAGTAATTATACAGGTTAAATAAAGCTGTAGTTGCATGAAAATCTTTGAAGCAGATCAAATTGGTTTAGCTCGAGTCAAGTAATATTAGTCTCACTAATTTATGATTTTAAAATCAATTATCTATAACTGGAGATTTTAGGTGAAAATTCGTGACCTAGTTTAAAGAAAGTTAGTAATCCCTGCATATAGGCTATAAGACTGCTGTCCTAAAATCATTTACATTATTCTAGGTTGCAAATTGTCATTGAAGTTACTTGATAAAGCTGGATTTTGAGATTTACTTAACGTGTGATCTTGGAATTGTGATTAGGTTTTGGAGTTGGCTGGAAATGCTGCTAGGGATAACAAGAAGAACAGGATCATACCGAGGCATGTTTTGTTGGCTGTGAGAAATGATGATGAACTTGGAAAGCTTCTATCTGGTGTGACCATTGCTCATGGTGGTGTTCTTCCTAACATCAATCCAGTTCTTTTGCCGAAGAAGGCTCATGAGAAGGCTGCAAAGGAACCTACCAAATCTCCATCAAAATCGACTAAATCACCAAAGAAAGCTTAGTTACTGAATGAAATCAATCCTCTTTGTATGTATGCCCCTTGCTTTTGGTCATCCTGGATTAATTGAATCATGTGGTGTTTTTAGTTAAGTTGTAGACTGATTGTACTTGTCTTTGTGCATGTTAGGAGTTCTAGGTATGAAGAAGGATCTATCTTTTTCTAAATGACAATTGTTAATTTTCTCAATCTATAATGTCCTTTAAGCATCAATGTGATGGCTTTGACTGTATGAGATAATTGTGTAATGCTCAAATAATCAAGTGTCTTTCTTTAAATATTTGGTGATGTTTTGGGTCTTTGTTTGTTTAATGTGTACTGCTTTAATTTTGGATTGAAGCTCTTTATTCACTTGTTAACCAGCAAGACATTGGGCTCTTTATTTGATGATTATTGACGTATAAATGTTTTTGGATAGAAGTGTAATTATTAGGTCATTGTGGTCTAAAAATTTGATTATGGTTTGGTGAAATGCTGTTCATTCTTGATAGATATGTTCGGCTCTTGACCTATGTTATAGGTTAGATCAAGGTTGTTATGATCGAGATTTTATCTAAAATTGTTTTCATTTGCGTAAGATTGAGATTATGATCGAGATTTTATCTAAAATTGTTTTCATTTGCGTAAGATTGAGATTGTAAGATCATATTGTAATAAACATTTAATATAATTTAAAATGAGATTTTAATACGGAGTATGATTTAAAATGATTATATGAGTTTGGTGACGATCTTATGACTGATTTTCATGGTTGTAAAAGACAGGATTAGTCGTGGATTAGTCGTCCAATTATGGCTACCGACTAATCCATGGCCAAGTCGGTCAGAAAGTCGGTTAAAGACGGGTCAACATGAAAAAAACGGGGTTTTGGGTCAAAAAGCGGGTCAAAGGCGGGTTTTTGGTCAAAAAGCGGGAAAAGCGGGTCAAAGACCGGTTTTTGGGCTGGTCAACTTTTTAAAAAATAAGTATTTTGAACAATCAAACTACAATGTTTATGTTGGAGTTTTTTTTATGACAACTATGTTAAAGTTTATGTATATCTATGTTTATCTTTATGGTTCTCATCTATATTTATTCATATATAATAAATACCGGGCTCAAATGAGTCTGGTAATTGGAATGAGTACAATCTAAATCCCTTACGTGATTCATGTCTCATGTTGTAAGACCGGTCGGTGGGAGCCTTAGAGGGCGTTTACCTTTGAGTTGCACTCGTTTGATAAAACCATTCTACTTAGATGGTAACTTGTCTTACTGATTGTCATACTAAAATAAATGTCAACTATATTGAAAAAATATATAAAGCTTACTCTTCCAATGCTCGAAGTCACGAAGCAGTCTTGTAAGAATTCGAAGACAAGATACAAATGAAATGATAAAGTAAACATCTGAATCCCAAAGTCCATATAAGAGAAGATTCGGTTTCGGTAACCCAATAAAGGTTCACGACAACCATTCCAAAGGGGACATAATGCCCAAAGGGAGTCCTAAAGCAACTTATCTGAGATGAGTGTAACAGATTGTTCCTAACAATGGAAAGAACAACCATATAAATGTAGAAAAAGTATTCAGTATACACAACACCTATACACATACATGCTCTCTAACCCATACATGATCTCCCACAACCCTTTTTCCACAGCAACGGGAAACTGAGAGTCAAACTCCTTCTTCATGTTCTCTGTGTTGCGTGCAACTGAAGATCACAATTATGGAAGAGAAGCCAACATATCAATTGACGCATAGTCAAACTAGATGTAGAAAGGAACTATCAGGTAGGTGCTCGAGTCAGATCAAGGATCCCAAATGAGTGCAAAATAACAAACAAAGGTACAGAACAGCTGAAGATAATAGGAACCACAAGCCAGATTAAACAAAAAAGTAGAATATTAAATGCAGAAGTAATGATCAGATGGATATACCATCAAACGAACAAACAAACAAGAAAACACTGGTATAGCTTTATCAGCTGCATTTCACTATATCGATATATAAGAAACGTGAGTAACAGCGCACACAAAAAGATAGTTCAACAAAGATATTACCAAAAGCTTAGATCATTGTTGTGCATTATACCCAGACACACCAATAAGTTCAGACAAATAAAGAAACAAACAATGCTCATCAAAGGAACTACAAATTATGAAAACGAGACTGTCTTAAATCTATGAAACTGATTCTTTCAATTAGGTTAGCATGTTACTCAGTATCTATGAAGTAACTCATCATTTGAACGTTTATCACAATTCATTACCATCTTCCCCACTTCCATTTGATGCGTGGCTAATATATAAGTTACAGGTGAGCGATCTACAGTAAACTTCCCATCTCTTTTCTCTTTGTCCATTGCTTTCAGCTTCGACTTTGACTTGTTTGGACTAGCTATTCCAGCAAGCCCTAATATCTCTCGCCGCCTTAAACTCTGCCAAGAAACAGCTGCTTTACGTTTCATCTTATGGTCCCACGCAATGCTATCTTTGTCCCATTTCTTGATCTCATTAAGAGACAAACCATCATTTTCTTTGACTTCATCTTTCATTCTTGGAACAAAAAAATCAGGCTTTGCACCCGCAACTGCCATTCTTGGCAAACCCAAAGTGCTAACAAAGGAATAAGGTGCATTATCTCCCTTAGCTTTTGAAGATGAAAACGCAGATATAAACACGTCCTTCACATCTGTCATTTTGCTTCCTACAGGTGAGGCTTTACTAGTAAACGGGCTTTTTGACCCGTGAATCATACCTTTAGGAAGACCAACCACTACATGATCCCTTTTAGGTACAGAAGAAACCACTTTTCTATCTTCCAGCATCCCAGGCAAAGAACAGAACGAAAACTGACCTTGACTATTAATACTCATGCTAGGTAAGATCTTACGAGGTGGACCAAACTCTTCCACTGTGTTGACTTTCTTGAGACGGTCAACCTCCGCCACCTCCTCCCATCTCACCACCGCAATGCGAGACGTACGATTTGGGTCATATTCTATCCTTTCCACAACACCAACGGATGAAGTGTTTCGTTTTAGATCAATTGTTCGCTGTGATCGTTTTGCTCCACCTCCTCGGTGGAAAATCGTTATACGACCTGCAGAGTTTCTACCAGCAGACTTCCCTTTCCCAGAGACGAATTGTCTAAGCGGCCTATCAGAACTGACAACAGTTTTAGCACCTGCAGCAATACACTCTTATTATAGTATGTTTACTCAATAAAAACGTAATAATCTATCCATTAACGATATAAATCTCATATATTTACAACATACAGTTATGCACAGAAACATAAACTTGTCACATATATCAACACAAATTAACATTTTAATTACATACAAAACCTTAATGCAATATTAGGGTTTCGGGTGATGGATACAAATAATACATACACAATCATATAAACTAATAAAAATTAACATTCTGAACACGAGCAGAGCCTTGATGACATGTTAGGGTTTTAACTTTCAGGTATTAGATGCAAATTATAAATACACGATAAAAAATATAGTCGATATGAATTTACATTCTGACACTAATTTCAAACTTAAATCTACTATTTTTTCCTATTAATTCATTTCTAATGCACATGATATTCTGAATCAAAAGTTCAAATTATAAAAAACTTACGGCTGATAGTGTGTTTGGATCTAATCTGGGAGTTGTTAATTCCTGAAGTAATTAAGAAAGATGATCCGCTAACAACGCGGCGACAGTATGATGATATTGTCATGATCGATAGCAATTCAAATCGATTGAAACGGGGTGTTAAATTAGGGTTTTTGCCTTTTTGGTTATCGTACCTCTCTGCTTCCAACTTTTATTATTTACACTTTACCCCCGTGCAGACTACAATTCTCTTTAATATGGTCCTTTATCTCTATCACCATTTATTTGTATGGTGAGTTTTTTTTTTAGCAAATCATATATACAACTTTTTAAACATATTTATTTATTTATTTATTGTTGTTATTGCTATATTTTTATTCTTATCTTATCTTATTCTTATGTTTGCTAATGCTACAAATATGAAAACTTACATATCTAATATAGTTGGCTATTACTAGAGGTGTCAATTTTAGACTCATTGGTTAATTATGAGTCAATTTGGTTAATATTCGGAAAGGGACGAGTTTGTTAGTCTCCTCCCTATTTTTTGGATGGGTCTAAATGAGTTTTTCAATATAACCTTCAATTGTGTAACAATTAACCAACGGGTCTAGATGAGTTTAACGGGTAATTTTTTATTTTTTCACCTCATTGCATTTTTTCCATTTGTCACTCAAATAAAAATAATCTGTGAAAACCTGATGGGTCAACCCGACCCAAGACTCATTTAACCCAGACCTGTTTAGACCTATCTTTCTAAATGACCCATCTAGACCCGAATACATTTACACCCAATGTCATTTAGACCCGTGACCCGATCCGACCAATTCATTTTGACACTTATAGCTATTACTCGTATTATTATCTCCATCTCAATTTTATTGTTCATATTTCTTTTTTGTATGTTTCAAAATAATTGTCTAATTTCAACTTCAACCGATTAAAAATTGTATAAGTGAAATATATTGAATTCTTATTGGTCAACAATATAATTATTGTATCTTTATTACTTTATAAAACCGTGTGTAAATTTGTAGTAGGCAATCAATTGAGATAGAGGGAATAATTATTAACATTAGCATTAACAATTAACAATAAATTACAATAGAACAAGATGTAAGCCTCTAAAAGCGTTCATTTTCATGGATTTAACTCACATCCTTTCCTTCAACTTTATATTTTAATACTAGTAAATTTTAACGCCGTCCAACTTTATATTGATTTTATACAATAATATTATGTAGTTTATCTTCAAAGTCAAGTTATCATAACGTAAATAAAATATTATAATTGTGCGGCCTACTTCCAAAAAGGTTAATATTGATTTTATACGGAGATGAGATCATTAGATTACATAAATTTATAAGTGTATGAAAGTACCAATCATATTGTGTCATGTGTACAAAGAGAGTATTCCACATGTACAATACTCATTTACCTCTAACATCAATTATATCACAAACGACAAATCAAAAAATTATAAAAATTGCACCATATAATTCGTCTTCTTCTCCTCTTCAATTTGCCGTCCCTCAAGGCATACTTTCGACAAGTTTTTTTTCCTTCTTTTTTGGTGGGTTTCACATTTTAATAACACATGTGTTAAAGTGTTAAAGTGTTGCGTTTAGGGTTTAGGGTTTGGGTTTTAGGGGTTAGGGTTTAGGATTTGAGGTTAAACCCCAAACCTCAAACCCTAAACCCTTTACAAAACGCTAAACCCTAAATCTTTCTAAACCCTAAATATTTCTAAACCCTAAACCTTGAACCCTTCTAAACCCTATACCCTTATAAACCCTAAACCATCAATCATACTAAACCCTAAACACTAAACCCCTAATCCTAAATTAAATGTACAAGTATATAGTAACACATGTGTTAAAAATTTATAATACCCACCTTAAAAATGAAAAAAATAAAATCATCGGAAGTATGCTTTGAGGGGCGGCAAATCGAAAAGGAGAAAATGACGAATTTAATGGTGCAATTTTCATACTTTTTCGATTTGTCGTTTGTGTGATAATTGATGTTGGGGGTAAATGAGTATTGTAGTTGTGGAACATTCTTTTTGTACATTTGACACAATATGATTGGTACTTCCATACTTTAATAAATTTATGTACTTCCTTGAACTTTTCTCATTTTATACAATAGTTATACTTTATCTTCAAAGTCAAGTTGATCACAACGTATATAAAATATTATAATAGTGCGTAACTGATTATAAATTTACCAAGCTATTAGTTGTTGAATAAAATCCTGTACGTTCAAATAACAAAATGCACTAAAAACTTAGATTTAAAGTTACATATTAAATATAATAATTTAGAAATTGACTTAACATTAAAAGTAGATATTGAAAGTACTTAGTTTTTAAATGTCTTATAGCACCATTTATAGATTTTACACTCATTGATTTATAAACTTTTAACAATATCAAAATCCAAATTTTGTTTCTTTTCAATATCTTTTTTAGGAAGAGTAACTGATAAAGGGCATCACGTACCATATTATTAGAATTATAATTAAATTAATAGTTCTTTTTTATTATTGATAATTTTAGTTTTGATAAATAGATAATTTAGCCTTTGAGAAAAAAATATTATTTTGTATATGTACTACAAAAGTGTAAGCATAAAATTAATAGATTTTTAGGAGGTAAATTGATTAGTTAATTAGTTATGATTATGGTTATTATTATTATTATTATTTATTATTATTCATTTAATAAAAAGAAAAAGAAGAATGATACGTCACTCTAAGATTGCATTTAGTTTTCTTTGTATACAATTTAAGATGAAGAAATCTTCAATTTCACATGTCAGTAGACAAGATAAATAACTTTTCGTTTTGAGTTTCCATTTAAGTTTATAAATCACGGCCTCATTTAACCTTTGAAGTGAAATGGTCCTTTCACCCATAATCATTCAGAAATCAAAATATGAAATAGAAACAATGTTGCTTATTTTTTGAGCAAAACTGCAAACTCAATCATGGTTACCCACAATGATTAGATGTATTTCAAATGATAAGTACGTGTTTTATTTCAAGAAGTTACGATTGAATATCCCAATACGTTTCATGTTCAAATGTTCTTATGATCTGGTCCAACGTATTACTTAATTTTTACAACATGTATGTTATTTCAGTGACTAAAATGAATGATCATGTTTTAACATTGTGCTATCGTGCATTTGACCTGAAATGTGTTGACTTTTTTTCTTATGTGAAAATAGCCAACCATATTAAGCGTCTTTAAATGATGTAATCATGTACTATCGAAGTGAACCGTCAATTTGATTATTGTGTTATTAGATTAGATTTGATTCTAGAGAAACTTCAAATTAAGAATAAGAAAAAATATTGGCAATTATACTTTACTACTTTTACGTCATAAAATACGTGTTCTAAATCATATACTTTTGGTTGTGGAAAAAATGTCCTTTTTTCTTTTCATGTTTTGTATTTAATTTGTTTTTAGAGTAGAGTTCAAGTGAGTACATCAATTTTGAGTGAGAATGAGGGAACCAATGATATTGTGCCATATGTACAAAGAGAATGCTCTACATGTACAAAACCCATTTACCCCCAACATCAATTATCTCACAAATGACAAATCGAAAAATTATGAAAATTGCACCATTAAATTCAGTATTTTCTCCTCTTCGATTTGCCGTCCCTTAAGGCATACTTTTGACAACTTTTTTTTTCTTCATTTTTTGGTGGGTTTTACAAACTTAGTAACACATGTGTTAGTGATTGGTTGTACATTTGATTTGTAGTTAGGGTTAGCGTTTAGGGCTAGGGTTAAGGGTTTAGGATTTAGGGTTAGTGTTTAGCAGGGTTTAGGGTTAGGTTTAGCAGGGTTTAGAGTTACGGTTTAGGGTTTAGTATGATTTAGGGTTTAAAATTTTGTAAAGCGTTTAGGGTTTAGGGTTTAGGGGTTAGGGATCAGGGTTTAGGGTTGGGGGTTGAGGGTTTGGGGTTTCGGGGCCCTAAACCCTAAACCCCCAACCCTAAACACAACACTTTAATACATGTGTTAGTAAATGTGAAACCTACCAAAAAAGTTGAAAAAAAAAACTCGTTGAAAGTATGCCTTGAGGGACGACAAATCGAAGAGGAGAAAACGTTGAATTTAATTGTGCAATTTTCATAATTTTTCGATTTGTCGTTTGTGAGATAATTGATGTTGAGGGTAAATGAGTTTTGTAAATGTGTAGCATTCTCTTTGTACACACGACACAATATCATTAATTTCCTAATTTTCACACAATTTTCAAGTTTCATTTGAAACCCACCTTTTGTTTTTAATCTAGAGAATTTTGGAAATAACAAACAAAGTTAACAATAGTAAACACCAACCGGTAAGTGGCCCATCCAAAAGCCCATTGGTACATACTTGAAGCCCATTTTTCAATTCGAACGCTTAAACACCAAAAATTAACACAATTTCAAGTACTGCTTCTTTCGTTCCTTCTAGCATTTTTCATTTCAAAAAGAAAGTTAGAAACCCTAGAAACAAACAACACTACCAGCTTCTGTAACAACTGATCCACACGCCTAGGGTTTTTACTGTACTCTCATCTACAACTATGCAATCACCGGTTCTCGTTCTCAGTAAGTCTCTCTATCTTTCTCACACTCATACGCACACACGTATATATGTATATATTTGTGTATATCGAAGATCAAATGTTGTGATCTCGTGATTTGCCGTGTATATTTTTGATAATGATCGAGATTATGTTAGTTTATACTGATCTAGTTTCAACACTACTGTAACACTTGTCAGAAGTTAGAAGTTTATTAGGTTTAGTATTTCACGAGCTCAAACCCGGACTTCCGTCGATTTAAAGATGATTTTGGTTTTTTTGTTGTTGTATGATACAAGTGTATTTTTGAAATAATTACTAAAAGCATTTTCACAGAGATTTGAATTGTGCGGTTACTGTTATGAAGTTGTAACTGTAAGTGACATGTTTTTGAATAGATGTTACTAACTACGTTCTTAAATCGAGTGTACTGCTAAATGCATTATTGATTTTTTATTATTGTTAGCGTTATTAGTATATAACTTGTGGTAATTTTGATACGGCTAGCAACTATACAACATGATCAAAATCCCTTACTGCCATCAATTAAGAAGCCAATTGCTTTAATTGAGTAAGTGTCTTTTTTCTTCTAGAAAGAGTTTTTGTGGCCTTAGTGCCTTACACGCTCTTGAAATGTTTATGTGCCATGGTGTTGATCTTAATGCTGTTCCTGTTTCATGACAGTAGTTCTGTTTGTAGAATTAGGGAAGTCTAAATTTGCAAGTTTAAACCGAACTTAAAGAATGAATTTTTTTGAATAATATTAGTTTTTACAAAAGAACTCTTTATATGGGCCTACGGGGAATATATGTCTCCATAGCACGAGAAACAGATTACAAGGCTTCTGTATCTTTGTTGATGAATATAACATGATGGCCTTCATACTAGCTGTCTTTGTAAAGTATGAATCATTTTACTTTGTAATGACTGCTCATACGTATTCTTATTATATGCGCAGAGGATTCGCTCACTCGTGAATCTGGAACTAAGGTGCACCATGCAAACATCCAAGCTTCTAAGGTACACGTAAATTTGATTGTACTGTATTGTTTAGAATATTCATCAAGCCTACTAATGAAACATGAAACCCTAAAGTTATTTTAAATCAATGTTAATAGCTATGTTCGCTACTTGGCTCCACAGAATGAACTTATAGAATACATTCACTGTCTAACGTCCTAGATTCTAGGCTGTCTAAATTGAGATGATCTATTTGATATAAGCTTCTGGCGTAATGTTGTTTCGATCATATATTGACTCTTAGCAGGACATCGAATATAAAAGGAGACAAAAAGTATCTGTAGCGATAAAAATATTTTTCTAGAGATTTTTGCAACGAGTTAAAACCTGAATAAGCAAACGGATGTTGGAATGTTCAGCCAATACTTTATTCTATGGCTACCCATAAACTACACAAATGATTTGGTGCAGGGTGAAACATAGAATTTAGTCACCGCTTGATAAGCTGAAACCAAGTTTATCATAAGAATAATTACGAGTATAACTTTTATACTAATAGTAAAACATAGCTGATTATTTTTATTGGAAGTACTCTTTCAAACTCATTATCTAAGCGTAAATTTATTTTCCATATCGTTTACAGGCCGTGGCTGATATTATTCGCACCACCTTGGGTCCAAGGTCCATGTTAAAGATGCTTCTCGATGCTTCTGGAGGTGCTTACATTTTAAACATATATATGACATAGATGTGTGACACACATATGCATATATGTGTGTGTGTATGTATGCTAGTAAAATTTGTTTACATGTTAGCCATTGTGTTTTTGAACATGAGATTATAATGGTGACCATCTGTGTTTTTTGTAGGTATTGTGGTCACTAACGACGGGAATGCCATTTTGCGGGAGTTGGATATCGCTCACCCGGCTGCAAAGGTATTTATGCTGAATTATTATATATAATTACAATAAATATGATTAAATCATCAATGTTTATTTCCATCTATAATCTTAAACCCTTGCTACCCCATCTGGTAATAGACTATTAGTAGATTGTATGCATCCTATATCTTCATCTCATTTTCTTATAAAGCTTCTTTGTTCTTTAAACCTTTATGTGATCTTAATCTTATTCTGTTTCTGAAACTAACTGTGAATTTATTAATTATTTCAGTCCATGATTGAACTAAGCCGCACACAAGATGAGGAAGTTGGTGATGGAACTACATCAGTTATTGTTCTCGGTATACCTTTCTTAGGATTTTTTTTTTTTTTGTTTGTTTTTTTTGTTTTCTAGTGTTGTTGCTATGGGTTTGCAAAAACAAGGCAGGCCATCTTTTTTATATACAATGAGTCTTTAATTTTTCAAATTTTAAATCTCAAATTAAAGCGGTTGGAAACTGTATATATGCTTTTACTTTATCTTGCTGATTGTTAAAATTCAAATTTCAGCTGGTGAGATGCTTCATGTTTCGGAAGCTTTCATTGACAAGAAGTACCACCCTACAGTTATTTGCCGAGGTATCTTTTCCTTGACATGTAAACTTTATTCTCAATCCTACTAAGTGTTTGTGATATATGCATGGAATTAATGGTTATGCTTTTTCAGCTTACAACAAGGCTCTTGAAGATGCTCTTGCTGTACTGGACAAGATCTCCATGTCTATTGATGTGAATGATCGTAAGCTCCGTCGTAATCTTATTTTTTATATCTCATATATATTCATGTGTACTCTCTTGCTCAATCTTTCTTGTATATTGAATATATCTAGTTTATGAAATTGCATATTTGCATCTTAAAGGTATTTGCTAGAATACTATGGGAACCATTTTTATATGATCAATGAGACAACGACAGTAAGAAATGATTGAGCGTGCTTTGGTTCCTATGCAGGTTCAATGATGCTGGGTTTGGTGAAGAGTTGTATTGGCACAAAGTTTACCAGTCAATTTGGGGATCTTATTGCTGTAAGTATTATATTTCTTTTCACTACCTTTCTTTTCCTCCATCTAGAATTGAACAGTCTACTATCTCGGTGAGTATGTAAAGATGGCTCACGTATATATAGAATTGATGTCCCTTAAAACTAGCAAGAGTGTTTTATGCTTCTTGTTTTCCATTTCCAGAACCTATGAATCCATGTAGATTGTAATCTTCAATACAATAATCTCGAGTATTGTTTTAAAACTTTAGGCGATTATTTCAGTGCTTTTATAACAGAATGACTAGCAGTGAAGTTTTGTAATTTATAAGTTTAATTCATTTGGTTGTTTACTGACCGTTACATATGCAATCTTGTAGGATCTAGCACTAGCTGCTACAACTATAGTTGGTGTTGATCTAGGTCAGGGAATAAAAGAAGTGGATATTAAGAAATACATCAAAGTTGAAAAAATCCCTGGTGGTCAGCTAGAAGATTCCAAGGTTCTCAAAGGTGTGATGTTCAACAAAGACGTAGTCGTCCCGGGTAAAATGAAAAGGAAAATCGTAAATCCTCGTATCATTTTACTAGATTGCCCTTTAGAGTACAAGAAGGGAGAGAATCAAACAAATGCAGAGTTGGTCAGAGAAGAGGATTGGGCAGTACTGTTGAAAATGGAAGAAGAATACATAGAAAACCTCTGTGTACAGATACTTAAATTTAAGCCCGATTTGGTGATTACTGAGAAGGGACTTAGTGACTTAGCTTGCCATTATTTCAGTAAAGCTGGAGTCAGTGCCATTAGGAGATTAAGGAAAACGGATAATAATAGGATTGCTAAGGCATGTGGAGCTGTTATTGTGAACAGACCTGATGAACTTCAAGAATCAGACGTTGGGACAGGAGCAGGGCTATTTGAGGTTAAAAAGATTGGTGATGAGTTCTTTGCGCACATTGTGGATTGCAAAGACCCGAAAGCATGCACGGTTCTTCTCCGAGGTGCTAGCAAGGATCTTTTAAATGAAGTTGAGCGGAACTTGCAGGTAAATCTGTTGTTGTAATGCTTGGAGGCGGCAAATTTAAACGACTTACTATTAAATGGGACAATTCAGGTTAAATTCTATTCAGAGTGGTCAAATAGGAAAGTGAATGGGCTGAAAGAGTCAAATAGTCTTTAATGAAAAACAACTTAAAAGGAAACATGTCAACTGGGTTGAGTGGGTCAAATAATAAAATACGGAATAGCTAAAAAGGAAATGGACCAAATTCGTTGAATGCTCAAACAAAAAGGCTCATATGGAACTGGCCAAATGGGTTGAACGCGTGAAATGAGTAATAATTTCCAGAGTGTAATCTCATGAATGACTTCACAGTTTTTACAAAGAACACTTTTTCCACAGTGTTTTAGTACGTATATCTCATATCTTATGAATCATTTTATGCCAAATGCTTGATCTTTGTCGGAATTATGTACTTGTTATCATATCTGAAATGCAAATATTTAAATTGCTTAGTTTTATGGACAAGCAAGGTCAAACGGACCTGTGCATAGAATTACATATTACATTTAGTTTACATCCAATGTAAAACCTTTCTGCTCTTGATAGGATGCAATGTCGGTGGCTAGAAACATCTTGAAGCATCCAAAACTTGTTCCTGGTGGTGGCGCTACCGAGTTGACTGTTTCTGCTACACTGAAGCAGAAGAGCTCATCAATTGAAGGCATTGAAAAGGTAATTCTGTATTTTCTTATTGACGATAAAATATAGTGAATATGAGGCAATCTTTTCATGTTATGTCTACATACTACGTTTGTATTGATTTCTATTTTCATTGAAACAGTGGCCATATGAAGCTGCAGCTATAGCGTTTGAGGCTATACCAAGAACATTGGCACAGAACTGTGGTGTAAATGTCATTAGAACTATGACTGCTCTTCAAGGGAAGGCAAGTTACCTGTTTGCTTTACTTTGTGTTCGCTTTACATCTTAAATGGCAAAAGTTTGTTTTTGCATTTGTGTTATTGAAACTTTAGCAGTTAAAGTTGACCCCAAAACAGAGATTAGACCAAGTTGGTTTATCTTTTTAAGCAACAATCCCTTTTGTGAATATCTAATTTCTCTAGAATTTATATTTTTGTACCCTTGTAGAATTCTGTTTATGACAATTTTGCTTCTTATTCCGTTACAGCACGCTAATGGTGAGAACGCCTGGACTGGGATTGATGGAAATTCAGGTGAAATTGCCGATATGAAAGAACTAAAGGTGCACTCCTCATTTCTTATTCCAGTATTGACCTTTTGTTGGATTATTACCATCTTTTACTTTATCTTTTTTGTGGTTTTGTGTCTTTATATAGATCTGGGACGCTTATAACGTGAAGGCACAAACCTTCAAGACAGCTATTGAGGCTGCTTGTATGCTTCTTAGAATTGACGATATTGTCAGTGGAATCAAAAAGAGGCAGGCTCCTACCCAACAATCAAAGCCCACTATTGAGACAGGAGAAGATGCTGACAACGAACAGATGATTCCCGAGTGAAGTGCTACCAGCATAAAACGTTAATCTTGTTCTGTCAGCAAGTTTTTCAGTTGATCAATTGCAATATCTTAGTGTTTTATTGCTATCCAAAATTTTGGTCATTATCTTTTGTGCTAGGGTTGCTTTGCTTTGTTTCTATCTTCTTCTGACCACCTTGAATCTGAGTATTTGATTTTCATTTTGTACTGTTACTTTGTATATTAGGTTTAGTGGTAGAATTTGTATCCCACATTACGTGGGTTTCTATGATCCAAAACGGTGAGGGTTAAGATGCGTGTATGTGGTGTCTTTTGGCTGTGAACTTGAGTTTTATTATGGCCGAATTGGATCTACGGTTTTGAAATCAGACTTGTATGATTTTTTTGATGCAGCTTTTCCGGTGATTGTGCCTAAAGTTAAACTATAACCAAGGGTCTTTGGCTTGATGGTATTGTGGATTGGGTGCTTAAAAATTTGCTGTGAAACGTATGACGGCAAAAGAAATGTCTTGCAACTTGTAATGCATCTGATTGTTATCCCAGCAAATTGAATCTGATAATCTGATATCATATACCACATTCTTATGATAGTTTTGCACTTTTGCATTGTTGGTGGAATATTTAAGAAATTAAATGAAACTGAAAGGTGTGATACTTTGATTCAAAAGCTATCAACTTGCTCGAAGATATTCATATTCCTTTAAATTTCAATTTACTTGATGAATTCCAGTTTCACCAAAAACATTCCGCAAAACAAAAACACCGTTATTGTATGTAACGAGGGAATGTGCCCGCGCTCAGCTACGATCATTAGTCAATTCAATACAACAAAAGTAACCTTCCAAATTACTTTTCAATCGTGTAACACTTCCACATTTAAATTAAGAGTTCGAATAAATGTAAAAGATCTGATAGTAACAATCTTATAATCTTAATAAATTATATATAGGAAATATTATATGATATCATCAAATTATCAATTAGCCAATTAAATTCCTTAATTCTGTCCAATTAACTAAAATTTAGGATTCAATAAGAACAAAATTATATCCTTACTAATTATATCCTTACTTTTAATCACCAAATTAACCAATGAGAACAAAATATTCAATACTAAAAAATTATAATATTCAATACACGGGTTTAAAGGCTATTAATTATATATACTATAACTATATTATGTTGAATCAATATGTAATTAATGTTTGTATATATATTATTTATTATTTATTTTATATTATAACAAACAAATGTTATCCAATATTTGTAACATCCTCGACTTGGGCTTAGTAGAATTACGGTATTTTTCTTAATTTATTTGCTATTTAAATTGTAGTTACAATTACTTGGCATTATTTGGATAATTTAAATTAATGTGTCAAATAGTCAAACGACTTATTGTGATAAATGAATTATTGCTTGTTTTAAATTAATTTAGATGACAGTATTATAAAATGTATTTTCTCGCAAATGATTTTAGGTTCCAGACAATAGGTTTAAAAGGGGACTAAAATACACTGAATGATACTTGAGTTAAATGTGTATGTCGACCTCATTTTCTTCATCCTCTGAGTTGTATCTAAAACCTTAAGAACACACATATACACTTAGAACTCATGAGAAATCAAATTAACCATTACTTGGAGCTGTGATTGTGACTCTACATCTGATTATCATCATCATCTTCTTGTTACTAACTCCATTGTAAGTGTATTATACCCATTTTCATGTTTGTGTTTAAATTGATTGTAATTGAGTTAAATACATGATGCATGTGTAGATTTTGAGGTTAGATGTTATTGTTTGTTGCTATACCATGTTTATGGGTAATGTCTAAGGTTAATTTTGAGGTAAATTCGTGTGTGGACTGTGCATTTCATGTTTTTGAAGTTTTGGTTAGAAGCTGGTATATGCAGAAACAAGTACTGATCTGGTGAATTGGTCTTAGCCGTTCGGCTAAAACTAGTTCAGCAGATCGGCTGAGTAAAGATAGCCGATCGGGTAAAATGAGCCGTTAGGCTGGATTAGTTCAAAAATCGACCAGAAACTCACCCCTGAACTTGTGTTATGATTTGATCAAGGGGTAACCGATCGGTTCAACTTGAGCCGATCGGGTAAAGTACCTTAGCCGATCGGCTGGGATGTCTGAGCCTATCGGGTATAAGCTGGACATGATGTTTTTGTGTGTTGTAATGTATTTTAAATACTCTATATACATGCATATGTTAAACTAAGTAACTGAAGACAATGAATGTGGAACGTTGTGATTATTATTAAGTAATGTAGTTGCGATGAGTTGCATTATTTCAAATGGATACCTAACTCGTTAATTGTTATGTTTCAGATAAATCAAAGACTCAATAATATAAGAACTTTGAGTGAAGACTTTGGTAATAAGGGTGAGTGGATCTATGACTTACGATCTAAGTTATTTGTAACAATTTGGTTACAGCGGGTAAATGTAGTTTTACCGTTTTTAATTACATATTGTCATGATTATTATGAATTATGTGATTTATTCAGAGGTCAATTGCGATTGGGTTGGGATACTATTACTTTGACAACATTAGTGCTTTGTACATGTGTTGTTTATTGAAATGATGTTGAATGAAGTAATAGTACCCAACTATCGGTTAGATCACTGATTTGGCCTTCAGTGGTTGTAAGTGTTGCTTGGGGGTCACCGCGGCAGTAGGGTTCCTCAAGGACCACCGATCCTCTTGACGTTAGTTGTTTATGATGCTTAGTTGTAAACAATTGTTAAATTGAGTTATGTTGTTAGTTATTGATCTATTCACTTAGCTTCGTGCTAATCCCTCCTCCTAACTCCTTGCAGGTGATCTTTTGTATGTGAGTTGGCAAGAGTTTGGGAAAAGAATGTTTGACACCGCTTACTCTGTTTTGTCAAACATTTTAATAGTTTATTATCATGTTGGATTTAATAATACTAAGGCGTAATATTTAAATGTTTGTACTAAGTTAAGTGTTTGAATAATATTATGTGGTTTGTACTTTTATTTTAAATGGTAAATCATGTTGTAATTATTAAATATCGCTTCCGTTATGTTTTTTTTTTAAAAAAGAGTAAAAAAATAGCCTTGTGAATGGGGTGTGCGTTACAATATTAAACTACATGTTTGTATTTTAATGTAAATTTCAAAGGGTTAAGCGTATATATCGTCAATGAACTTTCATTCTGAATTGGGTAATGAACTCATTTTATTACTATGTAGGTCGCGAGCTTTCAAATTTTATGTTGAGTTAGGTAATATATATTAGGTAGCATTAGTAAAATTGCTTTTACCTGGCATTACAGTATTATGTCATACATATTACCTAAATCAACACCAAATATAAATAGTTCGTAACCTATATTAATAATTAAATGAGTTTCTTAGCTAACTCGGTACAAAAGTGAAAGTTCATTGTCGATTTGCAACTTTAACCCAAACTCAAAACAACTAAGAAGTACTATACTTTTATGGGTTTAACCAGTTAAGTTTTTTAGTCATGATTCACTCTTTGAAGTTTACGTTGTCTTATTGGTTTAACCCATCATTAAATTTTTAAATTTTTGAAAGTTAGATAATTAATAGAAAAATTTAAGAGTGTAAAATCATTATAAAACATAAATTTAGAGATTAAACCATCAAAATTTTGAGATATAAGGAGCTTGGAGGATTAAAGTACCCAAATTTTAAGAATGTTCCAATTCAAATAGGCCATTTGAATAATCCTATTATATCCGAACTGTGAACACCCCTATATATTGCTACAAAAAGAATTTGATAACTATAGTATAAAGTTTTATCACTTTTTTTCCTATTAACTTTGAGAATAAAGAACAATAAATTAAAAGAATATATATTAGAGATTACAAATATGTGATTGACTTACTTTTTGGTCAACCATTACGGCAATATTGTCGTATGCACACAAAATCATAGAGGTCCGGCTGTGTTAATTACTAATACACCCCACAACATAAAGAGGTGGATAGAGGGTCGCCAAAGTAATGTAGCGATACGACAACCGTACCTCCGAAACGACACCGAACCTCCCATAAATGTATATATGTAGAATTAAAGGATCCATGAGCGGTAGGCTAATAATTTGTTACCTATAATATTTATTGGGAGAAGTTGAAAAAAATCAACATAGTTAGTCACTTGGTTGACTATCCGAGTATAATATTCATCAAATATATATGTAAACATTTATTTACAAATGTAAATCATTTTCTAATCTTTTTACGTAGTTTCAACGTATACTACTTTCTACTTTCTAAAATCGTAGATGAGGAACAAAGTTCACATATTCAGATATCAAAAGGTAGAAGTCAGCTACTCAACTGTTATATTTCCACGTCCCCAATTTCCAACTTTTTTTTTTTTTATAATATTAACCAATCAAACAGTTTCCAAGAGTAGTTGTCCCCTTCCCCTTCCCCTACCCCAACCAACTAAAACATATTTCATAAGTTGTTGGATTGGTTCATCAGCTTATTTTACTCCAATACATAATATATACATACATGTGTAACATGTTAATATTTCATCCTAGAAAGATTTCTAGGAAAAATGATAATTCCCTCATACTTCAACTCACTTTTAGAAAGGTTGTCCAGAAGGTGGCCGTTACTAATCTACGGTGTCACCTGGACAACCATTCTAACCATCACCGTGGCGGTCACATCCTTAGCACCAGAACTCTCGTTTGTGTGGGCCATAGCACCGAATTCTCCGTTCTCTAAAGTATGTCATGATCAAAAGGAAGGCTTTGTGAGAGTTCCTTTTGATGTGCCCTCTGAAGTCTTTTGTCTTCCAGCTCAAATGTTTAAGAAGTCCAAAATGGACTTGATGGTCCCACCTATTTTTGCGGCTGTCGTTGTGACGGCTTCTGCGTGCTTTGTCCGAGCTCTTGGTTTGTGGGAGGTGGATGACATAGAGGCTCAATGACATAAAGTGTGCTTCTAATTGAAATACGATTTCTGGATCCATCTTTTTGTTGATATGGTATATACTCGGTATAAGAAATTTATTAGATTATCGTAAACAAGTCTGATGTTTTTTCATACCTTTGCGTGAGGAAAAAATGATTGGTTTACAATAGATATGATTGATTTATTACAGTTTAGATTGGATTATATGATATTCAAATCTTAAATTGAAATTTCTATACTAACCACCTCGATAATTCTCCTCACGTTTTTTATTTTTCATTCACGATTTGATGTTCTATATGCCTCTCTTGTCTAGATTCCTCATCGATTCTTCCCATCGACCCAAAAGTAATAGTTAAGTGAATTTTCTAATTTCATGCCTGAACTAAAAGTGTTTGGAGTATGATATTTATGCTGATAATTTGATATTGATTTCAACATGAATAACTTTTATTTTCTTTCTTTTTTCTCTTTTTTACTTTCTTTTATATAAGAGTACCATCTTTATTTAACGGCGAAGACTTGCGTACCCGTTATACGCTTTTAGAAGTATTTATAACTTATTGGTGGATGAGCTGTCTGGATTTTTTTGGGGGAACATCATTATATTGCTGACATTAATGGGTATAGATGACCAAACCAGTTTAAAGGCTTGATGTGATGTAGTGATCAAACTAAATAGGAGTAAGTTTATAAAAAAACATAAAAATATTTCAACTGTAATAACTAATAAGAACATAATCTTTCAAACTACTACAATGCATTTCCTATGGCCTATTATGAGATGCATCACAATTCACATAAAGTGATAAAACCAACCAATCTCTTTAAACACTCGAGCATTACTAAGTTTTTCCCTTGTCCACTGCTAGAATAGTCTTGATCCATAACACTTATGTTACAAATTACGACAACTTGTAACTCATGCATGATAACCACTGAATCTTAAACTTGTCGAAGAGCAGAATCAAGTAAATGGTTGCTGTAATCCCAAAGCTTCTTAGCCAACTGAGGATCTCTAGCCAAATCACTTGCAGGCCATTCATTGCAATCCAGATAATACTTGCCACTAACCCCTTTCATACTTGGGTGCACTGCTACATAACATGTTGTTGCTGCCCCCTGTTTATCAGATCACAGTTACAAATTATTATACACTTAAAACTCATATGTGGAGGTAGAACTCAATAAACCGAAAGAATGATTTTGGAAATAATTGACCATTTCCTTTGTAAAAGAAAAAAGGTGTTAATAGAAACAAAGGTGCTATAATAACAGAAGGGTACTAGGTGTTTATTTACATTTTGTTACAGGTGGCAAAAGAAAAAAAGGTGCTAATCTAACAGAAGCCTACTTGGTGTTTACTAACATTTGGTTAGAGGTGGCAAAATAATTAAGGAAAACAAAAGAGAAAAAACAAAATAACAGGTCGAGCTTGACGGGTCAAAACGGGGTTGGAATAAGAAAACAACTTTTTCAAGGGTTGAAACAAGTTGGTTTGGGTTTATCTGAAACACTTCTAACCAAAATCTTTATAAATAATCAGCGAGTCAACTATGATTGCACCTAGTTTTTAATAAGCATACCTGTGGGACGTTTTTCCAGAATACAAAAGTCAGCAACCTCATAATTCCTGCCAAAAATCACAGCGGAAACAGATTATACGTCTTCTATGTATGCAGTTCACATTTCACATTATAATCTGATTATATTTCTACGCGTTGCACACACTTACTCATGAAGTTCAAAGAATATTTCATGAGATTCGTCATTATTACCCCTGGGTGGACAGAGTTAACCGTAATATTTGCACCTTCTTCCTGCGTTTCCCATCAAGTAAATATATAATATACCACACAAAAACAACAAATAGGAATGATGAAAGTGGAATAAAAAAAACAACCTTTAAGCGTCTAGAGAGCTCATTTGCGTGTAATATGCTTGCTAACTTCGATTGCCCGTATGCCTTTTTGTCTGAGTAACTGTTCTAGGCAACATGTTAGAGCGAGGTACACAAAAATAATTTATGGATTCATGTGGCACATTAGTTGGGTTGGGAACACGTCAAACACAATTTTGTGTGTGCTGAAAATCTGAAATGGGTCGTGTTGGGTTAATCCAATAAACATTTTCCCCACAATTTTGTGTACTACAAAAAGTTATATATTATTTCAATAATAATTACAGTAATAATCTAACTTTTAATTAATTCGATGCATTAGAAGTATACTTTGTTTAACTTTTGAGTTTTGAGCTGTTTTCTGCTACCAGTTTAACCCTTGTGTTTCAATACATAACTCAAATTAATCCATTTATGTATGTATACTACTCTAGATTAAGTCAAAGAAGAACTGTCAACATATTACCTCTTTTTATCATTGATAGTATCAAACTTGATTCCTTCTTCATAAGTGCGAAGATGAGCAATAGATGACAAATTTATGATTCTACCTTCGATCCCAGTAGCCGAAGCAGTCTTCTTCATCTTGTCAAGTAGTAAGTTTGTCAAGTAAAAGTGCCCTGCAATCAATGCCACAGTGATCAGGATGATGACATGTTATCATTTATCTTATTATAGCTTTTAGATTATAAAATATGACATAAAAGGAAGAATGGTGATGTACCTAGATGATTTGTTGCAAACTGCATCTCTATCCCGTCTTGTGAGAGTTGGAATGGGCAGAACATAATTCCGGCATTGTTTCTACAGTTTCAAGATCTTTTTTAATTAGGCACAATAAATACGTGCAACCGAGACGTATTATAAGAAAATTCTGATTGATGGTGACATTAATAGGCGTTCTAAAATGCGACCAAAGGTTGGATTAGTATCAATGGTCTTTGTCAAGCCAATGTTATTCTATTGCGGAGTGACACTCTAAATTGTTAGCTGTATTCGACATTTAAATAGTAGAAACACAAAATAATTGTGCATAAAACTAAAATACAAAGTGGATGCACTGTCACATATTTTCTGTAAAGGTGACAAAATGGCTGGGTAAGGTGGTGAGTTTGGTCAAATTGGGTTATTTTTGGTAATATACGTATGGGTCAACCCAAAGAAAACTAATTCCTCAACTTTTCTTAAGGTTGCTAATAAACAATCAGTGCGGGTAATGTTATTACAGTTATTTATTGTGTTCAAAGCTTTAATGCTCTTGATCCTTAAGCGATAAAAACATTACCAGAAACGGCCAATCATAAGTAGATTGCTACATTCAGATTTCGTGGTAAATGTAAAAGAGAAAGAGCTCACATCAAGATGTTAAGGGGAAGGTTAAGTGCTAGGAAGTTGTCTGCGAAGACCTTGACCGAATTAAGAGAGGAAAGATCAAGATGAAGAACATCAATTTTAGCATTTTCATTGGATATAAGGATTGTTTGTTTTGCTTCATTTGCAGCCTCCATATTCCTTGCTGCTATTATAACATGAGCTCCTCTTAGTGCCAAAACTCTTGATGTCTCTAGCCCAATCCCACTTGCCCCTCCTGCAAATTCACATCAATTTCACTTTCTTGCTCTCCATCTTAGAATGGTGAATATCTAACACAACCTAACGTCACATACTGATTATACAGTATGAAGTACACCACACTTTATGAACATTTTGTCTCCGATTAGACTTGAACCCACAACCTGTTGATTTTGATTTCCATGGATACCGGTGGGCGGAGCAAAGGCCCTTTGGTTATATTTTATCATGACTTAGACGACATTGTTTATGGGGATTGATATATCCACCACTTATTTTGATAAATCCACCATAATCATGCTTTAACAGACTGTACTATACAACCTATCATGCATGATTGTGAATGGTGAATTTATCATCACCCATTGTTTATATATTAGCTGATTATCACACTTTTTAATTCACTTATATTTTATTTAATCCAATGTCATATCTATTTTGAAACTATATATTTGTACTTTACCTATAATTAGGTTATATATGTAGGATAAATTTTGTACTTTACCTTCAAAAAAATTTCTGAAGTTGAGTAACATAAAAAAATTTGCACAAACTAAGAGTAACTTTTCGTATAAAAAATTGACTTAATAACAGCTTTTTTAAAACAAAAAATCTAGATTGTTTCCCTTCACTTCACTAATCATTACTGATATAATTAACTCCAACTAGCTATTGTATTTATACACCTATGTTTAAGAGGAGTAGCTACAAAATTATAAGACCAGTTTAATGTCGATTATTAATATGTCATTTAGCAAAAGGTAGTTGTAACAGTAAAGTAAAATTCATATTAATCCAACCACTTAAAAGCTAGTACTTAGAAAGCATAAATTTATAGTTACATTATTCAATCAACGATATCAAATTTTGCTAGTAAAAATATTATGATTTTTTGAAATGTAACAGAAGAATTATTTATAAACTGCAAAAAGTCAAGAAAAAGTCCTGATATGACACCATACAAGAGTCTTCATTTCTATTTTTGTTTAACTGATATTTTTTTCTTGTTAAAAATATGGTCCGTGACCGTAAGAGCATTAGAAGTGTGGACACTGTTAAACACAAAGTTGAACTTCGGTGTTGAAGAACATCATGTATCCTTTAGTGTTGAAGTCGGTGTTAAATGGGTAGTAATATTTCCATCACAAATATTGATAAATTCACTATAATTGAGCATTGTTTGTGTGTATAATGTAACACATCGATGCATACTTATGTTAGATTTATCAATATTTATGGTGAAAACTAAAAGGAGTATCAAACGCGATTAGAAAAATTGTGGTGGATCCCATTGGGTTTTTCCTGAATCTCATTGGTCAAACATATGTTTGGGTCATTTTTAACATCGTATTTCACACAAACCACTTCCTTTTAAAAAGGATCTCGGTGTTAAACTTAACGCTGAACCGCTCCTCGTGCTCTTATTATTATTGGTGATAAAACTCTGATAATCGCATCTTTCAATAATAATTCAAATCATGTTTAACACATTATTAGAAACTTATATTTCAACCATGTTAATTATAGCACACGGTTAGATTTCAAGCAAAAAAAATCAAAACGAAAAGACACAACCATCTAAAAAAAATCACAGGGAAATATGAACTTTGCAAACGCACCAAGTAACGAGCCAACAAAAAAAAAATGTCAGCAGGACAACATCATTTTGGTGTATCAATCAAAATTTCTGATTTAATTATCAGCTTTGCTTTGGAAAATAAAGTTTAAAGAGCAACAAAAAAATTGTTAAGAATGTTTGTATACCAGTAATGACGACTGTAAGATGGGAAGCATCGATTCCGGCTGTGACTTGTTCGGCGGTGGTCGCCGATCCGAACCCACTTGGCCCTGGCCATCCTGTTATCAACCTTATGATCCCCATTTTTTTTAAATGTGAGCAATGATATGTGGTATACGATTAGTATAGTTTGATTATGTGCAAGAAAATGATGGTTAAGTTTGAATGTAGTACAAAGAAGAGAAGAGAGTGTGGATAAAGAGTGTTTGGGGTCTTGATATAAGATAAAAATAAACTCAGGATTTGGTATAGAGAACGCGGTGCAATTATGTCACCTTTGATTGATGAAATTTGCTGTTTTTATTCATTTCTTACCCTAGTTACAACTACGTGTATTGGTAAGGAAGTTTATGTATTTATTGTAGATGATAAAAATATAGTTATGATGACAACCATACATATAAGTGATGTTTTTAACGTGAACTTAAATGCATTGTATACTTTATGCATAAGACTTACTTATAAGTTATGAATCAGACGTATTTTTTTATGTACATGGTTATTTAGATATATGTTACAAAAATGACCCCTAAAAAAAGAACTTACCGGGCTTTACGATGTTGGCTTCACCATTCTAAATTATGCCTAAAAATGAGAGTTAAATTTGTGTAAAATAAGTGTCGTATATTGTATGAAATAGACATGTATAGTCATGCTTTTTTAGACATGTATAGTATATCACTACTAAAATTGTCTGATAGATAATAGAAAATGAACATATTATTATCGCATTTAACCTGAAAACATGGGCTTGAATAGTGATCCATCCATGATCCAATTGTGGTCCTAACCAGAAAACCACAATAAATATCTTCAATTTGAGCATGGAACATGAACTTGGTACAAGTAAGTTTAAAAGATGACATCTTGAGCTAATTAGAGTCATGTTCTCTGAGTCTCTCATACATTATCTAACTCAGCGCGTTATCTTTAAGTATGTAAAATTTCTCTTATGTTAAATAGCAAACGAAACGTGATTGCTCGCGGTATAACATTATAGCAACTTGAGCCGTAAAGTATGATTATAAACTTGTATTAGAAAGTAGTAGAGTACGTTCAAAACTGTGTGTTAACTTAATATACATACATACATACATATATATATATATATATATATATATATATATATATATATATATATCTACTCTAGAATATTCAATTATTAAAAGGAGACGGTAATCGATTTTCTAACAGTCCCTATGAAGCTGTCATACTACCAATAGGAGAAAGGTAAATCATGTAACTCGTAATTAAGGGATGTGAGGATGAGAATTACACCGTGGGAAAACAAACCGTTAAAATATAGAGTTAGAGAAATGTGCATTCTACACATCTCTTTATATTTGTTTAGGTAGAATAAATCGTGTTTTTCAACAACCTTGATATGCAAACCTTTTCCTTTTCATTTTGTTTGCATTTGTCACCAAGTATATCATGGGTTCGGTTATACCTGAAATATATGTGACATGGGTTGTTGGGCTTTAAATGGAATGGAATAGTATAAAACCGTACATTATGGAAAAACACTATGGAATTATTCATGGTCTCAAATGAATTCAGAAGGTCTCGTGTGATATCAAAAAGGGGCCGAATAAACAAAAACACACACATATATTTAAACACGTATATAGAAAAATGCCTTATTTTACGAGAATAATATAAAAAAACAAAAATACGTAATCATTCTCTAATAATGCGGTAAAACTTACAATTTTCATTCTTCGTTAAAAAGAGCTTCTCCGAGCATTATTCGAAGACAAAAATATTAATTAAACCTTTATAATCAATATTTTTTAGGAGATTATTCTCAATTGCTATCACTAGAGGTGTTCACAGTCTCGATATAACCGGATTATCTAAATGGTCTAATTGGATTGGATCGTTCGGATTGGACAATTTGATTTTTTAGATCGAATCGGACAAAAACCAAATTAGTAATTCGGTTTTTGAATTGGTTTAGGTTACTAGTATTAAAACTAGATTATCCAAATAAACCAAATAGTAATAATTGTATATGTAATGCCCATATGTAATACTCTTGTTTATCTATCAAAGTGAATATTAAATATTTGTTTAGTTATTTTTTATACATGAAACCTTATTATATGATTGGTATTGTTAATATATATCATTGAATATAACTTAATCTTAAGTTTTGATATGGAATACCAACTCCGCATTTATATAAAGCCTCAACACAACATGACAATCAATAACCATATATTGATATCGTTATGAGTTATGACATTATCTTTTCACGAGTCAAAACGATACATTCATGCAAAAAATTAAACGTTGTAAACCGATCCATCCAAATAGTATTTTGGTTCGGTTTAGTTCGGATTTGATATTTATTTGAATGGATTGAATTCACATTTTGAGAACCAAAATTCAAATGGATTTATATATATGGATCGGATTTGATCCGATCCATCCAAACTAACACCCCTAGCTATCACCATCAATCCATTCAACGTCTCTTATAAATTCAACAAGTTAAGAATTTAAAGAATTCTTTCCGCGGTTTCTAAAATTATGAGAATAGTTAAAAATTCTCCATTTACAATAATCGCATTAGGAAAGCAATCGACCTGTTTCAGATAATGTAGAATTTAATAGGTCCCATATTGGCACAAAGCAAGAAATTTTAAGCATTTTAACTCAACATAGAATCCGTTTTATTCAATATCAGATTTTATTATTACTGAAAGTTTTTTCAAGATGATTACAACAAGAACTAAGACTCTTGTCATCAAATAAGTACAATTTGATATAATTTAAAAGTAAACAAGAAAGCAACAGTCTTGTCATACTCTCTATCATTCAAATTTTTTTTTAAGAGAAAACAATTTTTTGATCAACAACGCACAAATAATATATTAACCTATAATAATTATAGCAACTCTCATAAAATTTAAATATCCTCAAAATTTAGTATCCTTGTGCGCTGAAACATACACACATGCTAATATCTTCCAATGGAATAATTTATAATGTTTAAAAACAATGATAAAATATCACCTAGTAACAAAAGTAAAATAAATGTATACTTTTTCATTTACATTTTTAGGTGGAACTAATAGTAAATCCAGGACTCCGGCTCCAGGGATGTCCCTCGTACATAAATTTTGGTAGTGGGTTGTTGGGCACTATTAAATACAGAAAAAAAATTGTTGGTTGAATTAAAAAATATAAATCAACAAACAAAAGTTGCTGATAAAATTAGTGAAGTTTTATATTACAAAATGAATGATGATATCCATAATAAAAAAGAATATAAGTCATTTGATCTAGCAGTATTTGAAGAATCCGCTAACCAAGAGATTTTAATATATATATGATTGTATATATTCATGCGGTAGATTGTAAGACTTGTATCAACGTCACTTCAGTTTTGACAACTGTTGGCACCGGAACTTCACTTTGCATCAGTTTTGTGAGGCTTCGATTTACCGAAGGTGAAGTGAAGGAGATTGTAGGCCTACCCGATTAATAAAATTTATTATTATTGTTATTATTTTGTTTAATATGTATAAATAAGGCATATCGGTAAATGTGGAACCCGAAAAAACAAAATGATGTTCCATGGTTGATAGTGTTTAGTCAATTATGTGTCAATTTTGAGAAGTATTGACGTGGCACCGATGTGGTGCAAACTGATGCATCATTTTACACCACTAAGGTTGTGAAGTCTTTTTTTTTCTTTAAATTATTCTGTAACATTGTTCCCTAGGCGATCTCGTCTCATTATTCTTCAAAAACATAGATAATGAAATAAACAAACGATAATAATAATCTTGAAAAACAGCTAGTACAATACTTGGATGAGAGATTGATCAAGTTTATCTATCTATGAATAAAAGGGAGAGAAATAAAACGAAACTTGAATCAATTAATAATAATTTCATTAGTATTGCCCATAAAATCAATATACTGTGTTCTAAAGTAGTACAAATGTACCCCCATTGAATTGCTCGTCTATGTCACCAGCGATACTTCTTGTCATATTTATGATACCTATACCTATACGGCTGTACCTATACATGGTCATTGTATAGAGAAAAGTTTCTATTTACTTATGCTTGATTTATAAAAGATTATAATGACCGTTCACTATGGTGGAGTTCAACTGACGTTTCAGTTTGTGTCATTTCAACGTCACACCAACTTTTTTCAAAACTGACACAAATTGACACTGTACCGCCTACAGTGAACATCAGCTTTAACATCACTTATCTTTTTTGGGAACCCACACACTTATTTATTTATTTAATACATATTTAAATAATACATTTTCATTAAAACTAAAAACATTACATTAATATAAAATAAAGCGTTACAAATCCTAAACAAAATACATTTCTTGAAAGAAAAAAAAGACAACTAGTCGTCTACTCCGAATCGTCCGAACCCGCTTCGTCTTCATTTTCGTTGTCGTCTTCGTCCGAATCATCGACTTGAACACATCCCGAACCCGCTTGAAATAGTGTGGGGGTTATTTGCGTATTGTGAAAACCCGGGTGGTTGACTTGGTGACGAGTTGCTCGATTGAGCGGAAGACGTGGCGGTTGATGAAGTTGGATTATGGGTCGGATTTGGTATGAGATTGTTTAACAAATTGTTCCACATATCGTTTTCGGTTGATTGATTGCGCCTCATTTTTGTGAAGCAGAATTTGGTGTATATATAGTATAAAGGTATGTTGATGGTTAAAAATAGTGAAGTAGAATGAGTTAAAAATTGTGAAGTAGTGGTGTGTATATATAGTGAAAATTGTTGATGGGTTGGGTTTTTTTTTCTTTCCTCCTCCAAAAACCGCACCCAGACGGATACATACATATATTTAATATTTTTTTTGAGCCGTTAGACACAAAACCACAAGCGATGCGGCCCCCCACCCTTTTACCTTTCTCTTCGGTTTGCCGAAGTTTTCCACCGACTCCCCGTAACCGACGTCTCATGCCTATGACGTCTGTTCCGTCTCTCTCAACGACGCACCCAACCGATGCTCCATAGTGAGGGGTCTTATAACCTTCTTAATCCCGGATATATTTCTGTAGGTCAACATGCAAATATGCAATACACAAATTTCTGTTAGCAATGGTCTAAACTTTATTATTATTATTATTATCATCACTATTATTAGTTTACCACATTAATATAATTAATATAAAGAATATATTGCAAAATCACTTCCTTTTCGTATAAAACTAGTAAGTCACCCGCGCTATGCGGCGGTATCTTATAGTAACATAATGTGTTAGTTTGATAAGTAACACATGCGTTTGAAAACTAACATATAAATTCATGATTAAATGGTGAAGATCAAATAAACATAGCATTTTAATAGCACTTACAAATAAAGTACATTTTGTTTCGGAATAGGAGTGAAACATGAGTGGAATAAACATGACATGTTTTAAAATCATCTATTGTATGCGTAGTTGATGATTTCAAATTTTAAAATCAAAATTGTTTTTAAATACTGTGTATTGCCTATTTTTTATATTTTTATTTCTTTGAATTTTGGTAATGATTCAATTATATAAATGTTGATTGATGTTATTTCTAATTATATAAATGTTGTTTTAATTAAGTGGGGGTAATTTTGTCATTTTGCATCTTGAAATTTGTAAGGCATTAAAGAAAATGCCTAAACCTTTTACTCACTCCGTCCCAAAATAAGTGTCTCATGTAAAAATGCACACAGTTTTAGGAAAGTCACTATCTACCAATAACATCTCATCTTTACCCACTAAAGTCTTTTCTGATTGGCTGAAAGGGAATCTGGACACTTATTTTGAGACGTTCCAAAATAGTAAGTGAGACACTTATTATGGGACGGAGGGAGTATAATGTAGTATAGATATAGATATGCAAGGTTGAAGGTTGTACTTCTAAGTTAACACTAACATCACACCTTTATAGGTTTTTTAATGTCTCGATAAGTTAAGATATACCACTCTATATTTTTCTCAAAAACGGTTAGTTTTCATTTGGTAACATTTTTTTTTTAAGTTTCAAGACTTCACTGCTACTAGTATTTATTCAGATGTAGACAAATTTACTGCATACGGTATTACATTAATCGTTAACTATATTATGTTACATTAGAGGTGGCAAAATGAATGGGTCGGGTCGGGTTACGGGTCTAGATGGGTTTGGGTCTAAATGGGTCCGAGTTTAGATGGGTCATTTAGAAGGATGAGTCTAAACGGGTCCGGGTCAAATGGGTCTCGGGTCGGGTCATCGGGTTCGACAAACTTTTTTTTTTATTTGAGTGAAAAATGAAAAACAAAAAATGAGGTGATTTTTTTTTACACGCTAGACCCATCTAAACCTGTTGGTTAATTGTTACACAATTAGAGGTTATATTGAAAAACCCATTTAGACTCATCCAAAAAATAGGGAGGAGACCTGACAAACCCATCCCCTCATAAAAATTAATCAAATTGACCTATAATTAACTAATAGGTCTAAAATTGTCACCTCTACGTTCCACTATCAAAATATATATATACAGTCATACACTCATCCACCATTAATATATTTTAATGTTGAGTACTTGAGTTGAGGACTTGAGGCGTTGACCAGTTGACGGTTTATAGCTTTCATTTGATCAATTGGGCCGTTCAAACCATCCTTTATACAAAAGTCGGCCCATTTAATGTAGGTTCTTTACTTCTTTATGTGAATAATTTATATTACCTTGAGGCATGAGCATCATTTTGTTCATTTACTCTTATATTAAGGTTAGTGATAAATAAAACACATCTTTTGATTCATACACCATCTTTTACATTTTCTAAAACAGTACTGTACAATCTGTAATGCATGATTATGACGTATGAATAAAAGAAAAATGTTGTATGTTCAACACCCTTATGTTAAAGACATATAATTCACGCATATAAACTTTTTAAAATTGTAAAGACATATCTTTCTTGTCAACCATATTATTTAATGAATAAATTAGAACAAATCTACATTTTAGAAAATGGTATGTTACGACAGGAGAGGCATATATCAATGTAGTTTCTCTCTCTCATGGTTGCTAGTGCAAATGTCTATAGGGACATTTCACAAGAATTGAGCTCCACACGTTCTATGAGTTGTACAAATGATACAAGGTGGTCGATTTATACCCACAGCGAGTTAGTAGCAGCTGACATGAAAACCTTTTCGTAAGCTTTGCAATTGCATCGTAGACTTCTCATTTATCTTTGACTCATACTGGATATACATCTATAGTTATACGATGATAAATTGCTAAGTTAAATGCAGAGTAGAAGACAAAACTCATGCTAGGCCTTAAACTTTTTTACCCATGAGATTGTGTGGACTGGCACACATCCAAACTATGGAATGAATCTTATGATCTTATCTCGATACAAATTAGTCAGTGATTTGGATTACAGAGACGAGCTCAAAGGGACTTGCATAGGTAAGAGGGGAGGGTTGTAGGCTTAACAGCCAACATTGCATATGAATAAAACAGTAACACATATGAACCCATCTTTCTCATCAGAATGATTTTCTAATCAAATCGTGTATTCTTGTAACTGAATGCCGATTTTGAGGATTTCTAATCAAGCTTGGGACACATGTTAAACAGAGAACCATATATGTTTATATAAAATGTAGTAAACGAGGATGAAATCATCTAACCAACAATGTTAGACAAACTCATCTATTCCACAAACTGGTAAAAGGAGAAGGTAAATCGCACACCAGCCATAAGAGAGTTCGTAAACTCAGAAAACAACAAGAATCTTTTCAATCAAACATTTTTAACTGGAGAAATTGTGTTGAGCCAGCACACTGCCTCTGGGCATTGAGCGACCAAATTTAGAGTTTTATGAACCAAATGACTCGTAAATAATGAATTTAACCAAAGTAAAAAAAATTTGACCCGTTTATTTTATATACGGCATCAAAGTGAGTAAAGTAAGAAAGTCATCATCATCCCTTTCCTAATTACGAAAATATTAAGAAGTGAAAAAGATCTTGAAAAAGAAAATGTGTGATAGACCTTGTAGGATGTTCACAAATTAAGACAAGGCTACTCATCACTGAGATCCAATTAAAGAGAATGGCTAGAACCAGGTAAAGTTTGGCATACAATCAACATAAA
The DNA here is from genome assembly GCA_963422505.1 of Pseudognaphalium luteoalbum. NCBI lineage: Eukaryota > Viridiplantae > Streptophyta > Magnoliopsida > Asterales > Asteraceae > Pseudognaphalium > Pseudognaphalium luteoalbum. The sequence goes on from OY730192.1 coordinate 21,506,611, forward strand.
GCCAGAAGACTGCAAACACAACTATTCAAAACAATTTAAACAACATGAGCATTGAACAACCTAGAGAAGCATTTCTCTACAAGATTATTGAACAGCCTACGAAAATAGTATTGAAATCAAGTTATTCGAGTTAAAGTAAAGTTGATCATGATCACCAGGCTACTAACATGCAAACCAGTAATCATGTGCAATGTTGTGTCAATGAATGAGATTGCTAAAAACAAATATACTACGAAGTGAAAAGTGAAAACTCAATATCATATCATTCCCCATAATTCCTGACCAGTAACAAATGATATAGCTTACCAGCTAAATATAAGTAGGTATCAAAGAGTTTACTTTGGTGTTTAATATAAGCAATACAAGACTAGCAGTTTTCAAAGTATACAAAAAATTGCTAATCAACCGTGAAAACAACAAACAAATCTACATCTTCAGGTACATAAAATGTTGCAAACAACTTGATTTTAAAACCAGTACTACAAACTACTTATTGGGATTTTAAAGACATAATAATAAAGTTATTTCCAGACACAGAAATCCAACACTCAGAATAAATAACCAGCTTTCTAAATATAACTACAAAACCTAAGCTAATAAGAATCACAGAAAATTGCAAATATTTAATAACCAAAATGCATAATAATCATAATAATGACACCATCATCATAAAACATAAACATTTTAAAAGTCATACTTCAATCCAACAACTTATCAAAAAGGTAATTAGAGAAACAACTCATATCCTGAAAACAAACATGATAACATCATTCATCAAAATCCTAATATAATTCATTCATCAGTACCTCCTTCCAGCACCTCCACCACGGCCACCACCACCATAAGCTCCGGGAATTGAAGCAGAAACCAACGGCGTATCTTCCTTAAGCACAATTCCAGGCAACTCACTCATTCCAAGTGAGGCAAGCAGATCGATTGTTTCCTTATCAACTTCAATTCGGTCAGTCTTGATTGCGGATTCATCAGGCACGAAATCCATACGGCGCTCACGTTCTTCTTCTTGTAACTTCAATGATATGCCTCTAACTGGACCTTTTTGGATCCTCTTCATTAAGTGAGTTGAGAATCCGGCGATCTTGTTACGGAGACGTTTTGATGGAATGATTGCAACTTCTTCTAGAATCTTCTTGTTGGTGTGGAAATCGAGTGTCATTTTTGAGTAGTAACGCTCGATGACGACACGGGAGGATTTCTTCACGGTTTTGGTACGGACGCGACCCATGGCTGTTCACTGCGGTGATACGGCGGCGATTGGATGCTGGTTTGCGCAGAGAATGAAAAGGGGCTAGGGTTAGGGTATTGTGTGACTGAGGGAGTTAGGGTTTATAAGTTTGTGAAATGTGGGCTTTGCTGGGCTGGAATTTGGACTCGGTTGTTCAGGTTTAGGCCCAGACCGGCCTGGCCCGTGTGATGAACTTTTAGTCTTTTAGATCTTATGCTTTGTTTTTATTGGCTTTTAAAAAATGTAGATAATTGTTTTTACTAAACTGATAAACTGAATGTGCTGATATGAAGTTAACTATGCTAAGAAATAATACTGCTTTTTTTTACTTTTTTTTTTTAATTAAAAAGACTATTAATTTTAGGAAATGAAAAACGAAAAACTCAGTATTATAATAATGGGTAAATGCTTATAATATTAAGTATTCAGATTCAGATATTCATTTGACTATAGTATAATGGCCACTTCCATCAGTAACATATATTAATTTTATTAGGGGTGTTGAAAATGTCCTAATCCGGCCATCCGGGTATCAAAATATAATAATGAACATGAAAATAAGGGGTGAACGAATATCCAACCAAAAGACATAAAACCTAAAACTAGCCCAACCCAAAATAGACAGTTTGGTTTTTGTTTTTTGAAAAACAAACTTTGAACATTTAGTATGATTTTTCCTTGATAAGTGATTGAGAAGATATTCTAGGTAGGGATGAGCATTTAGACCGAAGTACCGGTATCGAATCGGAACCGAACCGGTCCCGTACTGAACTGGTCTCGACCGATACAATGGTACCGGTATGTATTTGATTTGTGGACAAAAAAAACGGTAAACCGGTATGGTACAATGCACACAAAATACCTAAACCGAACCGATACCGACCGATACAAGTGGTACCGGTATTCGGTATTTGATTTGTGGACAAAAAAATCCGGTACCAATCGGTTGGTACCGGTTCGGTACTGGTATGGTACCAAGCTCACCCCTAATTCTAAGTGATTGCATATGGTATCTAAAAATTGCTGTGTTTATTATGTTAAAGAAAAGACATATACATATTATTAGATTAAATTTATTTCTGTTATTTGAATAGCGAAAGAAGTGAAACTTTTTATCTACTGATTCTAGCTTGAAACTTATGCAAATCAATCATCTATCAAGTAAGACCATAATAATTCAATACTCATCCAAATGACAAGTAACCAGATAATCTTCATATGATTTAACGGAGGGACTAACTATAGCAATACTAGAACTACAAATCCTAAATATGAAATTCAAATAAATGAAGGTAGCAAAATATAAATCTCCATAAAATTACCTTTTTCCGCTAGTAGTAAACTGCTGGTCTCCTTCGAATTCGAACATAAACCCTAAATTCGCACTCAAACTGCTCAAATTATTTCTAGGGTTTTCACATTCTATCGATCAATTAATCAATCATGTCTAATTTGGACTTGTCTCTTGACGACATGATAAAGATGAACAAGAAATCACGAGGATCCGAAAATCCTGGATCCAGATCTCGTAATTCGGGTCCCGGTCCTTCTCGCCGTTTGCCCAACCGGGCTTCCAATCGATCAACACCATACGGTGCCCAAAAGGTAATTAATTGGTATCAAGTTTAATTAATTTATAGATTTAATATATTTTTATGTGTTTAAATTGGTTACTAGAGCTATTTTACTTCACTTTTGCGAAAATGGCCACTGGGTCAATGAACGTTGACCTCGGCCAGGGCAAGTAGAGCGGTCAGCGTTACGATAAAGAACTAAAAGATAGAAGTTTTTGACAAACGTCACTGGATATCATAAAATTGTAGCATAGCTAAAATCTTTATCATGTTGAAAAGTGTCTGTCTTCATAAAAATTGAAACTTAGTTGTGTTATTTTGGTAATTTGGGTTTATTTGGTTGCCTATATTGATTTATATGCTGCTGTTTGTAATATTATGATACAGGTTGAAGCACCAGAGACAACGTGGGGACATGATATGTATGAAGGTCATGCTGCAGCACACCCTGCAAGATCAAACAGGGTACCTTCGGGGATCGAGACTGGCACAAAACTTCTTATTAATAATCTGGATTATGGTGTTTCCAATGAGGATATCAAGGTAAAATTGTCTGGTTTATGCAGGAATATGATGGTTCTTGATTACGCTAAAATGAGTAGAAAGCTTGTAGTATGTTGGCTGTATGTGTTAAATATTCATGTGTTTTGTATTTACCTGTATGAAATTACAAAATGGAATTTGGCAGTTAGATTTGCTATGATATTGGTTAATAATTGACAATTTGACACTCTGCGGATGGAACATGCACATTTGAGATCTCTGAGGTTTTGAAATGATACTTGAAGGCTCACAGTTAGGATTACATTATACTTACTTCTCGTGGTAGTTTGTTGAAACTGGATGTAACTATCCGGGTTACACATTAATTAGTGTAGTCATTTATTCAGCTACTTAGAAGTTATATTGTTATAGTGGATTATATTTATAATATGCCCAGTTCAAATCCAAAGCGGTTTGCTTGATCGTTGGGCCATGCTTCATGCAGCTGACTTTAATCGCGTTCCACATCAAAATCCAACATGACTAAGGATAATGATAAAGAAATTAAAAAGACGACTAAAAGTCGAAATTTATAGGTATTGTAAACTTATTGCATCCTGTGAATAAGTGCATCACTCATATGGCTTGCCGTCTTGGTTCTTTAAAAATAAAATCATGTTGATTGGTAAGATAATGCTCAGTAGCTTTACACTCTCAAGGCACGCTAGCAAGCTCTTGAAAGAAAAAAAATTCTATGGGAGTGTTGTATTTGCTGCAAATTGGTGATGTCGCATTCTTGAACTTGTGACTTGGTGAAAGTCCTTGTTGACTATCTATATAAACCACAACTTAATCGAATTCAACCTCTAAACACTTGCGGAATTAGTATTTAAGAGTTATGAACAAGTAAGAACAAGATTGACAATTGAATTGCACAAACACTAGCTTTGAAAGCCTTGTATTAATTGAGAGAAAATACAAAAGTGCAGTTCCAAAAGTCTACTTACAAATGACTTCAACTGATCTATTTATAGACAAGAACAAATACATCTGCGACAATGCCAAAACTAAATGAGTTGACTTGGTCAATGCGAGAATTGATTCACGCATTCTTCTGACCATGCGACAATACCATTGTCGCAAACCCCTATTGCCGCAGAACAAAAGACTTAGACAAATTCTAAACAAAAACTTAAAAATCAATCTTTAGACACATTGCTCCAACACTTGGTACTTTCCAATATGTTATATAATTCCTTAAATGTTTGATTTGGTAGTAGTGATGGCTTTAAAAGTTGGCTTGAAACATGACAGAAACAAGCATTAAGCAACAATTCATTATTAAAAGAGTTTAATACATGCAGGAACTCTTCGCAGAGGTTGGTGACATAAAACGGGCAACAGTACACTACGATAGGAGTGGCAGATCAAAGGTACTCACTTGAGTTTGGGAATAATCTCATCCTTCCAAGAAATTATGTTGCCTTCCATAGTTTTTAGAAAGTATTATTTATAGGGAACGGCAGAAGTTGTCTTTTCAAGGCGCAGAGATGCAGAAGTGGCTATCAAGAAATATGATAGTGTTCAATTAGATGGAAAGCCAATGAAGATTGAATTGGTAGGAACAAACATGGGAAACGATGGTGGAGCTCTAAATGCTGCAAATGTGATGTATGGAAGCCAGAATGGTGCACCCAGAAGGTATTTATATAAACCTTGCTCTACTTTATTTGGATTCGCTTTTTGAAACTGAGTTTCTAATATAAAATTATGAGAATCAGGTTTGAAGTTGTGATAATCAGATAATTTGTCCTATGGTTGTGATTCTTATTTTTCAAGTAAAGCAATAATATAAACGACAAGCAAGGACTTTCCAACTACGATTGGAAATAATTATGAATAAATCTTTAATGTCTAACAGTTTTGTTCAACATGTTAACAATGATAAATTAAATAAATTTTGAATAGGTTCAAAAGGAGGGGGGAATGATTGTACTGTAGTTTTTATATATACTTAGATAATCAATTTAGTTGCAGCTGGTATGGAATTGATTATCCAAGTATTTGATCCTTAAATAATCATATAATGTGAACCACTTACCTGAACGCTGAAAACTGATTATCAGTTTTCAATGTTCGAACACCCCCTGAATGCATAATACATCCTCTATAGTTGCTGCAGATTATATTAGCCATTTAAATGATCTTCAGCAGACACCTTTTCATTTTTAATTTATCTTTTTATATTAACATTTAACCTTATAACAAACTATCAACACAGAGGTGGGGTTATGGGAAGACTTAGAGGTAATGGTCGGCCAATGAGGCCTCAGGGAGGCGGCGGCGGCCGTGGTGGTGGTGGTGGCGGCGGCAGGGTTGCTGGTGGCAGAGGCAGGGGAAGAGGCAGAGGGGGAGAACGTGGTGAAAAGGTGTCTGCTGAAGATCTAGATGCAGATTTGGAGAAGTATCATGCCGGATCTATGCAAACGGATTAAAGACAACTTTGACTTAATGATGAGATATGTGAAGTTGCGATAGCGGTTTGGTGTTTCCACGTGAATGAAGAGAGACTGTTGTTTGTATACCTGAAGTTCTTTCTACTTACAAAACCATATGTGATCAGTCTTTTTAATCTTTCGAATCTTGACGATGTTCATGGTGGTGATGTAATGCTTGAAATGCTGAATGTTTTATTGATTAGAATATGCTTGTTATAATTGGAATATTCTGGTATGAAAGAAATTTCAACTTAATCGGCCAACACTATCTCTCCTGTAAAGCTATAAGAATATACTTTTAACATGGAAATAAGATCATTTATTTAAGTGCTATCTTTTCGGTGCCACAATGAGCTAGTCAAGCACATTGGGGAATATGTTTAAAAATGTAATTTGGTTTTACAGTTTTGATATGGGTTGGGTCATTTTGTAAATTATTGTCATATCAGATTTCGATGTTTGATTGTTAAGGTGCAGTATTATTAAAGCATACAATTGTTTAGCGGATTTAAATTGCAAGACGGTGAAACTTCAAGGGCATAACTGATTGTAAACTTATTTGTCTAAAACTATAACCCCAAAAATTACATTAAAATTAACTTGTATTCATTTAAAAACTATAAACCCCATTGAATCATGTAATGTGATACAACAGATGGATCTAGTTGAAAGCTCAAAGTCCCTTGCATGTGTACAAAGTATTCTAGTTTAATGTATTGCTCGATTTAAACCAAAAATTTGTGAGATTTTTAGCCTGCAGTAGAACCTTAACTTATAAATTACTGCAATCTCGTCTTCAACTTGCTATTGACCTTACAAAAAATGTAACAGCAGGAGCTCAAATTCACCGACTCATACATGATGCAACAGGGTTCAGTCTCGGCGCATTTTCTTCTGTAACTTGTCTTGTGTACGATATCTATCTCGTCTTTCTTCTCGCTGACGTTTTTTCGTTATCAAATCTTCCTTGGCTTTCTCGGCGTCATGCTTTTTCTTCTTCTCCTGTTTCTTTAATTTCTGCTGCTTCAACTGCAAATCATATGAAAATAACCATCTAATTAATACCACTTGTGCCCAATATAGCCAGTATTCAAGTTTGGATAAACAGATTCTGCAAAGCACTTGAACAGCGGATTACAACTTCATACAAGCAAAAGGGAACGCTATTTCCAACCACTCATTTTTATTACAACTCATTTTTCGATTCTAATTGATTACATTAACATAATCATTTTCCAAACGCACATCCAAACATATTTTAATACTACAATTTGGGCATACAAAATTAAAAAGCTAGCACCAATGAATACATCAAGGTCTCTTATACATAACAAGTTATACAGATTGACACAATTTAAACCCTTTAACAGGCTGATGTTTTAGAGAGAATGATATAGTTTATTTAAATTTTCCAGCATATGTTATCTTGTTACCTAGTTATCGGATCAGTTTATTTAATAGAGGGCATCATCTCTTACTGAAATAAAACGATAAATTCTGTTCACAGTGGTTAAATGCAAGTGAATTCAGAGTAAAAAAAAAACCTTGTTATGCCTAATTAGCTGCAGATGCTGGACAAGTTTATGGACATCTCGCTCATGTGGTTCCGGAACAACTGCTCTCGCATCCTTCTTTGGCTTCATGTCCTTGGGCTTTGACCGGAATGGAAGTACACTTTGCAATGACTTGGGAACGACTATTGGGTTGAACTTCTTTAACGGCCTTTCTATTGACTGTCAGAAAGGTTATATAAAATAGAGCTCATAAGTTTCTGGCCAGAGCAAAGACTAAAATGTAACTAATGGTTATACTACGAATCTGAACTCTGAAGAAAAATGTAGATTATAAAAGTGGATATTAAGACATGTTTACTCATAAATAGGTTGGTTCCGGTTATGTTAATATTTATATGGGTTCAAATGGTAAAAAAAGTTCATATTGAACAAAAAAAGATAAAAAAGAAAACCAGAAAATAACAAATATCCGAATCATAATGTGAATAATGAATAATTATATACAAAAAGGATTTTTTGAATCGAAAAAAATGATCCCTTACTCGTACCAAAATAATAATACATATTGACCTGTTACCCAACCTGCCCATTTTGCCACCACTAGTAGATTACCTTGTAGTGGGAATCTTTATTGTCGGGAATGGGAAGATTATATTCTCTCCTCAACTCGGCTACTGTTCTCACACCATGCCATGTCTCACCACGGGGTTGCAAGGCAGTCGTCAAAGGGTTGTAAAAGCATGGTACATCAACTTGAGTCCAAGCACGCAGAAAAACAATATCACTCATCAAAATTTTATCCTCAAAGGTGCATCGAGCAATCCCTTCTTCAGGTTGTCCTCCCTTCTTTTTAGGCTTATTACCTAGCTCAATTTTTCCAGCCTGCATACAATCAAGACTCGCAACTAAATTAATTAACTTATTCATATCTATATGAATATGTTAGTATGTGTGTGTGTATTATGTGAAGATAAATAATTGTGTATAAGCAAAACAATGTAGCACACCTTCTTGACCTGCCCACGTATGCCACTAACAGTTCGAATTGATGCACCTTCAAACCTGGCTATTTCAAGATCAGAAGTGAACATTTTTTTAATAAGTGCGGTTTTCTTGTAGATCTTGCAGGGTTCACCGACTAGCTTTATCTTCTTAACAATTTTTGCAGCATGGTTAAATTCCAATACAACTGCAGTTGCTGTGATTCTAAATGATGCCTGGAAGAGAAATCACTTTATGCTTTTAGCTTTGAATAATAAATACAATCAAAGGTTATCAATAGTTATTAGACCTCAAAAGGACAACTAACCTGACTATTTGACAAATTCTGAACAGCCACAACCCCAGTGTTTGGAGGTGCAAGTGGGCCCCAAAACATGGCAAGACAGTGCATATGTTCAGGGGTATATTTTAGCATACGATGACGCCCATTAACGTCCTCAATGGCATATATTGGTAGAGTCTGGTAACGTCTCCATCCAATAGAAACAATTATAGGATCTTTAGTCTTTAGAACCTTTTTGTGCCATCTATGACGTTTAAACCTAGTCTGAAACAAAAAAAAAACAATCATAATGTCAATATGTGAGACCATAATTAGAGAATCACATCAAAGAGATAATCAAGTAGAAACTTTTATTAAATAATACCTGCATGTATCCAACATTTTCCTCTGTGAGACCAATTCCGCCAACAAGAATAGGATGGCAGGGATCGAAATGTTCAATCATTTCATAAGGAACATTGTGAATCTCCAGTCTGAGGTAAGTTCCTGTACGGTAACCTTCTATATCTATCCTCGTGGCCTCATCTAGATCGTTGAGTTCAGCTATATTCCTTTGTCTTTGAAGTTCAGCTTCCTCCTTCAACTGCGGAAGCCAATCATTCATCACTATTAACAAAGCAAAATAACTGTGACATACTTTTTTCCTAAAAAGACAATGAGGTATCATATTCCATTGGTTTAACTAAACACTATTAAAATTATTTCAATATCTCAAAAAATAAATCCAATATACACATTTATTGAATGTTTAGGACTTTAGGTTCTTTAGAATCTTATTTATAACAGAAACAATTTACAACAAGATTGAACAATAACAAATAACCTTATATAAATATATTGTTAAAGATTCTATCAATTACAGAATCCTATATCATCAGCTTATTATATTATTTGCATTTAAACAATATGTAAAGCTTGTATTTGTATGAGCATATTAGTAAATGTAAAACTACTGTATTATAGTAAATAAGTTCTTATGAAACACGTTGTGTATTATGCGGGAAGTGAACTAGTTATAGATGATAGCAAGCAAGATATGTATATGAGATTATAAGAACTATTTATTAATACGGAGTAGAATTTTACCTTATCAAGAAAGCCACCCTCATTAGCTTGGCTAATACTATCTTTGCCTTTATGTTTTTTGTCATCAGCTTCATCAGGAGATTCATCCCCATTGTATGTATATAGGAATTAAGGGTACAAATGCATCACATTCCAAATAAGAAATTCAAAAAGTGAAAAACAAACAATGGTGTATATAATTAAAAAAAAAAACACAAGATGATAGAAGTAACTTCTAAGTCAGTTTATTCGTAAATGGATGAAGGGGTCATTTAAATATGGTTCCCGGACGGAGTGACGGGTCATTCCGGTCAATCATATTTTGTTAGCTAAAATCGCCTAACAGGTTAAAAGTGGTCGAAAGTGTTATTAGCACTTACAGACTTCTAAGTCATTTTATTTGGAAATAAAAATGGCTTATATAGTGTTGGTAATCATATATAACATGCAAAATATTTATGAAAAAACAATTAAACACAAATGTTTGTTAATCTAACCCAACCAGACCTGACCACTTTCGTACTAAAACCAAGTCAGTACAACCTAAACCCGTTACCCTATCTACCCATTTTGCTACCTTCAATAATTCATAATCAATTAATAGTCATTTTCGAGGATATTGAGCGTCAAATTTTGCACGAAGAGCAAGCTTTTTAAGCCTCCGTTCCTCAGCAATTGGGTCAGCATCCTTTTTATCATCGCCCGTTTTATCACCTTCATGCTTCTCACCAGTCTCCAAGTCTTCAAACTCACCAAAAACAGGACCATCCTCATCAGTCTCACTGTCTACTTCATCAACTTTCCCTCTGCGAGCAGCCTTTGACCAATCTCCAGTTACAAAACGATCACGAATACTTTCAATTGTTTCTCCATCTTTCCAGTCTTTTGCGTTAGCATGATTGGTAAATTTGGAACTATCTTCAGTATCTACCTGATCGCCCTCCAATCCTTTACTTGAATTCTGGGACAAATCATACAATTAAGTCAACAGATTAAAATATATCATCCAATAAGCAGACTTCGAAGCAAAATTGATAAATGAACAACACATGTGTACGGGCCAGACCTTGTTTCCTTCTCCCTTGGGCTTAAAAAACTCATCATCATCATCATCGCTTTCATCGTCATCAATATCTTCATGAGAAGTATCATTTGACTTTGTTTCAGACTTCCCATACACAAGTTGCATAAGATTAGTGGTCTGCCTTGATATTGTCCTCTCAACCAATGATTCTTTCCATTTTGAATCATTTCCCATATTTTCTGCAGTAAAACAAGTGTAAGTAATATTAGCGAAAAAGAAGAAAAAAGAAAAAAACTAAACATCAAGAACTTATAAAACTTCCCCTTTAAATTTGAAGAGATATGAACGCCTATAACTAAGTGAAGGTGAAAAAGACGAAGTTCACCTTCTGCATCATCTTCCTCTTCATCAGAAGATTCGTCTGAATTATCATCTGCTTCTTCATCATCAGCTTCTTCATCTTCATCAGTGGCCTGCAACTATGCACAGCCTTTATGATAACTAGATTGGATTTTACAAGAAGAAACTGAGATAATACAACCATGAAAGTATACATACACACACACACATTCTATTTTATTTTGAGTGTAAAATTACATGTGAACAAATGTGACTTTACACGTAAAATTTTGTTTCTCATCCAAACCTCCACTAACGTTCCCATGTGAACTAACACCTAATCTTGTGGTTCACATTTGAACCTTCCCCCATGCTTATGAATATACATACAAACATATCACATTACCTCCTGATCATCAAGATCACTTTCATTTCCAAATACTGCTTTTCTCCTCATCCTTCCTTCATGGAACTCAACTTCTTCCTCAATGTTTTTTCCTGCAACCGCCTGTTTATTATCTTTCACTATAGGGTTCCTTGTTTCTTCTGAGTCATCTAAATCGTCAGCATCACTTTCCTCATCAGATTCAACAGTATCAAGTTCCTCTGTCGGTTCTATGGAGTTATTATGATTGACATGGTCTTCATCATCACCATTTGTTATTTCTCTTAGATTGTTACTTTTTGGACTAAAAAAGTTGATAAAGCTTTGATTTAGCTTCTCATCAACAGAATATTTTGTGTTTTGAAGTGATTTCACAAGAACCTCACCGACATCCCTATCAGTTCCTGCAAACAAGATGTCATCAGCTCATGTAATAACCATTATCATTCACATCACATTATGCAGCAAACTTCATAAGAAACCGGTAAAAACCTTTTCGTGAAGTATCATCTTCATCACCGGTTTTAGAGAACTGCACAAAGTGATCATTAATGTTTATATAAACAGCATCTTTATCATATAGAAGATCCCCAATGCCAGACATAGGTGCATAAAATAGCTTTTCTTTGTCACGTAACCCCTTCTTTTTTGCAGCTGAAGGTAAAGGGCAAGGATCAGCTAAACCCGTTACACCTGCTACACTATAATCTCCCACACCAGCAATATGCACCTTCGTTCCTTTTTTCATATTGCAGCCACGCAAATAACCATATAATGTCACGTTTCTGTCACACTTTTTATTAGTGGACACTTTATCTGGAGGGGTGACATCTTCAAAACGATCTACCAGAACATACGGATGAGATGTTCTCCAAGATAGAGGATGAAACTTCATAACAGAAATAAATCTAGCAAGATTATGAACCTCACGTTTGACGTACCTGTTTACCAATTAAAATATAGTTAACTCAACGTCTATCGAGTCACAGTACTTTGCCCAATCTATACATACATTCAAATGTTCAATGATGAGGTGACAAAATGCGTGTACGGTGAAAACTGATACTTATTATACAGGTTTGGGTTGACAAAACCACTTGTGTCCATAGATTCAACTAATTACAGTGCCAAATATGACTAAAAATACAATATTTCCTGTAGTAACTTTAGTTTTATAACATAATGTTTTTAAAAGGTTTTGATCAGTAAAATATACTTTCCCAATAGCCGTTCGACCTATTTTACCCTACTTTTTACCCGTTTGACACACTATATAGGTAACGATAACCCATTCGAGCCCTTTACATGGATAAATGGCTCAAAATTGCCACCTCTAGACTGATTAAACTATTTTAACAAAGAAAGATAGGCATTAAGCCACTCACTTTCCATGAATCAAACCAGAAAGATAAAATAACTTGGCTCCATCGTAAATCTCGGTCCAGAACCGATGCTTAAGTCGCTGCTTTGCCTTTTTGAGTTTCTTAACATCCTTGAACTTATCAAGGTGTGTAAGAACACCCATAACTTTAGGGAATCCATGAACTTGCATAATGTTAAGGAACTCAAATGTTTCCTGCAAAATGAAGTCCATATTAACTTAAAGCTACACATTTAATGTACGATGAATGATATATATGTTAAACAATTACAGACATAAGAAACTGAAAATTAAAATGCAAGACTCGCCATTTCAAAACCATAGCTTCCATCAATAAGCAGCAGCGCAAGATCAGCGAATTTTGCAGCATCAATCATACCATTAATATCATTTGGGCACTCAACAAACTGTAACCGTCTTTGCTTACCTAAGGTAAAACAAAAGGGATGGCTAACAAACTTCACGAATACTAAGAGTACTCATTAATTACATTATAAATCTCATAATACACATACCTGATACAATAGTAAGAGGGCCTCGTACATCTGGTATATTATGCTTAGTGTAGTGCTTCACAAGAGACTTTATAAGTAACGACTTCCCTACCTAACATAAGTATATTACCACTACAGTTAATGATACGAAAAACTAATACTTACACATTATACAGCTCTGTGTTCAACCTATTCACACAAAGCTGAATGACCGTTTTTAAACTATTTTGGATCAATTAATCAAACAATTTGATATAATAAGAACCTGAGGAGGGCCATGCACAACAATAACATAAGGAGCAGGTTCCCCTATGTTACGATCAATAGTCGGGATGTGTAAACGACGTTGCTCTTTCTCTGTAGCTCGTGACTGTAAACGCTTAGCTTTCACCGTAGAATTAAAAGCAAATGCCTGCGTAACATTTATAATATTCTATCATACGAATAAATCTCAAATTAATGCCATCCAAATTTGACAGGAATTAGGCTTATCACATTTTCCACGGATTAATTTCAAATTTGTACATCACTTCCGCACTTGCTAAATAAAACTTCATAAAATTTGCTGATGTTAGTGTTACATTTCAAAAACATCAAGAATTTACAACAAAAGCTACTACAAATTACTAAGACTATGTGTATCGATGAAAAAGAATAACCTTAGGGTTTTGTTTTTTTTCTTCGGTGATATCGCGTTTTTTCTTATCAGTATCAGATTTCTTTTTGGCGGAAGGACCAGATTGACGAGACCGGTGAGATTTTTGAGATCGCTCCATGGTGAATACGGTGGTAGACGGCGACGGTTGCGGCGGGGTTTAATAGAATTGGTTCAAGGGTTTAAGGGCTTTGCGGCTGCGAAGAGCAGACACAACCGTCCTTGCAGATTGTTGAATTAACAAAAGTGGCCCAGTTTTGAGTTTTGGGTTAAGCTTGAGTAAGGATAGACTATGATTAAAGGGAACAGATATCATGTCAAATGTACATAGAATGTTCCATACTACAAAACTCATTTATCATAAATATCAATTATCTTATAAATGACAAATCGAAAAATCATGAAACTTGCATCATAATTTTCAGCGTTTTATCCTCTTCGATTTGCTGTCCCTCAAGGCATACTTTTGATATAAAAAATCAGTTTTTTGGTGGGTTTTATAAATTAGTAACACATGTGTTAGTGATTGATTGTACATTTTATTTACGGTTAGGGTTAGGGTTTAGGGTTAGAGTTTAGAGTTAGGATTTAGCAGGGTTCATGTTTTAGGATTTAGGTTTAGGGTTTATTAGCGTTTAGGGTTTGGGGTTAGGGTTTAGGGTTTGGGTTTTGGGGTTTCAGGGAGAAACCCCAAAACCCAAACCCTAAACCCTAAGAAACCCCAAAACCCAAACCCTAAACCCAAACCCATAAATCCCAAACCCTAAACCCCAAACCCTAAACGCAACACTCTAACACATGTGTTAGTAACATATGAAACCCACAAAAAAATGAAGAAAAAAAATTCGTTGGAAGTATGCCTTGAGGGACGGCAAATCGAAGAGGATAAAACGCTGAAAATTATGGTGCAAGTTTAATGATTTTTCGATTTATCATTTGTGAGATAATTGATGTTTAGGATAAATGGATTTTGTAGTATGAAATATTCTCTTTGTACATGTGGCATGTTAGTCTCACATAAATTTTTAGTCTCATTTTAACCTTACCCTAAAGAGCTTCATGATTCATGATGAATGTTTGGTTTGTGCCCTTCAAGAATTCGTGTAATGCTAAAGTAGACCTTGGTGCTAAGTTGATACTTTGGTATAATGATGAAGTTCATTAAAAATTATATTATATTACATCTTATCTTATCTTATTTTACCTTAGTTATTATATAGAAAAAATTAGTGAAGTGTCAAGTGGCATGAAATATTAAACATGAATTTTCTTAATGCTCATTTTGAATTATTTTTATATGTTATTTAAATAATTTAATATTGACATCAATATATTAATTGATCTTAATCAAAACGATGAGTACATAACATCTTTTATGTAGCTTATATATAAAAAAAAACGTATTTTTCTTATGATGACACATAATCTCTTCTAACAATGATGTGTCTGAGTGTTTCCACAATTCTATATATAATAATCCCTTTCATATAAATTATTTATTGATAACGATTATTTATCTAAATATTATTTTAATATGAATCTTAATGAAAAATACTAACATACTAGATATGTTGGCCCGTGCGATACACAGGTCTCGTTACTTACATATTCATTTGTTAATCTAAGCTTGATAAGTGCAACGATAAAAAAATATAATATCTAAATCTAAAATTTTCAAAGTTTATTTTATTTTACTATTACATTTGCACTAAAAGCTAACAAATGCAATTAGTTAAACTAATGTATAATTAGTTATACAAAAATTGGGTTTTGGGATATGAACATTGAGTCGATCGAGTTTCTTGTGCATTAAACTGTCAACTTTTTATTAGCATACAAAGTGAAGATTAGAAGATAGGTTCATTATATCGCTAATATCACGTACTCTAGACATATATTTAGTATTTGTGGCTAACTATCTACTTGTATCATAATGTATTCATGTAGTGAATTAGTTAATTATTGTACTTGAATGTTATTAGTAGAATAAGAAAGTCAACATAGTAATAGCAATATACTAATATATGCTTATGCAATAAAGTAGAAGGTTAAACCTAGGTGGTTGCAACTTGTAAGTACTTTCATACTATACTTGTAAATGTAATATATGCAGTGTTCGAGAATATATATATATACCAAGTCTACATTTAAATCCTTACTTGTATTTCAAAATGACCTTAAAAACACTTATGTTGATTTCATGTTAATGTTAGACATCATCAAAGTCTTCAATATAAAATCGTCACCACACGAAACTTGAATGCTCCACCCTTATGAAAAAACTGATGGTCAGTTAATCACTATCATCCAAAGTTCCAAACATCACATGCTTATCACTTTCTATTAATTAAAAATTATAGTAGTTCATGACATATATTTGGAGCAATATGTACAATTCTACATAATCTCTACTGTAACATTGACAAAAATAAATTAAAGTACAACAACTAAATTTGCAAGCCTTGTTACTGTTCAACAACCTCCCGCATTGTTGCCCATTGCAAACTTTATCACGTTTTGACATTTGATGTAGTTACCTTCTTACCCGATCACATTCATCATCGATTTTTGAACGCTCAAGATATATTTATTCATTAAGACCCATCAAACCAATTTCAAACATCCATCACAAAAAAAGTAAGCCCAACATTACTCTTAAAAAATAATGAAAATGTCTCAAGTTTTTGTCGTTGGGGGAAGATTTCAACCCACTCAAATTGAAGATTGTTAATTGGAAAGGAAATGAAAACGGGTTTTATATAGTCTGTAAATTAAATAGACGTGTGAAATGGATTTGAATTAATTAATGCAAGCAAATGAAAAGATGGTAAATTCTACAACTATTATCTCGTAAGCTTCCCTATGTTAAATATCTCTAGTGAAAAGGAAAATATAATTTTAAATGCAAGAATGTGATGGGGTGCTACATTTACTGTTGGCTATCATCATTTTGTCGTAAGTTACAAATATGAAATTAGTAATTGTTTTGGTATAGTTAATGCAAGCAAATGAAAAGATATATACTGTCATAGTGTGAGCTTTAAAGATTATTATTGTAACATTATGTCAAGGAACTCACTTTTTTGCTTTATCACAAATTGAAGAAAACCAAGGGTGCTACATGCTTTATGCAATACCATACTGCTAGTAGGCGAAATTAAATTTGCTAGCTTTAACATAAGTACAATACTTCTAGTAGACGAAAGAAGAAGAAAAATTATAGCTACCAATTATAGTGCCATAATGAATTGTGAATGTATAATATATATTGACACTTATTTATTTATTTTTGCAAATGATACATTTTGCCTTCATATTTATTATCAATATTAATGATTGAAACTCAACTTATAATAAGTATATTTTACCTGTATATCTTATTAATTTGTTTTTTTATTAAATATATTTTGCCTTCATAATTATTACCAATATTCATGATTGAAGCACGACTCACAATAACTTAAAATTGGAAATTTATTACAATTATTTATTACATTAAGAAACCAAAAATTATAGGACTTCATAATTATTACCAATATTCATGATTGAAGTTCAACTCACAATAACTCAAAATTGGGAACTTATTACCATTATTTATTACATAAGAACTCAAAAATTATAGGATAGTAGATTACAGTTATTTATTACATTAAGAAACCAAAAATTATAGGACTTCATAATCATTACCAATATTCATGATTGAAGTTCAACTCACAATAACTCAAAATTGGAAACTTATTACCATTATTTATTACATAAGAACTCAAAAATTATAGGATAGTAGATTGAACTTTAGAACGATATAGTGAAGTGCCAAATGGCATGAAATATTAAACATGAATTTTCTTAATGCTCTATTTTGAATTATTTTATATGTTAATTAAATAATTTAATATTGACATCGATATATTAATTTATCTTTATCTAAACGATGAGTACATTTTCTTATATGTAGCTTATATATAAAAGGTCAAAATGTATTATACTACCCTGAACTTGTCTAACTAAAATCTTATACTACCTTGAACTATTAAGGGTGCAGAATGATACCCTCAACTTGGTAACTCGGTTATATTAGTACCTTGACTCACTTGAGTTAGCCATGTAGCTGGCACGTGAGGTATTCTCTGTTAAAAATTGACGGAGTGTACGTAACTTTCCGGTAAAATCGAAGATAAAAATAAAAATCTTCTAATTTATTTATAAAATCACGGGCTCTTCAACTACTCTCCAGAGCAAGATTTTGTGATAATTTTACACATAATACTCAATCACATGCATCGTCTTCATGTCCCTTTACTTCTTAATTTATTTTTTTATCCACAGTTAAACCCAAAATCTATGAGTTGAATAATATCTACGTATCCACGTAACAAAAAAGAAAAAGATTAATATATAAAAATAGATGAAGGCAATCAAGAATCGAACATGAATCTGGATTTGGTGAAGGTACACATAAATCCGTCATCGTCAAATTTAGGGGTACGTGTATGGATTTTTTAAACCTTTTAAAATTTGATTTTTCTTTTTCTGATTCCTTAATGGATAGCTGTTAATAGATGAATTTTTGCAATTAAACATATTACAAAAAGCAAAGGGTTAGACAATTCCTGTAATTTAATGAACAAATCGGATAATCTATACATCCCGACTAAAATGGGGACTGTAGAATTTGGGGATCATATGTTAAACTTACATTAATAATCATTCAAAACAAATTTGAACTGATTTAGATTACGATGGCGAAACACCAAAGTAAAAGAGATATGAAAATCATATATGTGATTGAGTTTTATTCGGAAGGCATCACTTGCTCAGAAAGAGGAATTGTAATATGATAAAATCTTTAATTATGAAATCGAAGGCTTTTCATGTTTACCTTTTATGACCTGCAAGAGTTTGCAACAGGCTCCGTCAAATTTAATAGAGAATACCTCATGTGCCAAGTACATGGCCAACGCAAGTAAGTCAAGGTATTAATTTAACCGAGTTACCAAGTTGAGGGTACTATTCTACACCCTTAATAGTTCAAGGTAGTGTAGAACCTAGTTGGTCATATTCAAGGTAGTAAAATGCATTTTAGCACGTATTTTTCTTATGATGACACATAATCTCTTCTAGACATGATGTCTGAGTGTCTCCACATTCTTATATACAATAATCCATTTCATATAAATTATTTATTGATAACGATTATTTAACTAAATATTGTTTTAATATTACTCTTAATGAAAATATTAATATACATACAAATACTATAAAGTAATGATCCTGACACTTTAAAATGTACATAAAAGTATTATTATTCTTTTTCATGTTTGATTCTTAATCTTTAATCTACTCCGTATATGGTAATCTTAAACTTGATATAAATTTTATAGGGTATAAAAAAGATTTGACACCTTAAAAAGAGGACATATGTTGATATGTATACTTAGTCCACTCCATATAGCATCTAAGTGTTTCCGCTACTTACAACACCAATATCATAAGTTCCCCAATGGAGCTCCAAACACTTTAATTATTGGAATGTGGAATCGAATGTGGAGTCCTCTACTTATTGGCAGAAAAGTGTATTGAGTACTTGTGTCACTTGTGCCCCATAAGTGCGCCATTGGTTTTGATATATTAATTTTACTAATTATCTCTCTTTATATTTATCAATTATCTGCATACATTTAGGCACATATTTAAACATATCTACTATTGTTCTATGGTAAGATTTCGAGGGTCAACTGCATTTTGAGGAGAATGAGGGTGGACGATTTCAGTCATTATTTTTGTGATCAATGATCTAGATTCGTTGCATCTTAACAGCGCTGCATTTTAAGTAAGATATAATGTGCACGTAAAATGCAATGTTGCGAATATCAGTCATTTGATTTCAAAAAAGTAAAGGCTGAAATCGTATTTCATTCCTTTCCCTTACAAATAGAGACCCTCTGATCTCACATTTTTATCTTTATTAAATATTAAGATAAAATATAAGAGGTGATATTGTTGGAGGCATGAACATGTTGGTTAACAACTTACTAACAACTGTGACCAGTTTTGTAATAAATAAAATGTAGGAATGAAATCCAGTTTAACCAAACCACGAGGACTAAAACTGTAACTTAAAACTTTATACTTGTGCTAATTACACGTAAGGGATTTAAAAGATTATTTGCTTCATGGTTCACTCATTTTGTTTTTGGCTTTCATTCTTTTACTTTTAAAAAGTATAAAATTTAATATACCAAATGCTTCATATTGCTTTTATAAAGTAAATTTCAATATACTCTTATGAGTTACGGTATGAGTCATCAGTTGAAAATCGAGAAAATAAGTCACAATACGAATCGACAATTATGCTTAACATATACAGCATGTAAACAACAATATGAATTTTATAGACTAATTTCATAACCGTCTATTGCATAAGTTTATTTGACATACAAAAAATTATATATGTAAGCTACTAAATATTGGCAAACTTAATACTTTGTGATTAAGAATATCTATAATAGTGAACTTTTTAGATAATAATTTTTGCTTACTTAACTGTTTCACCGCAGTTAGAAAACTCTTCAAATTCGTTTTTTTGAGCATTAAGTAAATACGTACCTTCAAAGTTCAAACTCCCTTAAAAGTTTTATGATGAAAAAATAAAT
Source organism: Pseudognaphalium luteoalbum (assembly GCA_963422505.1). Taxonomy (NCBI): domain Eukaryota; kingdom Viridiplantae; phylum Streptophyta; class Magnoliopsida; order Asterales; family Asteraceae; genus Pseudognaphalium; species Pseudognaphalium luteoalbum. The sequence goes on from OY730192.1 coordinate 21,527,204, forward strand.
AAAATTGTAGTAATCACATTCGGACCATGAATCAATACCACTGGTTTGGTGAGGTTAGTTGTTATATCTTAAAGCATCTCTCTGAGCTAGTGATTAAGAGGTGTGTATGGCTCGGTTCGGTTTTTAGCTAAAATTGAAAATCGAACTGTAAGTCAAGTTTTCGAAATATCAAAAATCATAATCGTTTGTTTTTTACGTTTCATTTTTGTTTGGTCTCGGTTTTTTCGATTCAAAAATTTTTTGGTCTATTCATTCGGACGTGTTTATCAAATAAATTTGATAAAATATACATCATATTTGTAATTTTGATTGTTCTTTTTAATTTATTACCTTACAAAAATGTAGAGGTGACAATTTTAGACCTATTGGTTAATTCTGTGTCAATTTGGTTAATTTTTATGAGGGGATGAGTTTGTTGGGTCTTCTCCCCAGTTTTTAGATGGGTCTAAATGGGTTTTTCAATATAACCTATAATTGTGTAACAATTAACCAACGGGTTTGGATGGGTCTAGGGGGTAAATTTTTTTTCCCACCTCATTTCATTTTTTTCATTTTCCACTCGAATAAAAAAAATTTTGGTGAACCCGATGACCCGACCCGAGACCCATTTGACCCGGACCCGTTTAAACCCATCCTTCTAAATGACTCATCTAGACCCAGACCCATTTAGACCCAAACCCATCTAGACCCGAGACCCGACCCGACCCATTCATTTTGCCACCTCTACAAAAATGAAAAAAAGTTTGAGATTAGAGGGCTTACTTCTTAAATAGGACATGTGTCACAAGCAATCTCAATTTTTTATCTTTTGATCCACAGTCCAAATCTAATATATTATTTGGAAATGGTGGTAAAGTGTAAATGATAAGGGTTGGTGGTTAAAGAGGTGTAAATTGTTTGTCATAGTATTGCCTAAAAATGATGGAGATGGTAGTGACGTCGTAGCTTGTCATGTTTCAGATATGATGGTCAGGTAAAAATAATAGGTCGGGATTGGTGGTCAGTGAGGTGTATATATTTTGTGGTGGTGTTGTCGGGAAAAAATGACGGAGATATTTGTGACGTTAGAGGTGGTCATGTTTTGGATATGATGGTGAGATGGAGATGATAGGTGTTGGTGGTTAGCGAGATGTAAATTGTTTGTGGTAATGTTGCCTGGAAAAGATGGTATCACTGGAAAACTAATATGGCAACGCCACATCAGCCTCTTAAGCCACCTAAGCTAATTTTGACCGGTAACTGATACTATAGGTTAATGACTATACACAATAGGAGAATTTAGTAACTTTTTTTTAAGGAAGTTACCCTTGAGTACACATTATAGGACTTTTGAAAGTGGAATACTTGCAATAGAATTTTCAAGAATGTTCGATACATTTACGGACAATTTACCCTTAATATTATTATTACTACATATTAAAAGTGTTGCATTTTAATATCACTACATTTTACCTAGAGGTGGCAAAATGAATGGGTCGGGTCAGGTCGGGTCTCGGGTCTAGATGGGTTTGGGTCTAAATGGGTCCGGGTCTAGATGGGTCATTTAGAAGGATGAGTTTAAATGGGTCCGGGTCAAATGGGTCTTGGATCGGGTCGGGTCATCGGGTTCGCCAAACTTTTTTTTTTTAAATTGAGTGAAAAATGAAAAAAATAAAATGAGGTGAAAAAAAAATAAAATTACCCGCTAGACCAATCAAAACCTGTTGGTTAATTGTTACACAATTATATGTCACATTAAAAAACCCATTTAGACTCATCCAAAAAAATGGGGAGGAGACCCACAAACCCATCCCCTCCTAAAAATTAACCAAATTGATCTAAAATTAACCAATGGGTCTAAAATTACCACCTCTAATTTTACCCTTACAAATTTGTCTTAAGTTAAGATAGAGTTGTTTTTGTCTACCTTTACTTTCAGGCCTACCCCTTACCCAAAAAATATTCGTCATTGGTCTTTTGTCAAAACCATGATTTCATTGAGGAGGTAGACGAACTAAAGTGTTGGTGTGTTACAAATTTGCAAACCACGGTGCTCTTTTATGCAATAAATGAAAGTGAGGGATGAAATCTGTAATCTTGACTAAACAACAAGGTCCCAAATGTAATTACAACGAGTCTTTGTTTATACGAGTACAAATAATTTTTCCTTTAATCCATGACATCCTAAGCATGGTAAACTAATGTTCATTTGATCTCTAACTACCTTGCTCTGTAATATGGCTTCCACAAGCCTTTCCGGCAGCGATGGGATCAAACGAGGTATGTTTCAACTATATGTATATTTGTATATTTATTATCATATATACGTAGTGAACTTGTCAGTTATAGTACGTATCGTATTAGCAGATGTGATAACGTTCACGTATTCTTCCAATGATCATGGATTATTCCATTAATGAACTATTATCATCGATATAATCTACGATTTTGTTTGAATTTGTATAGATTGGGTGGAGTACGTCCCACTGCATAGAGCCATTTTAAGGGGTGATTGGGTCACAGCCCATGAAATTATCAGCACAGACAAAGATGCACTGACTATTGCAATCGACCTCAGTGATACGACACTTCATGTTGCGATTGAGTTACACAAAAATATCAAGTTTCTTGACAATCTTTTGAACATGCTAGACCCAGAGTCGCTTCCAAGTATAGTCAATGAATGGAAACAAAACCCATTGCACAGAGCTGCAGTAGTTGGCAACACTGAGGCTTCGAAAATGCTGGTGGACAAAAATCCACATTTGTTATTTCTTTTAGATGCTTACGGGGACTTGCCTATTCATAAAGCTGTTTACAATATTCACCAAACTACCTACCTCTATTTGGTTGGTGCCTGCAAACAATATATCAGTCTGTCCCATCGAGACGGATATTACAGTCCCTTTGAGGGCATATGCGGGGCTAAGCTTCTTACTAACGTTATCTCTACAGGATATTTGGGTGAGTTTCGATTATAGTTAGCATGTTTCTATAACCATTAGAAAATGACAAAGGAACACATCCATTTTAGCTTATATTATCATTTATCAAAGCATATAGTTGTAACCAATATATATACATGTAGTGAACTAATGATGTTACTTATACGTACATATGAATGCAGATGTTGCATATGAGCTGATCAACGACTACCCACACATGGCCGTCTTGAAAAATGGGACTTATACTCCATTAGAGTCTCTTTCAAATAAGCGGGACGCGTTTCTAAGTGGAAGACGATACAACTTCTATCAGAGATTCGTTTATTCTCGTCTCTACCTTCACTCACTACCTTAACATTGTGGATGCTTCAACTTAACTTTGATTTTTGCTACATCAATTTATGCTCGATAATATCTAACCACCAAAATGAATATGATTTACTGATGGATAACAATGGGAGGTGATTAGTACATAAAAACAAAAAGATAGCTCATAAAAGGTATAACTAAAGCAAGACAAGCGAGATGTTAAAAAACTAATACCATATTGAATATGATTTAATTTATAATTTTTTTGTCTAAAATTTCCATTAAAAATAGTTAACTGATTATAAAATTGATATTGATAATTCGAATTAATAGTTAATATAGTCCAGGTATAACTCATTTAATTTGTGCGAAATGAGTTGAAATTAGATTTTAGTGACTATGTATACTACATACATTTGAGTAAAATCCAATGTTTTTAAAACCGATAACCGGATCGGATCGAAAAGGGCTCCGGTTCCGATCGAATCGGTCAGATCAGTCTGGCCGAACAGCCCTAAAACCGGTCAGAAAGTGTTTTTTTTTAAAAAATCAAAATTCCGGTCGAACCGTCCTGTTTTGACCAAACCGCCCGGTTCGTTGACCGGTCAAACCTTGATCAAAACCGGTTTTGAGACGGCCGAGAAGGGTCAGGTTTATGGTTGAACTGGTTCGACCGGACGGTTCAACCCGGTTTTAAAAATCGGTAAAATCATGTTTGATGTGATAAAATTCCCTCTCAAGATTATTGTACACATTTATGATTTATTGCATACACTAGAGATGCCCTTATATTTGTATCAGTAAAGAATCTAGTTTCGGTGATATAAATTCATGCATTCACATTTAGTTATGATTACAACAAAAGGTGTAGATTGGCGGGAACACCCTGATCCCGTATGCCTTTGACACCAGTCATTATCCATAAATTATGATTATGATTTCAAAGTCTATTAAACTTTACATTTATTTTTAATATTGTATGAGGAAACTTTGAAAGTTCATAATGTAAATATTTTAAAACTCGTTAGTGTATGCATTTTGGCTGTTCTTTCATATAATAAAAGACATTTTTTAAATGTTGTATGGGTATGATACAATAGGAATTTTTAAAATTTTCTACATACATTAAGAATTTTCAAAGTTCACCCAATATATACATTTTGTAACAATAAATCCTTTAATTTTTTATTCATTTTCTATATTCATAATGAAATCATGATCTAAGTTATAGTTAATTATGTATTGAAGATGTGCCGACAACAAACTATGAAATATGGAATACAGCAGAGGTGCCGGATATCGAGAACCAGCTTAAATCTACTGCCACAAAGTGCACAAACAGCTTCATATACTCCGGTTTGTGATTCTAAAAAGTTTAGCTTATTACATAAACCGTATGCAAATTAAACTTGAACAATTCTTTACCTTAACCTTTTTTATTAGCACAATTGCTTAATCCATAACTGATGTTGATATCTTTAGTTAAGTGATAGAGGTAAGATAAATTAAAAAAAATATGTGACTTCCGCTTACTATTTCTAAGATTATCAAAAGCCTTTTTTATAGTTATAGGCGAAATGAAGTCAATTTTATTTTGTTTTGTTTTATTAATCTTTTCTTGATCTTTATTTATTTCATTATTGTCAATGTATTTATCAAGAATTTTTTTAGTTGATTCCATACAAATTTGTAGAGTGATTCTGCGCATATTAATGATACATAGAAAGATATTTATGTATATGATTACATTTAATCAAGATAGATGGATTATGACAATTCTAGATTGTCATTTTTTACCCTTTAATCTTCCGAAATTACTAAAATACTTGATTTCACATATTAACTAAACGCTAAGATTAGGATTATTATGTAAGCATTTAGTTTCTTTAAGGTTTTAGAGCACTCCTAATGGTGACTAAAACTGACTGAAACCGACGTCACGTCAGCTTTTTCAAAAATAGGAATGACCATCAGTGACCCATCACTTTAATTTTTGGATCCCGCATTTATTAACTTACCTTTAATATTGTACACACAAAAGAAAAAAACCAAATAATCTAAACGTACGTCGGATATCCGATGTAAAAGATCAACGAGGTGAATCGACGTAGTCATGCCATCGGCGTCGGAACCAATATTCCCCGATGGAAGCCGTCTTAGAAGGTTGAAAATAATTTACTGAAAAAGAGGTGAATTTCCTCATAAAGCCTTGTTTTGGCACCCTTTAGAGTTTAACGAAATCCAGCTTAATTTATTATCTTGATTTTTTGTGTGGTTTCTTCGAATCACGACCGTCATGCCATCATTAAGTCTTATATAATCATATATTTCGTTATTTCAAACTGTAAATTTAATATTGCTTCTTGTAGTCATCGAGAGGATTCATCTAAAAGTTTGGGAAGCTGCACTACTACGTGGTAAGAAAGGTCCCTTTGTTTTCGTCTTTAATGAGTTAGTACTACTAATTCGTGCATACTTAGTGTAAATGGTAAGCGAATGAGTTTTTTGTGTTTTGATTGCCTGGTAACGGTGAGTTATATTTTTTAGTCAGATGTACTAGACCACCTTGATGATGGTTCCATGAATACTACTTTAAGCTACCGATGGTGTCAATTTTAATCCACATATAACACTCATGTAACCTCATACAGCAATCTAGGAATTATAATCTTACATTATTGATGGCTTCAATGCATGTCCACCAATTTGATTCTGTTACATACACTGAAAATATTGAAAGAAGCTTCTGCATGTTTTCTGTCTGTGCATAACAAATAAAAACTGCAGTGTCACACATCAAGCACCTCCAAGAAGACAAAAGGAAACATCGTAAATCTTTAACAGTACTGAAGTGTATATTGGAAGAAGTTGGTAAACTAAATACGGGTAGTGACGTCTTTGGACAATATGCCCTAGCCTTTGATCAAGCAGCGATAAATGATACTTCTGAGGTAGTAGATGAGATCATGGAGTATTTTCCACAAGCAGCTTGGACCACGTACAATGATTATCATCTCTCTCAACTTGCAGTTATATACCGTTGTGAAAATGTGTACAACTTTTTGGTACACAAGATGAGTTTAATTCATAATGAACATTTACATAAAATATTCATTGACAAAGAAGGCAATAATCTTCTGCACTTGGCTGGAAAATTGGCACCTATAGACAAACTCAATATGGTTTCTGGTGCAGCTTTACAAATGCAAAGGGAGCTACAGTGGTTTCAGGTAAAAAAAAAATGTTTTTGTTAAGTTTTAAACAAAAGTTTATTTATTACTAATAAAGTAGCAAATTATGTTGGATATTGAAGGCAGTGGAAAACTATATGCGACCTTCGGACAAAGAAGTAAAGAATAAAAAACAAGAGACACCATTTATGATGTTTAGAAGAGAACACACGGATTTAAGAAAAGAAGGCGAAGAGTGGATGAAAAAGACTGCAGATTCATACACAATCACAGCAGCACTTATCATTACAATAGTGTTCGCAGCAGCCATAACTGTACCTGGTGGAACTAATGGCGATAATGGAAAAGCAATTTACGCCTCAAAACCTACTTTCATCATATTTGCCATCTCAGATGCGATATCATTATTCACATCCACCACTTCCTTATTGTTATTTCTATCCATTCTCACTACACGCTATCGTGATGAGGATTTTCTATACAAGTTACCCAAGAGATTAATACTTGGTTTGGCGATGTTGTTCTTGTCAGTTACCTCATTGATGGTAGCCTTTAGCGCAACATTATATTTAATGATGGGAGATGGAAGAGCATGGATCTTGATTCCAATAGCTTCATTAGCATGCTTGCCCATCGCTTCATTCGTGACACTACAGTTACCATTGCTTTTTGATCTCATTTATTCAACATATGGTGGAGGAGTATTTGGCAAGACTACAAAGACTAGGAAAACCCGCAAGATTGAATGACATCATCAAAGGCCATGAATTGTTGATTTTTAAGGTGTGTGCTTCAGCTCTCCCAGTATCAACAATTGTTAAAATTTATAACTTGATGCTTTCTCAGAAACATTCTTTTGTATTTTGATAATTTATGAAATGTATTTGATCATTATGACAAATGTTACAATTAATTATGATTATGCTAGCTGGATTTTTCTCTTCACAAATTCTGGTGACAGTACAGATTTCTATATCTGTCATAATAGAACAGCTTGATTACCTAATGGGAACTTGATTCAGTACTAATTTATCAGTAGCTACAATTGCTCATAATCCAGAAGCTATATCATATATTGTTCACCACAACCGAAACCCAACTTACTTATCATCTTCATTCATGCTACCTATATTAAAGAGTACTATTTTTCAAAAGGTTCAATGATGACTATGATAGTAAAGGTGGTAAGAAAACATCAAGTAGACATTGTATTGATTAAAAGATGGGAATCACAATCCCTTTGCAAGCAGATCATGAGGATTATTTATGTCTATTTTATGCATACCGATCAACTGCAAAACAGATCAGGCCCGACAATCTTTTAAAAGTTACTCAACAAAGAAGCAGTCAGCTATGCATAATGGAGTTCTTATTATTTTATTTTTTTTACTCTGATCAAGCGTTTTTTACTTGAGTGCGATTTGGGGATGACAAAATGGACCAATCTTCACACTAAAACTACCACTTTTAACCTAGAGCTCCAAAACTTGAGGACGGTGGTGAAGATTGGAGAGTATTTGGTGCAATTATGTCAATTATCTAGGACTTGGTATATAAATATAGAGCATAAACCTCCTAGAAGGTTTATGCCCACTGGACAAGATTCAAAATGGGGAGTCCATATTACCTAAAGATATGACCACCTTGTCCAATAGAAGATGGGGAACAAAGATAACGGCGTAACCATATAAGGTTGGTACCTTTTATCACACAAATGGTGTCGAGCTGTGTTGGTAAGGGCTGACAGCTTGAGAGAAAAGCTTGATAAGACCTAGACAGTCGAAACACATAATGAGCTTTGTTCGTGTTGATCAATCTGGCAGGTCTGGATCTCGCAGGGCAGCCCCGATCCAAGCCTGTCGAGTGGTGTTTTGGGCTTTGTTCGTCTTCACCGGATGAATCAACTAGACAGACCTGTCTTGTAGGTCTGAAATGTAGTTACAGCATTATACTCCATCTTAGACAGGATAGAAAGGTTGTGTAGCAGAGTAGCAGCAACCAGCAAGGGCCATGTAATGCCTTAGATTCATTTGGATGACGCACCTCTTGTAGACCTATCCAAAATTCACATTTCGCCAAGATAGAAAAGAATAAAAACAATTAAATGAGTATAGATAGAATAGTTGTTAGATACAAAATGGTTGGATAAGTGGCCTATGGCAATTCTCATTACATGAAACTTGGAAGAATTTGACCATTTAAGCATTTACCATACAAGGGTGAAAGGTTAAGCACTACGGCATCAAACCTTTTGAATTCTTCATAGGTTAGCTTCAAGTTCATGGGTTCATGCAAGGTTCGGTGAAGCTAATACAACAGAAGAGGTGGCAATTTTAGACCCATTGGTTAATTATGGGTCAATTTGGTTAATTTTTAGGAGGGGATGGGTTTGTTGGGTCTCCTCCCCATTTTTTGGATGGGTCTAAATGGGTTTTTCAATATAACCTCTAATTGTGTAACAATTAACCAACGGGTTTAGATGGGTCTAGTGGGTAAAAAATAAAAAATTCACCTCATTTTATGTTTTTCATTTTTCACTTAAATAAAAAAAAGTTTGGCGAACCCGATGACCCGACCCGAGACCCATTTGACCCGGACCCATTTAGATCCATCCTTCAAAATGACCCATCTAGACCCGGACCTATTTAGACCAAAACCCATCTAGACCTGTGACCCGACCCGACTCAACCCATTCATTTTGCCACCTCTACAGAAAAGGGTGGGCATCACGTGTTTTAATGAGAAAACTGATAGAACTTAAACTAGATCTAAAAGCTTGGAACATATAAGTTCACTAAGGACAACCAATCGTTACACGGAAGAATATTCTGGGCCGGAGAAGAAGAGAACAAACATTGGTCGCACCCTTGTGGTACCATGTGACCAGTTTGATCGCATCGGGAAAAAAAATTGGGTGCACCCTGCAACTAGTTTGGTCGCACCGGCTAAAATTTTGGTTGGGCTATGTGACCAGTTTGGTCGCACCCTATGTGCTGATGTGTCTCACTCGCGAGTATGGGAAGGTCATCATATCTACACACTGTGACAACCAAAAAAGTTATGGTTTTAGCCTTTTAGGCATCTTTTGAATACCCAACCAAATGTGAAGCAAGGAGACTTCTAAGGTAACTTTTGGGGCGATATTGGTAGTAGAAGATCAAGAGATTGAAGATTGTCATGCTTCGATCCACACCAGACTTGGTTAAAAAAGAGGACAAAAACTCTATATATTTCCATTTAGTTGCAAGAAAATAAAGAACAACTAATTATCAGATATATCAATCACTACCAGTGTGTCGAGAACACCAAAATAGCGAGATATCATATCATCTTCAGTTTTATATGCCAAGCAAACAAGATGTGATAAATTAACAAATTGGAATGTTGGTGGCATGAATTCATTATCCTCATGCGCATTGGAGAAGTTAAATAGGGACCTATCGTCATTTGGATAAGGCTCCAGACCCTGAAGGTATTATCGTGAGTTCATAAAGAAAATAAGGTCAACGTTAGAAAAGAGTTCGAGATTTCTCTTCCAACGCAAAATTTCACAAATGGTTCTACTGTAGGTTTATAGTATTGTTCCAATTGTTGATTCTAATGTACTGATAGCAGTCAGAAAGGTGTTAGGACATGTACAAAACATCCTATCTCTAAGTTCATCTCTTATTCCAATTTGTCATCTTTGTTCCATGCTTTCACCTCTAGATTGTCTAGCATAATCATTCCCAGGAACATTGAAGAGGCATTACAGGTTCTGAATGGAAGGCTGCTGTTCTTGATGAAATTCAAGCCCTCAAACAAAATAATACGTGGAACTTGGTCGAATTACCAGAAGGAAAGAGTACAGTTGGATGCAAATGGGTATTCACTGTTAAGTTTAAGGAAGACGGTTCAATTGAAAGATACAAGGCCCAACTAGTGGCTAGAGGCTTTACTCAAACATATGGCATCGACTATACTGAAACATTTACTCCTGTCGCCAAGCTTAACACCATCAGAATTCTTCTCTCGTTAGCAGCTAAATCTGACTAGCCTATACATCAGCTTGACATAAAGAATGCATTCTTAAATGGCGAGCTTCAAGAAGAGGTCTTTATGTGCCAACCTCCGGGTTTTGAAGACAATCAAAGTGGTAAGATCGTGTTCAAGCTCAATAAGTCCCTCTATGGCTTATAACAGTCTCCACGTGCTTGGTTTGACAGATCCCAAAGTAATTCAAAAATCTGGATCTATTCAAGGACAGGCAGATCATACCATGTTTGTTAAGCATTCTGGAAATGGTAAAATAACGATTCTCATCGTATATGTGGATGATATCATTGTTACTGGAAATGAAAGTGAAGAGGTAAAAAGAATAAAAAATCTCAAGGCACAAAAATTCGAAGTTAAAGATCTTGGAGCCTTGAGATATTTCCTAAGGATGGAGTTTGCAAGGAGCAAAAAGGGTATTTCTGTTTGTCAAAGGAAGTACACCTTGGATCTTTTGGAAGAAACAGGAATGCAAACCTAGCGATACTCCGACTGAACTTGGTAATAAAAAGAAATTGTGTAAAGGAGAGCCTGTTGACATAGGGAGTTATCAAAGACTAGTTGGAAAGCTTATTTATTTGTCACATACAAGACCAGACAGTAAGTTTAGTGAGTCAATATATGCATGCACCATGTCAAGGTCATCTAGATGCATTTTATAGAATCTTACGTTACTTGAAACAATCTCCCGGAAAAGGATTGTTCTTCGCTAAGACAGATGATCGGAAGGTGAAAGCGTTTACTGATGCTGACTGGGCTGGAGCTATTGACGATGGAAAATCAACATCAGGATATTGTACTCTATTATGGGGTAACTTAGTTACTTGGCGAAGCAAAAAACAATCAGTAGTAGCTCGAAGTAGTGCAGAGTCAGAATATAGAGGAATCTGTGAACTTTTATGGATAAAAAGAATTATGGAAGAGTTGAAGATTGATCTTGGAGGACCTATGCGACTGTATTGTGATAATGAGTCCACTATTAAAATAGCTTATAATCCTGTCAATCATGAAAGCACCAAACACGTGGCAGTAGATCGACATTTCATAAAAGAGAAACTAGATGGGAACATCATCAACATTGAATATGTTCCAACAACTCAGCAGCTTGCAGATCTACTTATGAAAGGGCTTCCTGAAAAATCTCATGAATTTCTTCTGGGCAAGCTTGGTCTCATCAACATCTACAACCAAGCTTAAGGGGGAGTGTAGACAAATTCTTAATTTGTTGGGAGATTCTTAATTTGTTAATATTAATTATATTAGCTTAGGATTAGGATGATAATATTTCCTTTAATTTTGTGATAATATTTCCTATTTAGTATCCCTGATTTCATGGGATTTTACAGCTAGGATTTGTAAGTTGTTCAGAAAATTATTCCTGTGTTCTTCTTCAGTTTTGATTCCTCAAAGGTTGAGCCCCGGTCCTTGTAAACGCAAGTCCAACGAAAGAATCTTCAACGTCTAGAGGTCTAAAACAAGGAGACTCAATTTCACCATTTTTGTTCATTACAGTTATTGAAGTTCTAACTAAAAGGCTGTCTAATGTGAATTCAGCGAATATAGTTCAAGGTATACAGGTAGGATTGAAGTTCTCAACACTTGTAGTAATTTTGCTGATGAGGCCTTCATTATCCGTAATCCTACAGTCACGCAGATCCAAAACATCGAAGAGATAATAGTTATCTTAACGAGAATTTCATGTATAAGGATAAACTGTGAAAAACATCAATGTTTGGATCAAATATGAGTAGCATCTACAATAACAATATTCCAAGGTTAACGTATGGAAAAAGAATTCCTTCCAAGCTAACTTCTCTCATCATTACAAAATTCAAACTTAGGTTTGTTTAAAATTTGGAATAAAATTTTGACTTTACAAAGGGATGATCTGATTTATTCCATTTTAGAACATGATAGGTAGAGGTGAAGGTGAAGGTAGAGATGCAGAAAAGGTGATCCAGTTAAGCTTTTCTTTTGACATGCGGGCCACTAAAACTTCATTTCGAGGAAAGTTCCCAGATTTATATAGTTTATATGTCAATATGTACGGAAAAGTTCAATTATCATAGTCAAGTGAAGATGAAGAATCAATATGGGCGATCTATTTCTAATGATCCTTATTGCAACTTGATATATCTAATCTTCAAGAACAATAGGGAGAACAAACATTCATCAGCTCAAATCAGAATATGGGTCCGGTGATTAAAAAAAGGAAAAAGTAATAATGAAGGAAACAACTAGTTGATGTGAGCAAGAACAAACATAGGACCACAAAATGAAGCAAAAAATGATTATTAAACGGATAAGAACTTACTGTTGTTGAAAAGAAATGTAAATTTTGACTTCTGGAGGAGCGAAGACAAGAGACTAGACTGCAAGTTGGGATCCTAAGATATTAAGCCACACAAATTTCAGATCTATTACAATTAGAATCTTAACTCATGATACTTAAGGTTTTTCTTTCGATGAAGAATCACCTGCTTTGCCTTAGCTTAAGGCTTCTTCCCAATTCCCATCAACCATTTTATTACCACCTAATAAATAAGGATGTCTCACAGACCCTGTACACAAACAGCAACCAACAAAGTAAATTCAAAAGTACATATAAAGGCAATTTCTTAACATATGTAAAACATGCAAAGATCACAGTGCCATGTTGGAACATTCCTGTATGTCAATCTTGCAGTTACATTAACTAAGATAATACTACATTGACCATATAGATGCTGCAAAAAAACTTCCTCATCAATTGCGAAAAAAACAACTTGTTTCAAGCATTGACCAGATGGTTTCACAAACTAGACCAAGCTGCAACAAACAAGAATACAACCTTTTATGATATTCGACCAGGTCAAAGAAAGAACCACTACCACAAAACCAAATACCAGCAGCTACTCAAAGATATATTAAAGGCCCTAGATACAAGTCAGGTGGCAAAATTTACCCACCATTATATTAAATAACATACTCGTCCTGTTTGAAATTTCAAATCCAACCATTTTCAATAAATTTCAGGTTTGGCTAATATACTTTCCATTTTTCTGTGCAATGGACAATAATAAAATATAACTCCTCTAACTTGGGTGGCTAGACTTTTTTCCCGCCTAACGAGCTACAGGCAAATGTTTAATAATAAACTACACAAGCAAACAGTTATCCTACTAACCATATAATAACTTAAACCAATACTTCAGATAGTTGTGATGTAATCATACATAACACCATATTCATATCTAGCAAACAGTAAGTGATGCTTAACTGAAATATACACATAACGGTGCCACTCATTACTAAAACAATAATGAAGTTCATAACTCAAGTGAAATGTCATCAACCCTCTTTTGATATGTTGTACATAAAACAGATGCAACACAATGATAATACAATTAAACAGAAAACATTTGAATCATTACCTCACCTTAAAAACATGAATGTTGAACAGAGAGCATAAAATTCACACACTTCATGGGATCCCTGCCTTCATCTTAACAGATGTAACCTATCTGTCACATAAAATCGAAATTAACTAGCAAATGGACGAGCTACATAAAAACTTTGAACAGAGAGAACCAACCTACCACATACGCATAATATTTACTTATCCTTACACGAAAAACCATGATGGGCAAAACTAAATGAGGAAGATGAGTGTATCAGAACATAAACCTAATAAAAAACACCATACATGTAACTTCTTTCAGGATTCTTTCTGAAAACATAACCCCTACAGATCCTTTGAAGAAACCAAAAAACTATACCCGAAACATTGTAGAACAGCAACAATTATAAAAAATGAGTAAGAAAACAGATGATAGCTAATAAACCTCAAAAAGTGCAAGAAGGCAATAATGGGTGCTCAGATATTCAATCAAAGGGATTACCATATCTCAATTTTAGACAATATACATTATTATTAAAAATAACAACAAAAAAAGATAAAAATATAAAGGTAAAAACAAATAAATTAACCAAAACACTATCAACTCGAATAAAATCACATTTGTACGGAAATGGATATGAAACAGAATTTAAATGCTTGAGAAAACCCAAAAATACAATGAAAAAACAATAGAAAGAGAATAGAAACGGAAATACCAGTGTCAAGAAAGAAATCCCACAACAGTAACAACCTAACACCTCATCAACCTCAGAGCACAAGCCTCAAAGTACGAGAAGGTTGATATGGATGCTTAAGTGATCAAGTAAAAAAAGTTAAATAACAAAAGTTAGTATTGGAAACTAAAAAAAGCAATATAAAGAGATAATTATATAAACAAAACATTAAATAACAAAAATCAGTTAACCGAAAATTCTTGTAACTTGAATAAAGACCAACTTGATACCTCTGTCAATAGCAAAATCCTAATACATAGACAAGCCTATAACACCTAATTCAACCTTAACATACAAGCCTCAAAGTATGAAAAGGTTAAACAGATGCTTAGGTTTTCAAGTAAAAGGATTCTAACTTCTCAACTAAGGTAAAAAAATTAATAATACAAGCTAAAAGATAGACAAGCCTATGCACCTAATCAACCTTAACATACAAGCCTCAAAGTATGAGAAGGTTAAACAGATGCTTAGGTTTTCAAGTACAAGGTTCTAACTTCTCAACTAAGGTAAAAAAATTAGTATTACAAGCTAAAAGAGTAACAGAAAAAGAGCAAAGTATATAAGTAAAACATCAACTCCTCAACTTTAGGTAAATAAAAATATTTGTATTGGAAACTAAAAAAAGCAATATAAAGAGAAAATTATATAAGCAAAACATTAAATAACAAGAATCAGTTAACCGAAAATTCTTGTAACTTGAATAAAAACCAACTTAGTACCTCTGTCAAGAGCGGAATCCTGATACATAAACAAGCCTATAACACCTAATCAACCTTAACATACAAGCCTCAAAGTCTGAGAAGGTTAAACAGATGCTTAGGTTTTCAAGTAAAAGGTTCTAACTTCTCAACTAAGGTAAAAATATTAGTATTACAAGCTAAAAGAGTAACAGAAAAAGAGCAAAGTATATAAGTAAAACATCAACTTCTCAACTTTAGGCTAAAAAAAAGTTAGTATAGAAAACTAAAAAAAGCAATATAAAGAGAAAATTATATAAGCAAAACATTAAATAACAAGAATCAGTTAACCGAAAATTCTTGTAACTTGAATAAAAACCAACTTAGTATCTCTGTCAAGAGCGGAATCCTGATACATAGACAAGCCTATAACAGCTAATCAACCTTAACATACAAGCCTCAAAGTATGAGAAGGTTAAACAGATGCTTAGGTTTTCAAGTAAAAGGATTCTAAATTCTCAACTAAGGTAAAAAAATTAGTATTACAAGCTAAAAGATAGACAAGCCTATACACCTAATCAACCTTAACATACAAGCCTCAAAGTATGAGAAGGTTAAACAGATGCTTAGGTTTTCAAGTAAAAGGTTCTAACTTCTCAACTAAGGTAAAAAAAATAGTATTACAAGCTAAAAGAGTAACAGAAAAAGAGCAAAGTATATAAGTAAAACATCAACTCCTCAACTTTAGACTAAAAAAAAATTTAGTATTGAAAACTAAAAAAAAACAATATAAAGAGAAAATTATATAAGCAAAATATTAAATAACAAGAATCAGTTAACTGAAAATTCTTGTAACTTGAATAAAAACCAACTTAGTACCTCTGTCAAGAGCGGAATCCTGATACATAGACAAGCCTATACACCTAATCAACCTTAACATACAAGCCTCAAAGTATGAGAAGGTTAAACAGATGCTTAGGTTTTTAAGTACAAGGTTCTAACTTCTCAACTAAGGTAAAAAAATTAGTATTACAAGCTAAAAGAGTAACAGAAAAAGAGCAAAGTATATAAGTAAAACATCAACTCCTCAACTTTAGGTAAAAAGAAAAATTTGTATTGGAAACTAAAAAAAGCAATATAAAGAGAAAACTATATAAGCAAAACATTAAATAACAAGAATCAGTTAACCGAAAATTCTTGTAACTTGAATAAAAACCAACTTAGTACCTCTGTCAAGAGCGGAATCCTGATACATAAACAAGCCTATAACACCTAATCAACCTTAACATACAAGCCTCAAAGTATGAGAAGGTTAAACAGATGCTTAGGTTTTCAAGTAAAAGATTCTAACTTCTCAACTAAGGTAAAAAAATTAGTATTACAAGCTAAAAGATAGACAAGCCTATACACCTAATCAACCTTAACATACAAGCCTCAAAGTATGAGAAGGTTAAACAGATGCTTAGGTTTTCAAGTAAAAGGTTCTAACTTCTCAACTAAGGTAAAAAAATTAGTATTACAAGATAAAAGAGTAACAGAAAAAGAGCAAAGTATATAAGTAAAACATCAACTTCTCAACTTTAGACTAAAAAAAAAAATTTAGTATTGAAAACTAAAAAAAGCAATTTAAAGAGAAAATTATATAAGCAAAACAATAAATAACAAAATCAGTTAACTGAAAATTCTTGTAACTTAAATACCACCAACTTAGTACCTCTGTCAAGAGCGGAATCCTGATACATAGATAATCCTATAACACCTAATCAACCTTAACATACAAGCCTCAAAGTATGAGAAGGTTAAACAGATGCTTAGGTTTTCAAGTAAAAGGGTTCTAACTTCTCAACTAAGGTAAAAAAATAGTATTACAAGCTAAAAGAGTAACAGAAAAAGAGCAAAGTATATAAGTAAAACATCAAAAGTAACAAAAAAAGTTTCACCAACAAAATTCCAGTAAGTTGAATAAAAAACTGAAGTAGTTCCTATGTCAAGAGTGCAATCCTGGTACTTTGACAGGCGTATAACACCTATCAACCTTAACGTACAAGCCTCAAAATACGAGAAGGTTAAACAGATGCTTTGGTCTTCAAGTAAAAGGGTTCTAACTTCTCAACTTCAGGTAACAAAAAAAGTATTATAAAGGCAAAAAAGTAACAGAAAAATAGCTAAGTAAAGCATCAAAGTAACAAAATAAGTTCACCAACAATATTCTAGTAAGTTGAATAAAAAGCCAAAGTAGTACCTATGTCAAGAGTGCAACCCTGGTACTTTGACAAGCCTATAACACCTATCAACCTCAACGTACAAGCCTCAAAGTACGAGAAGGTTGAATAGATGCTTAGGTTTTTTAGTAAAAGGGTTATAACTTCTCAATTTAAGGTAAAAAAAAATAGTATTAGAAGCTATAAGAGTAACAGAAAAATAGCTAAGTAAACATCAAAGTAACAAAATAAAGTTCACAAACAAAATTCTAGTAAGTTAAATAAAAAGCCAAAGTAGTACCTATGTCAAGAGTGCAATCCTGGTACTTTGACAAACCTATAACACCAATCAACCTCAACATACAAGCTCAAAGTACGAGAAGGTTGAACAGATGCTTAGGTTTTCAAGTAAAAGGGTTCTAACTTCTCAGCTTTAGGTAATAAAAAATAATAATATAAGTAGCTATAAGAGTAACACAAATATAGCTAAGTAAAACATCAAAGTAAAAAAAAAAGTTCACCAACATAATTCTAGTAAGTTGAATTAACAAATTACTGAACTATTAGGATGTCAAGAACAGAATCCTGGTACTTTTACTTGATGCTTAAGTCATCAAGTAAAAGGATTGTAACTTCTTAAATTTAGGTAAAGCAAAATATAGGTATTATAAAACAAAAACAAAACCAAAAAAAAAAATAAAAAAAAAAAAACAAGAGGAAAGTAATGCAACATGTTAACCAGAAATTCTGTTTTATGAAATAAGTCAAATAACAACCATATTAGTACCAATGTCAAAAAAGGAATCCCAGGTACTTTAACAAGCCTTAACACCCAAACAACATTAATGTACTCAAAATATACAAGAAGGTTGAAATGGATGCTTAGGTTTTCATGTAAAGGGATTCTAGCTTTTTTAATTTAGGTAAAACATCATTGTTATATAAAAAAAAATAGCCACAGAAAGGTCAAATCATATATAAAAATAACATTGGAAAACAGATCATAATCAGAGATTGAATACTTTGAAAAATATGATAAAATTCAAAAAAGACAAGTAACAATTATCAAACAAAGTTACAAGACGAAACAGTAATTGAAAGTAAGCAGGGAAGAAAGCAAAAACAAAAACAACGGAAAATTACTATATGTACTGTACATCTGCAAACCATTCTGCGATCAATTTTGCTAAAGTTTCAGTTTCTGCGAAATTAAGCAAAAACCCTAAACAGGACCGGTCTTTTCAAAAATATGCGAAGGCACCTTTATTCACATAACCGTCTTATACAAGATAAACCAGAAACAACGGAAGAAAAAGAAACCCGGTTTTTTAAGTTTCTGCGAAATTTTATGTGACGTTCGTTAAAAATATTGTATCCGGCCAGATGTTAAAAGCTTTAATTGGGTTTGACACTTTGCTACTCGTGTAATTTTCAGAACAAATATAGTAATAAAAAGGCAGAGTATACCGGTGACGGATGAGATGATCGGAATAGGCGAACGGCGAGTGGGTGACGGTGAATCGGAGGAGAAAGGTTTTCTGGAACCCTAGCAATTCGATATGTATGGTGTATAACTGTATATATATACGTTTCCAATTCCATAGCTTTAGTCAAACGCAGTCAAATGTCGGTGTAATAGATTCTAAACGTTTCCATAGCGTCAGTCAAACGCGGTCAAATATCGGTGTTTAAATTTATTTATTACTCACTTTTTTTAATTTTCACAAATAAAATAATAATAATAAAACACGCCTTTTAGACTCATCCAGATTTTCGAAATTTTTATTAAAAAATTTAAATATTAGAAATTCTTCTTAGAAATTAGAAATGAAATCTATTGTATAATTTATGATTTCCTAAATTTCCGAAAAATAAAAACTATATTTATTACATTTAAATGCGTTTTCTACATTTATTTTAGCTTTTAAGGAACACAGAATTTTTAACAAATGGAGACAATAATTATGTACACGAGATAACCATTACACTATTTCTTAATGAAAATGGTTTCGGTTAAAAAGAAATTAAGCAGGTTCACTTTCTGAAGTGCAAATTATCAACATCCAAATTTATTGTTGACAACTATTCCTTTTTCCATCTTAAGTTTTAATGTTTTATTTTCAAATGTTAAACAGCTTCCATTCTCGAACATGTCCATTGCAATGGACCCTTTCGACAATTTGCTCAGTCTTGCATAAATAAATATAAATATAAAATATATTAAGATAATACTAAATTTAACCTCATTATGAGCTTTGTTCCTTCCTAATATAAGCGAAGCTAATACAGTAATACGGACTTACGGAGTTCTAAATTAAGAAGATCCCAGCCCAGGAGGGGTCTAAATTTGCTTTTGTAGAAGTTTAAGGCTTTAAGCAAACAATTACACGCAGTAATCCTTTTGTTTCCAAGCATTTGACCCAGGTGAGAAATCAAGTTGGTAATGGAAATTAAGTTGTGGCATAGTTAAAGTGGGTTTCAGGCCCATTTAAATCGATCAAAGGCCCAGTTTACCAATTTTTTCATTATTTATATTATGACAATATGACATGTAGTAATCAATCAAGGGGTAAGTATATAAAAATGTGAGCAAATTGCATAGATCATTCTTATATTTTGTCAAAATGCAAGGATCATCCCTCAAATATTAAATAGCACTAGACATCCTCATGTTTAGTAGTTTTGATCTATTATCATCCTTCTAAACCTAAAAGGACAAATATACCCTCATTCTTATTTTTTTCCTTGATAAAAATAACCAAAATTTCTATTAATTAATTTTTTTTCCTATTTTTTCTATTTCTTTTATGATTTTAGAATTTTTTCAATAGTGATAACCATAATTATATTAACCATATTTTCTTATCATCGGGGGTTCACATCAACCCAATAATGTCATCATCAAGAGTTCAAGACAACAACAATTACATCAAACAACGACATCATCTTCCTAATTTATGGTAACCATTTGTCACATATTTAACCACCATGAACACCACACTACCCCCTATTCCTTTTATTTTATCTATACTACTATATAATACATTGAACCTTCTATCTCCTCAACAAATTTTAAGACTACGTAAGTGGGTTCCACTTACTACTTATTCTCCACTACCTACAATTTTCATCAATAAAATATTAAATCTTCTCACTAAAGTCTTTTTTGATTGGTTAAATATCAAAGTTGACACCTATAATGGGACATCCCAAAATAGTAATGTGAACATTTTAAATGGGACGGACGGAGCACAATATGTTTTTATTTTAAAACATTTATTCGCACCTCAATCTATCGTTACCATTTTCACCACTGCATTGCGCGGGTATAATGTTAGTTCTTTACAATAAGAACTCTTGTAACAATGGTTCTGTCACCGTTCGTTTGTTGCAACCATAGTTACCGGTTTCCTGTTATGGAACATTTAGATCTAAAAGTTTTCCTAATCGTTTGCGGTCTTCTACTCTGACTCCTTATTCGTTAACGGGTGTCAACGACTTGCAGGTTGCCTGATCTCCAGGAATATTTTTCAGATTTGTTTTTTTCTTCTAATGATGATAGTCGATATGAGATCAACTTTTTCTTATTATGACACTAGATTTTCCAGATTTCTAATTAATGTTTTTATAAGATGTTTTGGTTATTTGGCCATTTGGGTGTTTGTGTTTGATGTGAGATTTGATTGAAGAAGATGATATAGTATGAATTCGTTGAAATTGATTTTTATGGTTTGAAGATGATGATGATTTATTATTGCTGCCATGGTAAATTCTAAAAAAAGAAATTATATGGTGATGATTGAGATCGATGAATTTATGGTTTTGTCACTTTGTGGATGTCAGAACTGCAAATGGACCAAAA
This sequence comes from Pseudognaphalium luteoalbum, assembly GCA_963422505.1. Classification (NCBI taxonomy): domain Eukaryota; kingdom Viridiplantae; phylum Streptophyta; class Magnoliopsida; order Asterales; family Asteraceae; genus Pseudognaphalium; species Pseudognaphalium luteoalbum. The sequence goes on from OY730192.1 coordinate 21,548,513, forward strand.
TATTTAACAAGACAAATGGATTAATATGTTTTTTAGTTTATTAGTTAAAAAGATAAATTAAGAATGAGGGTACATTTGTCCTTTTAGGTCTAGAAGGATGACAATTGATCAAAAATACTAAACATAAGGATGTCTAATGCTATTTAATAATTTGAGGGATGATTCATGCATCTTTAACAAAACACAAGGATGATCCATGCAATTTGCTCTAAAAATGTATTAAATTATGACAAAAACTTTATTGTGTTTATCAACTTTTCAAAACCTCTATTGTGTGTATTCAATTACTTATTTATGCTTATTGGTTGTAATTTTTCGACGTGGTGCTTTGTGAGAATGTCACGTGGAGCTTTATATGGATGAGACAATAGACGGCTTACATACAATAGGCAATAATCAAAAATTGAATAGATACAATTATACAATAGATATTCTGAAAGTTGGTACATACAATAAAGATTTTGTCAAAGTTTGTTACATTTTCATACATTAATCCCATCAATTAATATGTGTTTAATGTCAGTTACTTTAATATCTAACAATGATAGTATTTATTAGATTTTAATATATCTAGGGTTATTTTGGTAATTTCAAATAGATTTTTAAAATATCAATAGTAATGTTAAATGCAAATAGTAAAATATATCTTAAAAATAATATTGAAATGCATTATATATTAGTAAAGATATGATTCCGGGTGTATTTCTTGAACTTGTGTTGTACACCTTGACAATTAGTAGTCTTTATTACAAGCAACATCTAGTATTCCCAATGTTTTGAAAATCGTTTTTTGACTCGAAACGGTGAGGGGTCTGGTTTCGGCTCAACCGGTCGGACTGTAACAACTCGTACTTAGGCGTATTAATATACCCTAATATTGCTTGTAATTACTTGTTATTAGTATGAAATAGGACTAAGTTACTTGTAATATAACGTATATTGAATATACAACCGCATGTAGTAATCTTATGTTACGTGGATTCCTCGGATGGATTCCGAAACACCGGCTCTTGGTGAGCCTTCTTCGTATGACTTGTAAACCTATTTTAAGGATAAAATAGTCATTATCTACTTGGTATTATTATTATTAATAATAACATACGTGAAAACATTCTACGTGTAATATAAAACATGACGTACGCGAGAAAATACGCAAATCGAGTTCAACACCTGAATGAGAACCAAAATATGTCTTAGATACTTAAGGAAAGTATTCTAAAAATACTTAATCATCCCAAACATCATTCACATATCAAGAATATACACACAATGATCAAACGTTAATTAATTAACCTTTAAAACCGCGCGATATAACGTCTTAACGATTAACAAACGTAACACGGATCAAGGAACGAGCCCACGGGCCCGAGGACCCACTTGGATTGACCCAAGCCCACGGCCCAGGAGGCCCAGGGCTGCCCCAAACCGGCCCAAACATGAGCCCATGGCTCCACACACTTAAACCCCTCATCCCCTCACTTTCTCATTCAATCCCACTTCACCCCTACCATATCTCACCCTTTACTCTCCACATCTTCTGAGTTCCAGCAGCCACCACCAACGAAAAACCCCTCAAAAATCTGATCCAAGAACCCCCTAACACTCCCATCATAAACTAGCATCATTTGGTTCACCAAATTGCAAGGAGAAACTCGAAGAACACGAACCGAAGCAGCAGCAGACTCCTCTTCTTGTTTCAGCTCTAGATCGACTCTCTTTGTAAGATTCCTCTTAATTTTCGTCATTTATCCTTGGATAACATAGTATTATGTGCTTGTTGTTCATATTCACTCGTTATTGTCCAAGATCCATGTTAAAAACCGAAAAACAAAGCTATAAACCATCGGGTAAAAGCATTGTCCACTGGATAATAAATTAGATCGACTTAGATCGGTCATAACCGAACCAAAACTTGATGAAATCTAACGTTTCTTAGCTCTAAATTGAAGTATTTTGAGTCTACTTTACAAATATGTAAGCCTTACGATCCAACTCAGTCATTTTCTATTTTTAATAAGTCAAATAAAGTACAATAGCAGGTCTATACTATCTGACCAGAAACTCTGGTCAACTTGAAAATGGTATATCTCGAGTTATACCCATCAAAAATCGATGAAACCATATGTAAAAGTTATATAATCTTGTTACCTTTAAAACCCCTACTCACACATTGTGTGAAGTTTGGTAGAATTTAAGTTATGAATTTTTAATTGAATACATGTCACTGAAAGTAACAATTTGACCCTCGACCCTTTCAAAAATTATATCTCGAGTGTCGCTTGACCATTTTGAACGTAAAAATATGTTTTGGAAAGCTAAGACATAAGGGAACATTATATAAAAATTTCACGAATTATTGTTAAGTTTTACTTAATCAAATAATTACTTCAAATCAGACCAAAAACCTCGACATTCTGTCCGTGAATAAAGCATTCCGTGAATACCACATTGTCGGATAAGAAATGCGTGAATATCATTATCGTATGAACAATCATCCGTGAATCACACCTATTGTCGCATGAATAGTACTCCGTGAAACACTATTGTCGGATAAAAACTTAATTGTCGGATAACTTAATTCTCGGATAATCTTATTAATGTCGTATATGTAATTGACAGAGTATTTAGCCATTGTCGGATGAATAAACATAAGTAAACCTTATTGTCGCATGGTATCGTCAATTAGATAATCACGGACATATATATATAAGTATTGTCGCACACATTGTTCTTCAAAACATATGTATGACCATAAGAAAACCTTACGGAAAATTTACAACTAAAACTAAACGTATCACCAACGGGCCGTACACGTTTCCAAACTATAGACAGAACATGCAAACAAATCAAAGTGTTTGGACATAACTAGTGGAATGAACACTAGCATGGATGGTCTTACGAGACATCTACTTACACAACCTTATATGCTTAGGGCATTAGAGGGTTGCGGGTTCAGGGAACCTACGGACTACTACACCACGTTTATTGAATTAAACACTTGCTGGCTCGACTCAGGTGAGTCTTACAGCCCCACTTTTTACTGTTTTACTATTGGGGTGAGATATATTGCTTGCTTTTATGAACACAAGTACTGAATTACATATTCACCAAACGGAATTGCATGAGTTTTCTCACCATTTATTTGGGGAAGTCCCTCCATCATATATCGTTAGTTATGGTACTTAAGCGCGAACAATAGTTAATGGATCCATTAGGGAAATGACCCTCCCCGCCCGCGGTCCGGGCGACTACTAATTCGTTACTCAGCTTGCTCCGTTCGGGCATGTCTCGGGGGCAAACACATTACTTACGGGTTAAGCTTCGATTATGAGCCTCATGGCAATGGTAAACTTACTTGCTTTGCAGGATGGCAAAGGCACGATTTTACGCCTTCGGGCTCTACTGATGATAAAACCTTGTGTTCAAAACTGTTATTACTTACAAACCTGTGAGATTCACCAACCATTTTGGTTGACCTGTTTTAGCTTTATATCTCAGGTACACCACAGCAGTAGGACTGCTCACCCTGAGGGGGAAACTATAACTCGAGTCACATGCATACAAATTTGGAGATTCTGTCGCATTATTTTGCTATAAGGGTTATGTAATAGAATCTCTAGGAAAACATATTTTGAACTCCGAGCTTGTACTTTAATTACAACTAATGTAATACTTTGAGTATTAATGTATAATGTTTGCATATAGATGTCGTTTACTTTTCCTTTGTGCTGTGATTATTGGTTAGTAACACCCAAAGCTTGCTTCCGCGCATCAGTAAAATTTGGGGGTGTTACAGATTGGTATCAGAGCCTAAGGTTATAGTGAACTAGGTTGCATTTAGTGGGCCTAGACTATGACCGTTAGGCAGTATTCCTTATTAAGTATGATTAGGTTCAGTGACTACATGATATTGGTTTAATTTAACATAGCCTGATCAACTATGTACAATTAAAGGAATATGATGTGAGATCTGAAAAGAATCATGACTGAAATGGGTACACTAGTTGACTCTGACCACGAGAGAAATCGGGACTCAAACATGTCTGTGATTAGACACCCTAGGCTATTATGTGATATATACTTATATACATAAATAGGCCTTACTTCTGTTCGATATCTTAGGTTGTGTTACGTAAGCCTTACTATTTCTAACTCCTTGCCTCTGAATGGCAAACATGCCACGCAATACGTCATGCACCCCTCCGAAACATTTCGAATCAGTATCAAATTCAATTACCTAACTCCATCATTCTCCTTTGACGGAAACACTAGTGTGATGTAGTATATCATCACCACTTCGTGTCTGTATTGATAATGATCAACATTGTCATGACAGAAATCCTACAATTTTCTCCACGTTTTATTCAGAAAACCATGCCGCCACGTAAGCAAATGTACTCCGAGGCCGACCTCAACCGAATCTCATCGCAAAGGGTAGCCGAAGCATTAGCTGCCGAACAGTCACGAAGAAGCGAAGACACCACAAACACGGGCACCACTCCCACTCCTACTACCAAACCTTGCACCTACAAGGAGTTCAGAGGCTGTGGACCTCACGAATTCAAGGGTACAGAAGGGGCAATCGGTCTAGTACGCTGGATCGAGAAGATAGAATCTGTATTCCTCATCTGTAACTGCGCTGAAGAAAACAAGGTCAAGTTCTCAGCTTGCACTTTTTCTGACGTCGCCCTAACATGGTGGAATACCTATGCCCAAACTGTGGGCATTGCTACTGCCTACAAACTTCCATGGGAAGAAATGAAAAACATGCTAAGGAATGAGTACTATCCCAGAGAGGAACTGAAGCATCTAGAAATAGAATTCTGGAATCACAAGATGCAGGGTGATGATATCACCGGATACACCAACCGCTTCCACCAACTGGCACTTCTGTGCCCAACCATGGTCGATCCTGAGTACAAGAGGATCGAGAAATACGTTGATGGACTTCCCAACAGGATCCAAGACCTGGTAACTTCATCCAAACCAGGAACCATTCAACGCGCCATCCGTATGGCCCATGAACTCACGGCAAACTCTGTCCACCGTGGAACCACCTCTTCAGCTGCCGGCAATCACAAACGCAAATGGGAAGGAAATCCCAACCAAACCAACAAAACCAACACCAAAAAGCCTGAGCCTATTAAGGCTTATTCCTCTGGATCTGCTGAACCAAAAGGGTACGTTGGTAACAAACCCTATTGCACCAAATGCAACCGCCATCACGACGGTTCTTGCCCATGTGCCAAGTGCAAACGGTTCGGGCATCTAACCAAGGACTGCCGAGCCAACATCCCTACTCCCAACACCAACGCATCAAAGACCTACGTTGAGTGCGGAAATCCCGGGCATTTTAAGAGAGATTGTCCTACGCTGAAAAACAACAACCCTGCTCGTGGCAGAGCATTTGTCATCAAGGCTGGGGAAGCCAGACAGGACCCGAATGTTGTGACAGGTACTTTCCTTCTCAACAACCTTACCGTTTCAGTATTATTTGATACCGGGGCTGATAGAAGCTTCATTTCTGAGAAATTTAGCCCATTACTTGATACCACACCTTCTCCCTTAGATGCTAAATACGTTGTAGAGCTACTAACGGCAATCTGATTGAGACTGATAGCATTATACGTGATTGTACCCTAAATCTCTCGAACGAACTCTTTTCCATCGACTTGATACCCGTAGAAATTGGCAGCTTTGATATTATCGTCGGTATGGATTGGTTATCCAAGCACCGAGCTGAAATAGTCTGTTATGACAAACTCGTTCGTATACCTCTTGTCTCCGGTGGAACCCTAGTCCTACAAGGGGAGACCGGTAGACGAAGCCTGAATATCATATCGTGCATGAAAACTAGAAAATACCTACGAAAGGGGTATCAAGCCATCCTCGCATACATCACTGAAAAGAAGTCGGAGGAGAAGCGACTTGAGGATGTGCCTATTGTGCGGGATTTCCCGGAAGTCTTTCCTGAGGACTTGCCTGGACTTCCGCCACTCAGACAAATCGAATTCCAAATTGAACTTGTGCCGGGGGCTGCACCCGTGGCACGAGCTCCGTATCGACTAGCACCTTCCGAAATGCAGGAGTTGTCTAACCAATTACAGGAACTCCTGGATAGAGGATTCATTCGACCGAGTTCTTCACCTTGGGGAGCTCCGGTCCTTTTCGTGAAAAAGAAGGATGGATCGTTCCGTATGTGTATCGATTACCGAGAGCTGAATAAGCTAACCATCAAGAATCGGTATCCACTCCCTAGAATTGACGATCTGTTTGATCAACTCCAGGGATCGAGTGTTTACTCAAAAATCGACCTGCGATCAGGTTATCACCAACTCCGAGTTCGTGACGATGATATTCCAAAAACAGCCTTCAGAACTCGCTACGGGCATTACGAATTCCAAGTGATGCCTTTCAGTTTAACCAACGCACCGGCAGTATTCATGGATCTTATGAATCGGGTGTGTAAACCTTATCTTGACAGATTTGTCATCGTCTTCATTGATGACATTCTGATTTACTCGCGCAATGAAAATGAACACGCGCAACACCTGAAAACCGTTCTGGAACTTCTCAAACACGAAAAGCTATATGCCAAATTCTCTAAATGTGAATTCTGGATCCAATCCGTTCAATTCCTTGGACACGTCATCGACAACCAGGGAATCCATGTTGACCCCGCCAAGATTGAGGCAATCAAGGGCTGGGAGCCACCAACCACCTCAACCGAAGTGAGACAATTCTTAGGTCTCGCTGGGTATTACCGTCGATTCATTGAGAACTTTTCGAAGATAGCTCAACCTCTCACTGCACTAACTCAAAAGGAAAAGAAGTTCGATTGGACTGACAAGCAAGAGTCAGCTTTCCAGCTACTCAAGCAAAAACTCTGCAGTGCACCCATATTATCCTTACCCGAAGGCAACGATGACTTCGTGGTATACTGTGATGCATCACACCAAGGTCTCGGTTGCGTACTAATGCAGCGAGACAAGGTCATTGTTTATGCTTCCCGACAACTCAAAATCCACGAAAAGAATTACACAACCCATGACTTAGAATTGGGAGCAGTTGTGTTCGTTCTCAAAATCTGGAGACATTACCTATACGGTACCAAGTGTACAATTTTCACTGATCACAAAAGCCTCCAACACATCTTCGATCAAAAGGATCTAAACATGCGGCAACGTCGATGGGTCGAGTTGCTTACCGATTACGATTGCGAGATACGCTACCACCCGGGCAAGGCCAATGTTGTGGCCAATGCTCTAAGCCGTAAGGAACGAGTGAAACCCCTGCGAGTCCGAGCACTCGTCATGACTGTACACAACGAATTGATAACCCAAATCCTTATCGCCCAACTCGAGGCACTTAAAGCTGAAAACGTGAAACACGAGGCCTTGCGAGGCATGGATAAGCGGTTCGAAACCAAACCAAACGGGGCCAAGTACTTCTCAAACCGAATCTGGTTACCAAGCTATGGAAACCTGCGAGACTTAGTAATGGATAAGGCACATAAGTCCAAATACTCTATACACCCCGGTGCCGACAAAATGTACCACGGCATCAAGGAGTGGTACTGGTGGCCCAACATGAAAGCCGACATTGTCACCTACGTTGGCAAGTGTCTGACCTGTGCTAAAGTTAAAGCCGAACACCAGAAACCTTCCGGCCTATTACACCAACCTGAAATCCCCGAATGGAAATGGGAGCAAATCACCATGGATTTCATTACCAAACTCCCGAAAACCTCCAGCGGTTGCGATACCATCTGGGTAATCGTGGACCGACTCACTAAATCTGCTCATTTCCTAGCTATTAAGGAAACTGATAAAATGGAGCGTTTGACACGGATCTACCTCAAAGAAATCGTGTCAAGACATGGCGTTCCTATCTCAATCATCTCGGATCGAGATGCTCGATTTACTTCTCGCTTCTGGCAAACATTACAGAAATCTCTTGGTACTCGTCTGAACATGAGTACTGCTTACCACCCTCAAACCGACGGCCAGAGCGAACGAACCATACAAACACTGGAAGATATGCTACGAGCTTGCGTAGTTGATTTCGGTAAAAACTGGGAAGATCACTTACCATTGTGTGAGTTTTCCTACAACAACAGCTACCACACCAGCACTAAAGCTGCACCTTTCGAGGCACTGTACGATCGTAAGTGCCGGTCGCCTATCTGTTGGACCGAGGTGGGAGATGCACAACTCACCGGTCCTGAAATCTTACACGAGACCACCGAAAAGATTGTCAACATTCAAAACCGACTGAAAGCCGCGCGTGATCGTCAGAAAAGTTATGCTGACGTGAGACGCAAACACCTCGAATTTGAAGTCGGAGACAAAGTACTCCTTAAGGTGTCACCTTGGAAGGGTGTCATTCGTTTCGGAAAACGCGAGAAATTGAACCCTAGATATATCGGACCATTCGAAATCCTTGAGAGGATAGGTCCCGTGGCTTACCGTTTACAATTACCCGCTGAGCTTAGCAACGTACATAGTACATTCCACATTTCTAATCTGAAGAAATGTCTATCCGATGAAACTCTGATTATACCCCTCGATGAAATACACATTGATGACAAATTACACTTTGTCGAGGAACCTGTTGAGATCATGGACCGCGAGGTCAAACGCTTGAAACAGAGCCGTATTCCTATTGTCAAAACCCGTTGGAATTCTAGGCGAGGCCCTGAATTCACTTGGGAATGAGAAGATCAAATGCGCGAGAAATACCCACACCTCTTCTCAAACCCCACTCCGACCCCTACTACCACTTAATTTCGGGACGAAATTTCTTTAACAAGGGGAGAATATAACAACTCGTACTTAGGCGTATTAATATACCCTAATATTGCTTGTAATTACTTGTTATTAGTATGAAATAGGACTAAGTTACTTGTAATATAACGTATATTGAATATACAACCGCATGTAGTAATCTTATGTTACGTGGATTCCTCGGATGGATTCCGAAACACCGGCTCTTGGTGAGCCTTCTTCGTATGACTTGTAAACCTATTTTAAGGATAAAATAGTCATTATCTACTTGGTATTATTATTATTAATAATAACATACGTGAAAACATTCTACGTGTAATATAAAACATGACGTACGCGAGAAAATACGCAAATCGAGTTCAACACCTGAATGAGAACCAAAATATGTCTTAGATACTTAAGGAAAGTATTCTAAAAATACTTAATCATCCCAAACATCATTCACATATCAAGAATATACACACAATGATCAAACGTTAATTAATTAACCTTTAAAACCGCGCGATATAACGTCTTAACGATTAACAAACGTAACACGGATCAAGGAACGAGCCCACGGGCCCGAGGACCCACTTGGATTGACCCAAGCCCACGGCCCAGGAGGCCCAGGGCTGCCCCAAACCGGCCCAAACATGAGCCCATGGCTCCACACACTTAAACCCCTCATCCCCTCACTTTCTCATTCAATCCCACTTCACCCCTACCATATCTCACCCTTTACTCTCCACATCTTCTGAGTTCCAGCAGCCACCACCAACGAAAAACCCCTCAAAAATCTGATCCAAGAACCCCCTAACACTCCCATCATAAACTAGCATCATTTGGTTCACCAAATTGCAAGGAGAAACTCGAAGAACACGAACCGAAGCAGCAGCAGACTCCTCTTCTTGTTTCAGCTCTAGATCGACTCTCTTTGTAAGATTCCTCTTAATTTTCGTCATTTATCCTTGGATAACATAGTATTATGTGCTTGTTGTTCATATTCACTCGTTATTGTCCAAGATCCATGTTAAAAACCGAAAAACAAAGCTATAAACCATCGGGTAAAAGCATTGTCCACTGGATAATAAATTAGATCGACTTAGATCGGTCATAACCGAACCAAAACTTGATGAAATCTAACGTTTCTTAGCTCTAAATTGAAGTATTTTGAGTCTACTTTACAAATATGTAAGCCTTACGATCCAAATCAGTCATTTTCTATTTTTAATAAGTCAAATAAAGTACAATAGCAGGTCTATACTATCTGACCAGAAACTCTGGTCAACTTGAAAATGGTATATCTCGAGTTATACCCATCAAAAATCGATGAAACCATATGTAAAAGTTATATAATCTTGTTACCTTTAAAACCCCTACTCACACATTGTGTGAAGTTTGGTAGAATTTAAGTTATGAATTTTTAATTGAATACATGTCACTGAAAGTAACAATTTGACCCTCGACCCTTTCAAAAATTATATCTCGAGTGTCGCTTGACCATTTTGAACGTAAAAATATGTTTTGGAAAGCTAAGACATAAGGGAACATTATATAAAAATTTCACGAATTATTGTTAAGTTTTACTTAATCAAATAATTACTTCAAATCAGACCAAAAACCTCGACATTCTGTCCGTGAATAAAGCATTCCGTGAATACCACATTGTCGGATAAGAAATGCGTGAATATCATTATCGTATGAACAATCATCCGTGAATCACACCTATTGTCGCATGAATAGTACTCCGTGAAACACTATTGTCGGATAAAAACTTAATTGTCGGATAACTTAATTCTCGGATAATCTTATTAATGTCGTATATGTAATTGACAGAGTATTTAGCCATTGTCGGATGAATAAACATAAGTAAACCTTATTGTCGCATGGTATCGTCAATTAGATAATCACGGACATATATATATAAGTATTGTCGCACACATTGTTCTTCAAAACATATGTATGACCATAAGAAAACCTTACGGAAAATTTACAACTAAAACTAAACGTATCACCAACGGGCCGTACACGTTTCCAAACTATAGACAGAACATGCAAACAAATCAAAGTGTTTGGACATAACTAGTGGAATGAACACTAGCATGGATGGTCTTACGAGACATCTACTTACACAACCTTATATGCTTAGGGCATTAGAGGGTTGCGGGTTCAGGGAACCTACGGACTACTACACCACGTTTATTGAATTAAACACTTGCTGGCTCGACTCAGGTGAGTCTTACAGCCCCACTTTTTACTGTTTTACTATTGGGGTGAGATATATTGCTTGCTTTTATGAACACAAGTACTGAATTACATATTCACCAAACGGAATTGCATGAGTTTTCTCACCATTTATTTGGGGAAGTCCCTCCATCATATATCGTTAGTTATGGTACTTAAGCGCGAACAATAGTTAATGGATCCATTAGGGAAATGACCCTCCCCGCCCGCGGTCCGGGCGACTACTAATTCGTTACTCAGCTTGCTCCGTTCGGGCATGTCTCGGGGGCAAACACATTACTTACGGGTTAAGCTTCGATTATGAGCCTCATGGCAATGGTAAACTTACTTGCTTTGCAGGATGGCAAAGGCACGATTTTACGCCTTCGGGCTCTACTGATGATAAAACCTTGTGTTCAAAACTGTTATTACTTACAAACCTGTGAGATTCACCAACCATTTTGGTTGACCTGTTTTAGCTTTATATCTCAGGTACACCACAGTAGTAGGACTGCTCACCCTGAGGGGGAAACTATAGCTCGAGTCACATGCATACAAATTTGGAGATTCTGTCGCATTATTTTGCTATAAGGGTTATGTAATAGAATCTCTAGGAAAACATATTTTGAACTCCGAGCTTGTACTTTAATTACAACTAATGTAATACTTTGAGTATTAATGTATAATGTTTGCATATAGATGTCGTTTACTTTTCTTTTGTGCTGTGATTATTGGTTAGTAACACCCAAAGCTTGCTTCCGCGCATCAGTAAAATTTGAGGGTGTTACACGGACTGTCGGCCCAAAACTGTCAAAGCACGATTTAAAAAAATAAAAATAAAAAACTGGTCCAAAACCGGTTCAACCAGTGAAAATCAAAAATATCACCGATTTGTTGACTTGTCAAACCTAGCCCAAAACCGATTTTCAACCGGTCGAAAATCTTAAAATTCTCGGTTTGACCAGTTGGACCGGTCCAAATCAACCAGTTTTCAAATCATTGAGTATTTCAATCTCTTTAATTATATTTTTACTAGCTTAAGACCCGCGGTTTCGCATGATGCACCATGAATATTTATAATAAATATACGTGATGATTAGTAAGGAATGTAATCGAATACATTGGTGTATGAAAAGTATAGTTATTTAGTAAGTTATAACATAAAAGTACACAAAAGAGCAAAAATATATTGTTTGGATATAACCTATACGTATACGCAAGTTATTAACTGCGCGAATGTATTCCCTAATATTAAACACATTATCATAAAATATACAAATATATAAGTGTGTCGTTTTTGTTAGATATGAAAATTGCAAAGCTAGCTGTACCGTTATCTAACCATAAAAACAAATAATAATAATAATAATAAACGGAGAAGTGTATGGGTGAAACATTCAATGAAAAACCCCATAACCCATCAATGTTTTGCTTCAGTCCACTACTTATCTTGTATCAAACCCAATATCGACATCAATTTTGGTATTATTGACCATGACAAATTTCGTGACATGCATTGTCCCACAAATGATTTGCATTCCTCAATATTAATAATTATTAAACTTTAATAATATAATAATACAAATCAACCACAAAACAATTTGATTGATTGCATACTTGGCTTAACTTATTGATAGAAGGTTGATGGTTACAAATATATATACTTTCACCCGTATAATGCCTCAGGTTAGATGAAATCGACGATCAATAGGATAATTCAAAGTATCGCTCAAGTTTCTAAGCGCGCAACAGAATCAATTCATAGATCGTTTTGTATGTTTCTATTATTTGTTGGGACTAAAATGTCTCGATCTTTTATAACAGAAAACTGGTTACATATGAAAAGGTGGCCGGCGCCTCATCGCGTTTGAAGAAATACTTAACCTTGTGTCGTTTCTGATGGAAAAAGGCTTTGTCCATCGACCTCTGCTATATATTGGTTTGGTTTAGATTCATAATATATAGTTCATACTTCATAGCATTACACACCTCTAACACGTCGTATAACTTGATATGAAATTCATTATTCGAAATAACTTATGACCCCCAAAATCACCTACATTATCAACCGTTTTATTTCATTAATTGTAAATGTGAAAGGGCTTCACGACTCGCATACAAGCAACATGTGAGACCATACATTTGCTGGCCAACTTGAATATATAGTTTTATCAACAAATATCGGATAGTAGGTTAGATCGATTACTACCGGTATGAATTTGACAAGAAATTTAAATTTATATATAAAATTATCATGTTCATATCCTCTTTGTATGCTAGATGCACGTACACATGATAGATTTCATACTCATTTCTAATTAACAAGACAAACAAACAATCCCAAACATGTTAAAGAAAGTCAATTTAGATTCTACAAAGAGACAATTATTGTTGTTGCTAGATAGTAGACTTCAATAAACACACTTCACTTGTTGAATGATAAATTACACCAACATACTAAACTATATATATAGAACATTCTAACGTACGTACGTTGACATTAATTAATTATTACTTAATTACAAATAATTTAACAAGTTAGAACCGGAAACATCGAGCAATCCGCTAGCCCTAGCAATCTTTATGAACAAGAAGCATGAATATATCACCAAGAGTCCGCCTCCAAGAGTTTGATCAAGTCGCATACCTCTTTTGGGCAATATCACAAGAGCCCAAAGCAGACCAACCATCAAAAACACTATAGTTTCACACAAATAAGGGTCTTCGGGAATCACGTACGAGCCAGGAAATTTCGACCATGATACGAACACGAACGAAAACCCTAAACCAACAAGAACATTAAACAACGGACCAGCATAACAACCTGACATCGCGATCTGAGCTCCATCGGGCCCACCATACAAAGCCAAAGCCACATTTGATGCAAAGTCCCCTATAGAGTTCCCCCAAGCTAGGATAGTGAGCCCTATTATTGAAGGGCTCATTCCTATAATGTTCCCTAGTGACTCTAATAAGGACACTAATTCATTACAAGTAACATATGTCCAAGTGACACTCATCAGGAACCCACTTGCATACCAAAAAACCAAACACTTTTGTGGTGGCATACTACTACTTGTGAAAACAAATGCACAAGTTCCTAAACCAATCCCAATTGTACTCACCACAAAATATGTTACCAAACTAGCGTTTAACCCTAAATCACCCTCTTGTGTGTTCCATATTAAAACCACCATGATTGGTGCTAACACCACTGAAAGTACTAAATAAGGCTTTGACCATCTATCTTTTGTTATCACTGGTATTGTAAGTCTTCTGGGCAAGTAAAATGGTAACTTCATAACATACAAAAACATGGTTATGCACCTTTTTTGGTTGTCTGGTACAAAAAGTTCTTCACAATGTACATCTTTTTCTGCAGGATGTACAACGTGTTCTTCTTCCACGGGACCAAGTAATGGCACTCTAATCCCCTGCTCACAATCTTCATCATCACCATTAAGTAATATGATATGTTTTCTCATGCTTAGAAAGTGCATGTAAGAGACCAATAAAATGTACACAACGTAATTCGAAACAAAAAGAACAGCCACCCATAAGTTGAGCTTCCCAATAATGATAATTATGAGAAGATTCACTAGTGAAATGAGAAGAAACACGACGTCTCGAATGAAATTTGGTTTACTAACCATGACGATTTTCCCACGATAAGTGATCAGTAAACTTAGAACGCCAACCACAACGGTAGATATAAAAATCGACCCGCCTAAAATACTATTGAGCCCAATATCCCCACCATCTTTTGTAGTAGTAAAAGCAATCACACTTGAAAAAACATCAGTTGCACCATTACCTAACGGTAGCAAAGTGGTCCCTGCGATAGCAGGCGAAAGATTGAGCGTGTTCGACAAGTGTTCAACTGCTGGACAAAAGTATTCGGACGCCGTGTTACTTAAAATATAGAAAAGTATCACCAGCCATATGAGTAAAAGAATGAATCCTAATTCAGGGAGTTGTTGAAAACTACAATAATATATGTATATGTAGTTGATATATCCTTCTGGAGTACATCCAACATTTGTTTTAATGTAATAGCATTTATCGGCACGCGACACTTGTTGGTGGACCGCGGTGCATGTAGCGGTTATCGTGGTGTCGTTGTAGGCGGTTGTGACAGAGATTGTGATTAGGAAGAAAATGAGTGCAATTTTTGGTTTGAATACTGATGATGAAAAGGATGAAATTACCATTGCAACTGTAGATATATGTGGAGATTAATCAATTACCTTGTAGATTTTGTTTGGTATTTGTAATAGTGTTGTGACAAGAAAAATAGAGTGTTAGAGTAAGGTGATAAGGGAAGAGATGGAGAGGCATAAAAGGTCCATGATTTGAGGGTTATAAAGCGTTAGTATAAGATTTGAATTATTGTAGAGAATTCATGATTTTATGGTCCAACGAGATGGGCACAGACTTGTATGGACGTAAGGTTGATGAGCTGTCCAAAAGTGCAAGATTTTGTGTTACAATTTACAAACCCTTGAAGTCTTATGATGATGCTATCTAATGTCCTAACTTTCAAATTCACGTGTGTGAAAAGTAAACGACTGAATAGTAGTAATAGTACCATATCAGATTAGTTGACTTTTATAATAGAGTTTAATAACGATGTGCGATTATAATGGGGGATTGGGAGGGTAATTGTATAATACTATAATTATCAGTAACAGTGTCCGCGTAATGCGGCAGCAATACATGGAAAAAAATGATTGTTGTCGATTAATATTTAACGATCTTAAGGTTTCCATAGGGTTTTCGATGTGATCCGATTGTTACCTTGAGTGCATTGTAAGAGGTAATGTCGACCAATCTTAAATTCAACGAATAGATGAAATATCAAAATGTTTTATAGTGTAATAATAGCATTTATTCAACTTCCAAAAAAATATCTAACCATAGAAATGTTGAAATTTAGAAGTTACTAAAAATAAAATGGTTTTTAACCAAGAGTAAATAAGTAATTTTCGATATTCCTTTTTTCTAAACATTAAGTCAATGGAGGTAAACCATTTATAAGGGGTTATAGATAAGCGTAGTATCCATCTTGAGGTTGATATATTACTTATGCCTTATGGTGAACAAGATAATATATTGACGAACCTCAAATATATTAATTAAGTAGAACTAGCGTAATACCCGCGCAATGTAGCGGAATATAAAATTATGTTATTCACAGACAAAATTCGTGATGATGACTCAGTATAGTACGGAGTAGTGAAGAGTGAAATATCATGAAAATAATTGTTAAAAAAGTGGGAATTGTAACATCCACTCCTCGGGTCTAGAAGTATTTTAATATTTTCTGATAGTGAACTATTATTTAATGTGTCAGAAAATAAGTGTGTTGTGTTAATTTAAAATAAAAGGTGAAAATAGTTGAATAATCTATTGTGACTAATAAATTATTAACTGTTTTAATTTAATTCAGTTGACAGTAAAATAAAATAATATTTCCCCGCAAATGGTTTTTAAGTTCCAGGCAATGATAAGTACGGGGAATGAAATTTGACCACTTCTAGTATACTCCCAAATGTTGAGTCGGTTGTTTCATTCTTATCTCCACACATACATACATACATCTCGTACATATATACGTATCACTTAAAAACCCCAAATTGATTCAAGAAATCACTCTTTAACATGAAATTGAAGCTTCGTAACTGGGATTCAAGCTTCTTTAATCGTCCTAATCAAGGTATAATCTTGTGTTCTTCAGTTTCTCAAACCTAGAATTTGGGGGTTTTAGTGTTCTTGGTTAAAATCCGAAATTAGGGTTTCAAAAGTGTGAATTGATGTTAGTTAAGCTTCAATAACATGTATTAATCATTCTATCATCATTATAAACATGTTGTAATTGCTAATTCTTGAATTTAATGTAAACCCTAGAAAATGGGTTTTGTGTATTGGATTTAATTAGCATGATTAAAGTGAAATTGAAGCTTGAAATAATGATATAGTTGTTAGTTGATACTTGAATTGATGAATTTTGTTAAATTGCAAACTAGTTATGCAATTGAGTTTGATAAGCTAGAAATGATGAAATTGAGATATGTTCATGAATAAAGTTATGAGTTTACTTGATTATTCATGAATAATGAATTATAAATTTTGAATTGATGATACATCAATTGATTATGTTGATAATAACGATTTTGATGAATTGTTGATGTTGAAAGTTAATAATATTGTTAATGATGTAGTTATGATAGTTGATAAATGATTATGAAAGTTTAAAGATTATATTAGTGGTATATGATGAATAATTGTTGTTAATACGAGTTAAGTATTATTGATTCAAGAGAAGTGATAAATTGATGTTTTGATTAGTTGAAATTATGATATGAATTCATATAAGTAAGGATTAAATATTGATGATTATGATGATTGCGTGACTTATATGAATTAAGTATTTTGGAGAATGATGGGTGTAAATATGCTTGAGGAATGTTGTAAATAATGTTGAGACAAGTTACTAACTGGTGTTATTCTATTGTATTCTCAGATGTGGAGAAGGCTCAGTGATATTAGACTACTGAGTGGATGACTGAGGTATTCGGTGAGTGAATCTTTAATCCTCAGTGTGGTTTAGTTGTAACAGGTTTGGTTACAACAAGTAACTTATTATTACTGTTCTAGTTTATCATGATGATTATGGTTGTTAGTAATAATAATGTTGATAGACTGTTTAGTCTGATATGTTGACCTAATTGAATATGTGCATATGTGATCACGTGACATATTTGGCCTTCGGGCATCAGTTGTTAATGAGGTCAACGAGTTGATGAACTGTTGGTTGGGCTAATTATTATCAAAGATTTAACACATCTCCTGTGTTGGTGGATGATAATAATTAGCTATCGGTCTCGTCCGTATGGCCATACGGATATGGTTGGGTAAGTGTTCTTTGAGAGCCACCGCGGCAGAAGGGTTTCTCAAGAACCACCGATCCTCATTATTGAGATGTGATGTTGTTGAATTGTTGTATTGTTGACAAGCTGTATTGTGTACTGAAATGTTTAAGATTAGTTGTTGTACACAAAGTTGTTATGCTAAGTTAGACTGTTGATTAACTATCTACTCACTTAGCGTTATGCTAACCCCCACATTAACACTTCTTGCAGGTTATAGATTTTATCGGGTGGGCAAGAAGTTGGACTGAAAGGAATGTTTGACATCTGGGCGTTACTCTGATATTTGATTATACAAATTAATGTTATTTTGTGGTTTTTAAATAACATCCATATTGATAAACTATGATTTAAATTAAGTTGAATTTGTAATGCAAATTTGGTATTATTGAAAATTGGACTAACGCTTTCGGATTTATTATATTTAAATGATGCAAAATGAGGGGTGTTACAGGAATAAAATTAAAAATGCTAATTATATAAGTGTTGAGTTTTACTCTTAAAAGTTTCTAAATATAAAACATGGAGATGCTTTATATATTAGTATAAAAGTATAGATAGTCGCCTCCTTTACAAAAGTTTTGATGGTTCAATTTTGGTTTTTTTGGTTTATGTAATTGAAATATTCACTTAGATAATGGGATAGCCCAAAAGTGAACCAAGATTAGTGGACTAACTCGAACATTCTTATAACATATTTAGAGGTGTTCATTCACTATATCTTTGGATTTTAGACCATACTTGACCAATAATTAAGTAATTAACCCCTAACGCATTGATTTATTATAAAAATTTCTCTTTTAATAAAATTGTGCACATAAAATTTTTAAATATAATTCTCTTTTGCCAATATTGTTGTACAATGATGCTAAATGAATGCAAACTCAACAAATATATTATTCAAACGATAGTGAAAATATATGGAGCATGTTTAATTACTTTTGCTAAACTCTTTGCATAATAAGGTAGCTAATTATATATTTCTAATCGATCTTTTAAATTACAAAAAATATAAAGCAATTGCTCCACTTACTACGGAGTATCATTTTGAGGTTCACATTTCACATAAAAACAAGACTTGCATGTGTCAACATTTTATGAAATTTCATAGAACTTTCACCCCTTTAACATTTTCCCAAATTAGGTGAAAGTTTGATTCTCTTGGGAACAAAAAACATAATGTCATTAGGCTCTGTTTTAGTAGTGGTGATTATCATCATTAAATATGTAGGGGTGTCCAAGTCTTATATGTATAGTATAGGGGTGTTATTGAAAAATAGGAAACTTATCTTTGATGTCGTTTTTCTCACACGTGATAAGTGTTTCACCGTTAAGGTAATCAGTTGTATGTACCCTGCCCAGATAACACACATTTCAGTGGAATCGTTGGGACTTGTTTTTATGTACCAAGTTTTCCACTTGGACTCCTTCTATTTATGTAAAATACGTAAAATCTATCCCTTTGTTCTTGTGTAACTTATTATTGCGCATGGCCAAAATAATACATTTCAAATGTCAACATGTTACATATTTTACAATGTTTTCCTATCATTGAAAATTAATCAACTCCGACTCCAATCTTTATACTCATGAGTCGCTCTTTAAGAGGAGTGTCAGACTATACTAGCGTAATTGTCATATTCGCAATATCTTTGGCCTAAACTAACTCTTAGTAATTTTAGTGTAATTGGGATTTACTTGGTACCAAAGAGTATTACAATTACAAGTTAAGTTATAAAACGTGTCGATAAATGTGGGGTGCACATTAGTTTGGACACCGCCACTAAATAGTTAGGGTCAAGAGGCAGCACCCCTTGTGGGGTCCAGGGGTCAAGCCCCCTAGTTGGGACTTGGTAATGTTTATAAGCAAAATGTTGCGACCAGCTCGTGAAACGATGTGACTGTTGGTTCCCACCAACCGAATTTAACCGCCAAAACAATTCTGGATAAAACGGAATGTTTGGTCCTCATTTGAACAAATAAAAACACAGTAACTCTATGATTTTGCTTTGTTTCTTTGTCAAGATTGAAAGCGTTTTCTTAGTCTTATCTCGGTATTGATTTCGTGAACCCAGATAGTAAGGGTCGAAACATATAATTAAGAAAGTGTTCACACGATTCTAAAAAATATCCAAGATTATCATCACACACCTTTAATCCCGAACGGTAACTACATAATTGCACTCATGTGTATAACGGCCGACCCTCAAAGTTGTACCATGAGGGTCCATGGGAACTAAAAATATGCGTTTTCACTAGAGTTCAAAAGGTTTAGTCAATAGGCTATCTAGTTAGTAATCAGACAGAGTAACGCAATTCGACTAATAACGTTGACCTCAAAATGTTTTATGGTAATTAAATAAATGATAGCCCTATTAACAAAATTGGAGATCGGGTGTTCTTAATAAGAAGATACTGACAGCACTCACATATTCGTAGTATTTGACTTTTGTTATTGTGGATAAGAAACTTGGTAATTTAATAGTATATGTTTTGTATGCGGTTGCTGAAACAGAGACAAAAGTAGCTACCCTAATATTACGTAACTCTACTTATAGTAGTTATTTTCATATCTATGTCGCTGTTATAAGTGTCATAATGATGACCATAACCATGTGGATCTAGAAGAACAGATCAAAGAATAGCGTAACTTTGAATTTACAGTATCAACAGTTAAAGATTGGGCATGAGAAAATTATTGAACTCAATCACTTGCTGCCGTCAGTTTTCAGTTGAGGTCTATCCGTAATATGTTACAAGGAATGTGTATAAAAACAGGTCACATTCTTAACTTATGTTACCATAGTTAGCATTTATAGTGGATTTTTCGTATATTATGACTTTAAGCCTATGTGAAACATGATGTATGCAATCATCATCTATGCCTCTTCTTTATGGCTAATATATAATGAGATCATTGTACATAACATTGAGAAAATGATGCATAATTGTAACATCACTGTACATAATACACAAAATATAGCAAAAAGATATTCACATAGCTTACAACAAACCACCGCGAAAAAATGCTATGAAATGATGTTGTGAACTTCGTGTTCGTTTTCAAGCGCAATTGGCATATATATGGCATCTACTAGTAAACTATGTTTCCTTCCATAGAATACATAGACCAATACACCGATCACCAGCCACACTGAAACTCGGATCCATGTATCAAGTCTGCATGTTTGTAAATGTTCCAATTAACATAATTTTTCACACAATGGATAGTTGTCAAGGGTTAATAAAAAACAAGTATGGCCCATAATGCACTTACCCGAGATTAATAAGAAGGTAGGTATTCACAAGAATACATGCCACAGGCAAGAAAGGCACGAATGGGCAGATGAAACCTGGAAACAGAAGTAAAATAGTAAAGCTGTGAGAATACTGAAAGTATGGTTATTTTTTATTTACTTTTTTAGGAATGGCAAACTCACACACACCTACCTACCATGAATATGTACAATTTTTTCCACGCATATATACATACCCACCACCGGACTTTGAACCCACAACCTCAAGGTTCGAGGGTCCCCATGATACCGCTAGGCCAATGGCCCTTTGGTTGAAAGTATGGTTATGGATATCCAAACAAAAGCAAACACCAAGAAATTGCATATCATGTGATTTAGTGAATATACGTAAATAACATATAATTGGAAGTGGCAAAATGGGTGGGTCAGGTTAAATCCTAACCTCTCTTTACAATTTGTGTCAAATATGATTTTACAAATATTTCAACAATAATGTAAATTATGTAAAAAAAGTGGGTAACCTTTCAGCCCCTTTCCTTTCTAACTATATCTTTTGATAGAAATATACCTGTTGAACAACAAGTCAACAACAATACCCAATCCCGCCATAAGCGGGGTATGGGGGAAGTGTGATGTAGATAGTCATACCTCTACCGGGGGTAGAGACTGTTGAACCTCATAGAGATATAACATAACCTAAACTGACCCTTCATAGGTATAATGGGTTGGAAATGCCGCAAGAAAAGTAAAGATGAAATATAGTTGACATATAAGACAAAAAAAATAACATAATATCACGCATATAAATTTGATAAATACAAGATTAAAAGATACCTCCAGTTTCTCCAAAGGTGAGCCTAGCATCATCCTGATCGATGCAGGTCAACACGGTTACACCTGCCAATAGAGCGAAACCTCCAACCCCACACAATATATAGCGAGGAACACTGATGATGTTCTAGTTAGTTATATATCAGACGAGAACAACATTATTGACTTCAAATTTATAACAACTTACGAGGGAATGCTTTTAGCTGAAGCAGAAGATGCAAGCACAAGCACTCCTGCACAAACAACAGCTATGCTCCAAGCAGCCATCTTCCGTCTTCTTTCTTCATTTACCTCATCTATTCATTGAAGTTAGTGACGTTCGGTATTCAAATAGAACTCAATTGGAACTCAAATGAAAAAAAAAAAAACTGAAATTCAAATGAATTATGATATTACACTCATATTCGTCTTAACCTGAATCAAATTCAAAATTTGGTTTTTGAATTGCTAATATTTAATCTAACCTGACTCAAAACTCGAATTCAATAACATATATATATTACAATTACTTGGAGATTATAAATACGTTGGTCAGACTTCGAAAAGAAAAAACCTTAGAAACCTTTTTTTGGCACTTACAATGTTGAAACTTTAGAACTTTAGTTTAAACATTAAGTTTCTAATAAATTACAATTGTAAAATGATGAAATTTCTTTTGGAATTCGATTGACTTTAGACCAAACCAACCTAATTAGTTGAAATTGGTTTAACCAAATTCTGTAAACAGTTTACTACAAACTAGAATCGTTCATTGAATGGGTTTAAATTTCTTCAAATTCGATTGAAAAAACTGGAGAAAACTGCAACCTGATCCAATGAACACCTTTTATTAAGATTTAATGAAATTAGTAATATGTTCTCAGATAGTAGCTGAAAAGTTACAAAGGAAATGTGGTACGAGAAATGAAGCATACATTGGCTGCACCTTTTTGAGTATGACCACGGCCCACAAGATTTTTGTGGTTTTGCTTGCTAAAATCTGAAATACTATCATCGAACTCTGACAAGACTAAATCAATTGATTTGGGTGACTGTGCTTGCACAAGGGTGATTTCTGGAGGAGTATATCTGAGTATTAAGATTGAAACTGCAACAGCTGTAAATGCCAACAATGTACCTACACTAACCTGCATAAAGAAGTCGTCATCTAGCAGTTAACAAACTACAGTTTTACTTAAGATCTTCAAAAGATAATTGACAAACTTATTTTGTAACTACGTAGTCAACATATAATTTAAATTTACCATGCCAGCTAATTGGTCAACATTCATAGAAAATGCCAGAAATGCAATGAATATCCCAGTTGCAATTGTACTCTTGACTGGAACATGCGTTCTTTTATTTATATCCGAAAAGAAGGTGGGTAGTAAACCATCCCTAGCCATTGCCATCAGGATCCGTGGCTGAAAAAGTCAAATAAGTATCATGATATAAACAAAAAATTTGGAAGATTGCTTACAAATCCATGGTTTTACTACAAATGACATAGTAACAAACTTCGGTTACGTTCCTGTACTCAGTAACACACTTTCTTTGCACGCACAAAAAGGCTCATATTTTCAAAAAACTATACATTTAACAATGTGTTTGGTTCAAGGAATATTTTTGATGGAACTGGAATTCATCAAGGGAATTGGAATTCCAAGGAATGTAAATTCCTTTGAGTGAAGGAATTTGATGACTTCCAAATCAATTCATTTGTGAATCAAACAAGCAAACACCATTGTGGAATGGAATTGAGATTCCAATTCCGTTCAATTCTGCGACGCCAAACCAAAAAAAGTCAACATGGTCAAACTAACCAACCTGTCAGCTGCCACATCATCAATTTTCAGAGTAACCTAGTCCGCATACCTTAAAACGGAATGTTGAAAGTTTTAGAACTTTTATAAAAAAATTGACATATGGTTACCTTTTTATGTTAAAAAACGAAACAAAAATCATACCAAACTTGGTTATCTTTGTATGCATTTTCCTTTTTAGAAATGATGGTTTCAAACTTTCAATACTACAAGTTAACATAAATGTGTACACGAAAATTAATATATAATGATAAATAATGATTATAAAATTGCCAACATACATACCTGAGGAAGAATTCCACCGATTAAAGCAGCACAAAGAGCAGTTACAGCTCCAATTGTTATGATATATCTGTAAGGATGATAATGGAGTAATTAAAGTGACGTAAAGACAATTTTCATCAATCAATTAAAAGCACCAAGGAAAGCACCATACTTACACTGCCCAATTCATCCCATAACTTGCAAAAGCCGAGGCAATAGGGGTGTCAGGGTCTAATGCAGAACATGGAACCAAGCCAACCACAACAGCAGATACAAGCATATACAAAACACAACATGTAAACAACGATACTCCAATACCAATGGGTAAATCTCGCTGAGGATTCACCACCTGTCATAATAATATGGAAATTATTAGATGTTTTAGATACATTACCGTCATAAAAAAGAGCTGCACATACTAGTTACCTCTTCGGCAGTGCTAGTAACCGCATCAAAACCGACATATGAGAAAAAAACTGTGGCAGACCCTGCAAGTACTCCATTAGCTCCAAAAGGGAAATACCTACAATATCAAAAGGATTTTGACTGAAAATTAGTAAGCTAATATCTTTATTTATTAAAGGCACAAGAAAAAGGAGAAAGAAATATAATACCCGCCAGGAATCTCATATCCAACCCATTGAGTCTTGTAGCCTACATATCCACCCGCTACTATGATGAAAAGCAAGGCTATAACATTTATAGTTGTAATTATGCCTTGTGCCAGTGAACTCTGAAAACAAGCATTATATCAGTGTAAAAAACGAATATGTGAGTAAACAATATAACATTGTTGTACAAAGAAAATATAACAGCACGTCATTAATCGAGACTTGTAACCTCTTTGATCCCAGTGCACAGTAGTCCAGTTATAATGAATACTAAAACAGCAGCAGAAGGATCCACAACAATTCCAAAAATGACCGGACGAGCTAAGAAAGCAGGCAGACTATCTTGACCTCCAAAAAACAACGCCTACTCATAGTGAAAAATAAAATGGAATTAGGATTTAGGAGTAGATTATATACATATAGGGGTAGGACGATCCCTTCATGAACTCTCTTAACCTAACAAAGTAACAGACATAGAATTCCCAAGTTTTCAAATTGACGAACAAACATTTTCAAACTGTTGAACAAATCAAACTTAGGCATCATTTTTTAACTGTGGTTATTCATCAGATTAAGAATTTGTGCTTTTTACGCTTTTTACGTTAAGAGGGTTTTATATTTAATCCTTGATGTATACAAATACATATGCACAGTGGACACATGCACATACCATATTTGGGGATATGCCACGAGCCACAGCTGCTCCACCAAGTGAATATTCCAATATTAGAGACCAACCAATCAACCAAGCAACACTGAAGCCAATGCTATAGACTATTACTCAAACTAACATGCTCTAGAAACAAAATATATATTCATACGCACAAATGCATCATCGCGTTTGATAAAGAGAAAAAGTAACATACAAGTTGCTTACCCTTCACCAACACATAAGTAAGAATAGTGATACGCACTCCCAGCAGACGGACAACGACACGCGAGTTCGGCATAACACAATGCCGAAAGTCCAGCAGCTATTCCAGCAATAAGAAATGATATTGTGATAGCAGGACCTGTTTGGTATTTAGCAACTGTTCCAACAAGTATATACACACCAGCTCCAATTGTTGCTCCAACTCCTATTTTATAATCAATTTCAACTTAAATCAATACATACATATACAAAATGCAGATAAACATCCTGTGATAACATTTTTAAATTTAGGAACACTGATACGCTTAACATTTAAATTTGAATCATACAAACTGGCAAAATTCACAAATTTGACATTTCTGTAACTCAGATACACACATATACATAGCGGAATGTTATTATACGATTAAACAGGGGTATAAAAGCATATATTAGGCTTAACTATTGCAATCAACATATAAAACCCTAACCGTAAAGTAAAGGTAGAAATGAAGAAAAATAAATAGTTACCAATGGCGATGAGGTCAAGAACGGAGAGACGTTTGGCCAACTGAAAACCGTCGGATTTAGCGACGGATACATCAACTTGTTTTCTTCTAACTAAACATCCAATAAATCCACCCCAACATTCTGCAGCGCAACCGCCTACGTTTTGCATTGATTGATACTTTACTGGACTACAATTTAAGAATTGATTAATGGTGAGGAATAATAATTAACGATGGATTACAAAAGTAAAACCCTAAATTAGACTGAATGTGGAGTCTCGAGAGTGAACGATGATGATGATAGATGTTGCTACCGGTTGTGACGTAGTATGGTCTAATTATAAATAAATAATAAATTGTATACTGATTGAATGAATGAATAATACGGGTATGGCTTCACATCCTGATCTTATCTTCGTAACGATTTCACACAGTAGCAACTAGTGTAATACCCGGCCTATTTGGATAGTTTAATCGGATCGATGCTTACATTAGGAATTAAATATTTTTAATTTATTGAACGTCTTAAAGGTCAAATATATAAAACATATATTTTCCTTGATGATTACAACTTAATAACTCTCTTATAATAACCAAACAACAGCTTCATAACATTCTGTTATAATAACAAAACAATGTTAAGCAATATTATACCCAAGGCATAACATATTAAAATGACAGAGTACCTAAACTGTAATAATCTGTCCCACATCGAAAAAAGATAAGAATTTGGAGCCTCTTATAAGTCTAAAGTTGTGGCTAATAGATACCTTCTACCATGGTTTTTTGCTGAAACCTGAAAGTATCTGGTTAGCTAGTCATGACTTTAGCTTTGAGGGACGTTACATAAACATTTGGGTTTTTTTTACACAAAGTGTTAATTATAAAGATGATTTATGTATAAAGTAATATGTTACTTTAGTTGGTCTACAAATAAACATTCGGTTAGTTGGTCTATAATGTGATAATAATCAAAGCATACAATCTAATAGCCAAATCGTAACAATAATGATATATGGGATAAAAGGAATTGTTGAAGCTACTAACAAAATATAGTGAATATATATAAACGGCAAAATAAACTAAAAAAATTAGGTATTGAATTTCTTGAACCAAAAATATATACTCGTAATTACATAAATAAAAGCATGCACATCTCAATCTCCCAACCTGTCAATTACCATATACATTCATTGGAAATAATTACCAAAATTTAATTCTGAAGTTGTAGGAATCATGGTTGGCGGTTAACATACGGCCTCATATATTTACATTTATTATTTGACGGTTATTTTGTGAAAATTAATACGAAAATTACCCATAACTGCAAGTGGTACATTATACGGCTAGGATCGAAAGGCAATGATCTTTAAACGGTTCAGATCGTATGATCAGCTGTGACGGTTAATTCACCTCCGTCAATGTATAGGAAGAATTTAAAAAATGATCAATGAACTAAAGTTTTCCATAAATACGTGCAATATATGTTTTTGTTCCAATTAAAAGCTTTTGAAAATTTTCACTCAGTAAACTCTTTATCAATCAAATACTCCATCCGTCTCAAATTAATTATCCTGAATCAGATTTAAAAGTCTTTTTTTCAACTTTGACCTTAAATATTTTTGTTGTGTTATATAATAGTCTAAATATATTTTTTTATGTTATATATTATTTTATTAAAATTGTACCAATCAAAATACATTTAAAACTCAATTCATTCGTATATTTTGTATTGACTATTATATAACAAAACAAAAAATTTTAAGGTCAAAGTTGAAAAGAAAATACTCAAAAAGTCGAAACAAGACATTTAATTTGGGACGGAGGGAGTAACATTTTTACTCATTAAAATCTTTTTTTATCGACTGTAATAATATGAATACTTATTTGGAACAACACAAAATAACAATAATAATATGAACATTTGTATTGAGATGGATGGAGTAGTAAAAGAAAACCGTACTTTATCTTTTTACAATTTTTTTACATCAACAAATTAAGAGAGCAAATTACAAACCTTATTTCTGTAAACAAAAATCTGAGATACCATTTAATACAATATTACATAGATATCATATACAAATAAATTGGCTTTGCGATTATTGTAATAAACAAATACTGACAATAATTCAAACAAAATAATATGGGTACTAATATTTATACCATTTTTTTTTATATTTTATTTTAAAATTAATGATTACTGTACTTTTTCTGTACTTTTTTCAATCACTTTTTCTTATTATTCTGTACTTTTCTGTACTTTTTCTGTACTTGATGATGATTAGTGGTATGTTTATTGAAATTAAATGGTATGTAAAGAGTATCCTAATAATATGTGACCTTAAATTTGTACTTGACGATAAGATAAAGTACAATAACTCATCAACCTAATGATTCAGGTTGAGAAGCAAGGGAATAAATATCACATGATGACGATAAGATTTCGTAGTGAGTCAAATCTTTCAAATTATAATCGGACTTTTTAGGTACTCGACATATCAATTTTAGTTATTTTTTTATCACAATCACCCTTTATGATGGTTGTATAATTGACCCATAAATCTTTCATGACTTATATAATACCAACAAAAAATTGTCATCAACATACATACAGTGTAGATGAGAAATTGATTAATGATAACATACTATGTTAGTTTTATATAGTGTAAAGATAAGTATTGAAAAGTAGTAACTCGGTTTTTATGAAGATGTATATAATTGTAGTGGTCGATGATGATGGATCATGTAACACCCCCAAATTTGTTGATTTTGTTTAGCGAAAGCATTTAGTGAAGTATGGGAATGCCACTGTTAGAACATGTTGTTCTAACATTTTGTGACAATAGTTTGTATATTGTTTTAGCATAGATTAATTGAATAAATGACCTATTGTATTGCGACTATAGCCATACGACAATAGTATTGCGACAAAGCTATTGTCGGATGGTTAGTCATAGCTATTGACTAAGTTTGACTTCATTAAGTCTTATGGTTGCATGTATGTTTGGAGGTCTATAAATAGACTTCCTTAGGTCATTTTGAAATAGGTTTTTGAGTGAGTTTTGGAGAGACTCTTCAATTGTAACACTTTCACTTCCATATCTAGAAAGAGTTTGAGAGAGATATTAGAGAAATAATCAAGCTGATTTTGTATACTTTGTGACATGAAATAAAAGTTCTCAACTTTTATTTACATCTTTACATTTCGAATACGATTTATACTTTGATTCACGTTTTACACTTGTGATTGATTTCCGCTCAATTGCAAGAATTCGATCAGCTGTAGATCCGAGGACGCTCACAAGTGGTATCAGAGCGGGAACAGCTCTTCGAATATGTGAAAAACGTGTTCGTATTGGTTTTTAGCTTCGGATTTTGTGTTCGCAAGTTACGGATTTCATTTTACTTTGAATTAGCTTGTGATTTGGATTCGGATTGATCAGAAAACATCACTCGATCATCACGCAGCAATTAATTCTGTGTTATCACAAATTAATTTGAAGATTTATTGAGTTTTTCGATTGGTTTTCATACGAAGTGTACGGATTTTGTACGGACATGTCAATTTGACTTGTTTTGGTCAAATTGATAGCATATGAAGGTCGGAATTTCATTTCCGAATTGATTAACGTCAAAATCAGCCGATTTGAGTTAATTTTGAATGATTTTTGGAATTTTTTCGTAATCTGGACGCTCCTTCCGTGAATAACATTTCCGTGAATAGTGGATAATCTATTCCGTGATTAGCATTCCGTGATTAACATTTCCGACAATAATGATCAATTCCGTGATTAGTGTTCCGTGATTAATTCTATGTGTGGTCCGACAATAGCTTATTGTCGCATAAACAGTACATGATCATTGACGGATTGCTATTCTCAAATTGATATTGTCGCATAAACAGTGTTTGCCAGATTCACGGATTTACTATTCTCAGATTGATATTGTCGCATAAACAGTGTTTGCCAGATTCACGGATTTACTATTCTCGGATTGATTAAAGTACTCTCGGATTGTTATTGACGGATAGATATTCTCGGACTGAGTATTCTCGGAATTATTCTCGGATTATCGGAATTCGTATTCTCGGAATATTATTCTCGGATTTCTTATTCTCGCAACAAGAGTATTGTCATAAAAAAAAAAAAAAGTTATTTGGCGGGAAAATTTGTATACTTCCAAAATTTTTTCTAAGCCTTAAAAGTGATAAATTTTGGTTTTGAAAAAGTTTCATTTTACCTGGGCGTTTTTGGACGTTTTTGAACGCGATTTTGGAGGGAAATTTGTAAAAAAAATTCTTATTGCAAATTTTGTTATTAAGATTAAAATTGTTCATTTTTAGCTTGGGAAAAAATTACATTTTATCCAAGTAATTTTGGACATTTTTAACAAAATTTGGTGGGAAAATTCAAAAGAGGTGAAGATGGTATCTTCAAAGTTTGAGCTTGACTACAATGGAAATCCCCTACCTCCAAGATTCTTCTGTAATAATGATTACACTAGTTGGAAGACTAGATTTGAAGAATTTATTGTGTTCAGCAATCCTGATTTGTGGATTCCCATTATCAACCGATATGAGAGGCCAAAAGCAAAAGGGACGTACTTTGGTATTGTTTCATTTAAATCGGTGAAATTAATGGATGAACAGGAACGCAAGGAATTTAACAGAGACAAGAAAGCCTTTGAAACAATTAAAAGTTGTTTATCAGAAGAAGTGTTTCGTGCTTTCTCAGAAGCCGAAACCTCCTATGATTTATGGATTTCTTTGTCAAAAAGGTTTGGGGGAGAAGATTTGTTGAAATTGTCAAATGTTGATGACAGAATTAAGGATGAATCAATACAGAAAGATGATGAGCTTAAAGCCTTGCAATCTAAAGTTCTAATCATGGAAACTGAACGTGATGAAATGCGTTTAAAGATTGCTAGAATGGAATAACAGATTCTAGAACTTCAGAGTCAACAAACGGAGCTAATCAAGCTACAAGAAGATCATAGTCATGCTTTGAAGACTATTCAAGATCTTCGTGGTCAATTCTCTCGAAACTCTCACTTTGCAAAACAACCTGAAAAGGTTGTACAACCTGCAAAGGTTGTGAAAAAGATTTACACAAGTAAATCTTCGTATGAGAAAAAGATTTCTCAGTTTACTAATTATTCTTTGCAAAAGAATAAGAAGTATTCTAAGAAATCACAATTAACTTCCAAAAAGGTTGATTGTTTGGATTCTGTAAAGGTCAAGAATGTTAACAAATCGGTTTCAGAACATCAAAAGAAGACAAAAAGAGCTTCTTCAGCACCGATACAACCTTCTTCAGAATCAAGACAAACAAAATCTTGTGCATACACACGGGCACAGATGTTTGCATTAGCACCGTCACGATATAATCGTAAGGTGTTTAAGTGTAACATCCTCTCCAGTAGTCTGGTAATTTCTTAATTTAAATTGATTATTTAATTGTTTTAGGAATTACTTGATATTATTATTATATTGTGAAACTTAAATAAATAAGTTCCAGAACTTATTATGGATAGTAAAATATTAGTTGTTTTAAATCATTACCGATGACGGTAAAATAAAATTAATATTCTCGCAAATGGTTTTTAGGTTCCAGACAATAGATTTGGGAGGGGTATAAAATTATACCATTTAAAAATGTGAGTCGGTTTGTAAACCGACTTTGCAACTCATATGTTTCAAGTTTTAACACTTTCTTCATTCTCACTTTGCAAACTCTTAAGTTCAAAGAAACCTTAACTAAATTAGAATTAAGCTAGGTTTCTGTGAATTCAATTTCGAAACAGCAACAGCAACATCATATCACCTTTATCCTCACCAAAAAGTGAGTTGAGTTTTAAAGCTTTACAATTGGGTTTTATAGGTTTTGATTGATTTACACGAAATTGAAGCTTGATATGTTGTTATTAGATGTTATATGATGCTACTTGAAGTACTAGAAACCATAGAATTGAGTTCTTTGAAGTTTTGATGAGTTTTGGTTCGTAAATCTCGTAAGAACAGCGAAACTCGCAGTTCTCAGTTCATCCTGCGAACTGAGTTCTGGCTGCGAAGCGAGTTGAGTTCTGCGAAGCGAACCTAGCTATTGCGAACCCAGATATTGCTTTGCGAGTTGAACTTGCGAAGCGAGTTGAGTTTTGTCCTGCGAGCCGAGATGGCTGTGCGAACCGAGTTAACGTTGCGAGTCGAGTTTTCTGCGAACCAGTTGACCTGCGAACCCAGATCACTGCGAACCGAGAATTTTTAAAGATTTTTATTTCGCAAATTTTGAAAATGCGTAAGTCTTTTCGGGGTAACGGACAGATGACAATTTCACTAACTCGGATTGGATTGAAATTCGCATGGTCACTTGGAAACGACCTAATGATCCCGGCTCTATTCTAAGAGTCTAGACAGTTTTTGGCCATCCGGGGTCATCTAGGGCCCGAAAATGGCATTTTTTAGTTTTTAAACGTCATTTCGGGATTTTTTCTAAATTCATTTTGAATAAACTTTTGTTTGACTAGACTTCAGGGATTACCTGATTTGATAAATATGCTCTGATGATGATTATGGAACGAATTTCTAACTTATATTTGATTTTCTGTTTCAGATCAACCTAAGACTCAGTGATATAGGAATCCTGAGTGTGGATACGTCAGAGGTATCGGTGAGTGGATTCAAAGCTCACCATTTGATTTAGTTGAAATCATTTGATTACAACTAGTAATCGTAGATATGTTGCGGTTGTTGATCATTTATTATATCTTGTTGATTATAAATCTATGTGCTATGTGGCCTTTGGGCATCAGTTGTTAATGAGGTCAACGAGTTGATGAACTGTTGGTTGGGCTAGTGGGTTGTTGTATAAATGATACAGAGTTGTACTTCATTTGTTGTGTGTATAGACTCTGTATCTGAATGTAGTAACCGCTAGCTATCGGTCTCGTCCGTATGGCCAAACGGATATGGTTGGATAAGTGTTCTTGGGGAGCCTCCCGGGTATTATGGTTATCCCCAGAACCACCGATCCTCATTATGTTCTTGTTGATTGTTAAGTGTAGTATTTGCGGATATTAGAAGTAATTTAGTGATGAAGCTAAGTCGAATGTTGTGTGATGAATTTACTCACTTAGCTTCGTGCTAATCCCGTGTTGTTACTTCTTGCAGATCTTGATATTTTGTGGGTAGCAAGAAGCTAATAAAGCTTGCAGGGAATGTTTGAAGATTATTGCTACTCTGATCATATTTTGTACTAAATGGAATTTGTTTTACGTAATGCCCCGAATAGTGAAGTGGTGTAATAGTTTTCATTTATAATAACTTATCTATAAACTGTTTTGTACATTTCACATATTGTGCAGTAATAAAATATGTGTTCTAAATATCTACGCTTCCGGTTTATTAATATAATATTGTGTTCTCAAAAGAGGGGCGTTACATTAAGCAATCAAAAGATTTTGTTCCTTTCTCCCAAAGGCGAACTTCTTCACAATCGATTCCTTGTCAACAATTTAGATATGAAACACCGTGTTTCTTATCTAGATGGAATTCGATTTCCTTGGATTATGTAGACACAACTTATCGATGGCTGTCAGGGCTATCTAAGCCTGTTGGAACTATGCTCAGGTGGGTTCCAAAAGTTGTTGCTACTTGATTGATACAAGACCAAGGAAGATAAAATCTACTGTTCAGGGGGAGTTATGATCTATTCTGATGGTATCAGAATATGGAACAGTTAGATTTTTTGAAGATTGAATGCTTGAAGATTATTTTCTCTCTCAACAAGTTTATCATCAATCAAGCTAAAGTCGAAGACTTATACAAGCTATTGTCAAGGGGGAGTTTGTTAGAACATGTTGTTCTAACAGTTTGTGTCAATAGTTTGTATATACAAGCTATTGTCAAGGGGGAGTTTGTTAGAACATGTTGTTCTAACATTTTGCGACAATAGTTTGTATATTGTTTTAGCATAGATTAATTGAATAAATGACCTATTGTATTGCGACTATAGCCATACGACAATAGTATTGCGACAAAGCTATTGTCGGATGGTTAGTCAAAGCTATTGACTAAGTTTGACTTCATTAAGTCTTATGGTTGCATGTATGTTTGGAGGTCTATAAATAGACTTCCTTAGGTCATTTTGAAATAGGTTTTTGAGTGAGTTTTGGAGAGACTCTTCAATTGTAACACTTTCACTTCCATATCTAGAAAGAGTTTGAGAGAGAGATTAGAGAAATAATCAAGCTGATTTTGTATACTTTGTGACATGAAATAAAAGTTCTCAACTTTTATTTACATCTTTACATTTCGAATACGATTTATACTTTGATTCACGTTTTACACTTGTGATTGATTTCCGCTTAATTGCAAGAATTCGATCAGCTGTAGATCCGAGGACGCTCACAGCCACAATACACGGTACATGCATACGTATCAGAACTTATGATTACAACAGAACATAATATATATTAAGATGCCAAAAGTAATAGTTACAAAGTTTACGATTCATCGAATTGTATAAGTTGAAAAGTATTTAAGCTACAAAAGTAGATTTTGTAAATATGACTAAACAGCTTAGTTATATAAAAGAAATCCAGTTGTCAAAAGTTGGCATCCTATTCTTTCGGGGGTCGCCTACGTTCCATGTGTGTAGGTTGTCTTACATGTAGCTAATTCCCTGAAAAACATAATAAAAGTCAACAACGAGGTTGAGTGAATTCACAGGTTTTATGTTTGCAATAATTGAATCAAGTTTGTAAGCACAATTGTTGAAACAAATACGTTCGCAAATAGTTATTGTCATAATAGTTAAGTAAACGTTTTGTGGAATGTTATCCAAATATAGTTCGGTTGGGATGTTGCCCAAAATACAGTTTGCGTGGGATGTTACCCAAAATACCATTTACGTGGGATGTTACCCAAAATACAGGTTGCAATACGTTGCTGGTTGTTCTCCAGCGTTTCCATAACAGTACCGGTCGTTCTCCGGTCAAAAGACGCACGGGTCGTTCTCCCGTCTAAACTCTGCCAGTCGTTCTCTGGCATAAAACACTGCTGGTCGTTCTCCAGCGAAACACAGTACCGGTCGTTCTCCGGTCAAAAGACGCACGGGTCGTTCTCCCGTCCACTTGGCCAGTCGTTCTCTGGCACTAAAATACATTGCTGGTCGTTCTCCAACGTTTACATAAAAGTACCGGTCGTTCTCCGGTTTACCAAACAAGTTTAAAAAGTTTATAGTATGAAAATGTTATTTCATAAATACCAGTTTTGTGTAAGAGTTCAACAGTTTACAGTACTCTAATCGTTTGAGTAAAACAAGTATACAATCATGTAAGTAAAAGCAGTTATGACAATCAATAAAGCAGTTGGCTATGTTTCTCACCCCAAGTTGAAAGCAGTAAAACAGTTAAAAGTGGGGCTGTGAACTCACCTGTTGAGCTAAGTAAAGTTGCGAGCGCTAGCAAAGCCTAAATCCAAGTAGGTCAATAATGTCTTAAACGTAGGAATAATCATATAAGCGGTTGGCTAACATTTTAACCACGTTACTCGTTTATTCATGAAAGATCCTTGTTTATTTTGTAAGTTCGACACGAGACGGTGGTGATATTTTGTGAAACGTTTTAAGGTGTAATTTATTGTTTCATGGTGTTTCATAACGTATGAAATTGTGTACGGGGGTTCGGGGGCAGCGCCCCTGGTAGCGGGGTCCAAGGGGTGGCAACCCCTGGCGGGGTCCAAGGGGCAGAGCCCCTGGCTGGGGTCAAGCTGCCATGTCAACTTGTAAATTTTTTATTTCTGCTATGTTGCTGTAGTAAAAACGCATTCGAAATTTCATTTCGGAGTGAAATCAGGTGGTAAAATCTCATTCTAAACACTTAGTGAAAAACATGTGTTTTTAAGGTTCTGAGTTATGCGACATAAGTATTGTGTCGCTAAAAGGTTTTGCGACACAAGGGTTTGTGTCGCAATCCTGCGAAATTCGCAAATAAATGCGACATAGGCATTTGTGTCGCAAATGCTGCGACATAAGTAGTTGTGTCGCAAGTATGCGACATAGGATAATTTATGCGACACAAGGCGTTGTGTCGCATAATGCGACACAAAAATGGTACTGCGACACAAAAGCTTGTGTCGCACTACTGTTTTCGGTCCCGTGCGACACAACGCGTTGTTCGACGAAAAATCTTAATCTTCAATCCAAAAACGTTTAGATCTTTCATATAATAACTTGTAACATGTTTGTATACTATAATAACAAAGGAAAAGTGAAAGAAAAGTGATTTTTCATACCAAATCGAGTGAAATCCAAAAGTTAGGTGAGTGGATGAAGATGGTGATGATAATGGTGTTCTTGATATTGAATCTTGAAGATGAAGTTGATGATGAGTTTTGTTGGTGGTGTTGGTCCGAAAATACAAGGAAATGGGTGATGATTTGATGATTTTTGGTGAATGATTTTGAGAGAGTTTTGAGAGAAAAATGGGGTAGAGAGAGAGATGAAGTGAAAAATGAGGATGGGGGGGGGGGGGGTTGTTTGGTTGGTTTCGATCCCAAAAGAGGGGGAGGGGACTTTGTCCCAATTTGTGGTATTTTGCCTGTGTTTGTTTACCCGATCGTTATATGTTGCAATATTTTGAATAATAAATAAATCGACATAATATTTAATAAACGTTAATGTTATTTTAGTAGTTTCTTATTATTAAATATTTTTGTTCACCAACAGTCGTATATTTTTGTCGTTTTGTTTAAATCATTTTGTAACTAATTCTGAAATGTAATACTACGCGTATTAACTAGTTGAGCTTTGCTAGACTTACCTCTAAAAGTAGTTGCGAATTCACTCAAAGTTAGGGAATTAGCCTAAAATGCAAATGTTTAGTGTACGTAATCGCGTTTAAATTTGCGAGGTGTTACAGATCAGTGCATCAATAATGGTTTTACAAACTTAGCTTACCATGTTTCAATTTTTTTAATAATTTCTACTTTACGATCATGATCATTTTGTCTATTTTCTATTTTTATCATCATAATAATAATCATATATAATAACGGTTTCAGAATGACAATTCTTTTTATTTTTTAATATATGATCAAACACCTTAAAATAATATATTGTAAATTAAAGTTTGATTGATCAGTTTAATTTAAATGATTGTATTTCTATTTATTACAATTGGTTTAACTAAAATATTGAATTAAAGTAAGCAAATAGGTATAATTTATTTGAATTTATTAGTTACTATACTTAAAGTAATTAGTAGAAGGGTATAACTGTAATTTCCGATATTTCAAGTTATAAACATTAAGTCTAATGGCTAAATGCTTTATAAGGGATTAAGATTTAGTTATTAGTAGTAGAATATGAGAAGTACGGTTAGATAGTCCGTTCAAAAAAAGATAGTCCATTAAATGTATTTTTTTAAGTCCTTTTCTTTTGTGAAAAATATAAAATATTATAATATTCCTATAAAAACTTCTCATCAATATGATTAACTTAAGAAGTATAATATCACATATCCTCCATATATAAATTAACATCTAAATAATAAATTTCCCCAACTCAATATTCTAATATCAAAAGCCTTTTTCTTTTTGAAATTAATGGGTTGTGGAGATTAGTCGGTCACTTATTAGCATTGTTTACTTGCGATTAAAATTTTAAGTCCAACTGGTTGCAAGGATTATTCGGTCATCTCAATTTCTGATGTCCTCCCCATTTAGCTGGACCTTTTCCAAAACTACCTTGTATCACTACACACGTTCAAAACCTGTTGAAATATATACGTCACCGTTGACCAGATGCACCATCGTTCAATATTTTGAGAACCGGTCCGACCGGTCGAACCACCTTTTGTGAGAATTCCGGCCAGATAGGAACCGCTTTTGGTCAAAAGTTAACTGGTCAACAACTCGGGCAGATTTCCGGTCGAACCCGGTTGAACCGGTTTCTAGACCCGGAAAAAACCGGATCTTTACTAGATTAATTTTCTATAAGTTTTATAATTTATTAAAAATAAAATGATAATAATAATAATATTAATGTACGTTGGTTTTGTTGGTTAATGGTTGTTGTTGGTGAAATGGTGGTGGTGGCGGGGGCGGTTTGGTGGTGGTGGCAGTCGTTTGGTGGTGGTGATGGCGGTTTGGTGGTGGTGGCAGCGGCTTGGTGGTGGTGATGGCGGTGTGGTGGTGGTGGTGGTGGTGATGATGGAGGTGGAGTGTGGGTTGGTATGTCATGAATTAACTTTACTTTAAAACTCTAACCCAAAACTCTTGCCGGAAGATCTAACAATTATTAGATGAAGCAAGTTATCTTAAAAAGATAAATAAAAAGGCAATCATTTCAAAGCAAACTATCTTAAAAACCCTTTCTTATAATATCTCATATTCATAAATACCACCTTTTTAATATAGTCTCTGTGATTTAATGTGGTTCGATTGTCACGAACTGAACCTAATTACTATTAGATGAAATCAATCGGTTTTCAGTTTTGAAAAATTAAAATCGAACCGAACCGAACAAATAAAAACCAAACTGAACCTAATTACTATTCGGTTATTCGGTTTTTACTATTCGTTTTATGCTTTCATATATTAATAATAAAAAATATTCGAACAAAATCAAAAATTTGATTATCAAACAAAACTAATTAGCACGTTTCTTAAGTTCATGACAAAAATTTAATAATTTGCAAGATGAAACTAAGATATACTTGAAAACTTTGTGATAAACGATGAATAAAGTTAATAATGTTATAAGTATGCATAATATTGAGTGACTAACCTAATTAATTTGTACATATTTTGAAAGTTTTACCAAAGTATATCACTATTCGGTTAATTTGGACTATTCGGTTTCTACATTTGTAACCAAAACCAATCCAAAAACCAAAATAATATTCGGTTTTGAACCAAACTGATCCAAAAAATCAAATTACCCGAACAAAACAGTCCAATTTAAATTGTCCGACTGGACAATTCAGTTTGTCCAAATAGTTAACACCCCTAAATTTTGGACCAATTTACTTCAATTAATTATTTTTATAATTAATTAACATTTCAAACTATTTACTAAAATAATAATTTTATTTATTTATTTACTTTTGTAAACTTTCAATTTCATAAGGTTTTTTGGGCAACCAATGTTGATTTATCATAACTTTTTAAAAAATAATATTTTATTATTTCAATTATCATATAATCTAATCTATAATATAAGATACTTAAAATAGTCATATAAATAAATAAGTTTTTTCAAGTTTTGTATTTAAATAATAATAATATTTCAAATATAGGGGCTAAAATGAAAAATTATATATTTTGTGCAAAGTTTAGTGTTGAACCAAATTTGGTGCAAAATTATAAAATTTTTAGCATATACTATAATATACACCAAATTTGATGAATTGGTTGGAGATGAATTTCTATACCAAAATATCAAATTTGATGTTATAATATACATATTGGAGATGACCTGAAACTATCTAATTTACCCAATTTATTGAACTATCATAATTATTAATTTAAAATGAATTAATTATAAAGCTAATGATTATTATATCCTTCTTAACTATACTATGCCTACAAAGCAAAAAGAAGACGAAAATAATTAGCATGACTCATACAATGCAAGATTGGTAGATTACAACATGTATTCTCTTTTTTCTAAATAAACCCAATTAAAAAAAATATCAACCGGTATTGTACCAATGACGCAATATAGAATTAACAATACAAATAAAAAAAACTAACTAATCTTCAATTTTTATCACCGAAAGAACAAATTTATCATCAAAACTTTCAAAATAATTAAAAATTACTAGAATTAAATACCTTTGCAGACAAAAATCAAAGTTTTGGTGACACAATTATCAACTTTTTTGTAAAGGATTAGCTAATAGAATTAAAAAAAAATTAACTTTGAAGGTAACGATCAAGGTTTTATGCAAATGTGAATATATGGGGGAAGAAGATGATGGTATGATGGTCATTAGTTTTTCAACTAATGCATTTTAATTTACTGACTAAGATTTATTCAATGAATTGGGTAATATAAGACTTTTATAGGTAAAAATTGGGATATATTATATTAAGATATTTAATTGAAGAAATTTGTAATTTAGATTTTTAAACAAGGGATATATGATATTATCCCAAAAAGACGAGTATATAGCCATGAGAGTATGACACGACACCTACTCTAAATGCCTCATAAACTTATATTCAAAATCAAATAGAGCTTAAGGGGCTAAAAAAATACTAATGATTTTGAGATAAAATTCACTTTTTACATCAACAATAGAAGAAGTGAACTAGCTTAACAGGGTTTTGTAGCATATAATCATCAAAACTTGTCAATTTATGATGAAATGTTTTTCCCTCACTATGTTTATGTATACAAAACTTGAGACACATGACAAACGGAAAAAAAAAAAAATCGTAAAAGCCGCATCTCTTTTCCTCTTCCATCATCTTTCTCTAAATCAATATTTTTGTTGTCCTATCTAAAGTGATTCATCACTATAAAGCAATTCTTGAATATACATTTCAAATTTTCTAATGTCATCCCTCGGTCTCTCCTTCATGTTGGTGAGCTTTCCAACAACACTAATGTGGTGGAGGTCTCCTCAGATAGTTCATCGAGAGAGTCACATAAACTATTTTCACTTGCGGCTCTTGATTTTTGATGATTTTCTTCTTAAGAGACTTAAGTGCTTCTTTGAGTATGAAAACCACCTTTGCTTTACATTTTTTATTATCGTCCTTGCTTTTGAACATTTTTTTTCTTCAAAAAGTAACACATGAATATCGACGATCTTTATCTGCACACAAATTTATAAAACCTTCATCATGTACATGCATGCATGTTTATTGAGCTTGAACGATGTGACATATCTCATTAAGGAAATCCATAATAGAGGTGGATGGAAGGTAGACAAGCTTTCGGAGATTTAAGTCGAGTATTTTTAAAGTTAGTCATTGGGTTAACCGTTAACGGGTACACAAAAAAGAAATAAAGATTTGGAAAAATATGTGGTTTATATATTCAAGTTCTAGTTTCATTATTATTCGGTGGGTAGACATTATTTCAATTTCAATGGAATGGCCCCGATTGTATCTACGTTTTAATTAATGTTTAGAGTGATCATCCTTCAGCCTATCTTCTTGATTTTTTATATTTTAGGTAACGTTTAGAGTGGCATTCACTATATATGAGGGTCATGAGGGACAAACAACTCTCCATCTCAACAACTGATTTATTCGATCAACGGTTTAGATTCAATGCATTATGTAAAATATGATGTAATGAATTTGACGTAAAATAATGAATTTAAACCGTTGAACATATAAATCAATGATTGAGATTATTCCCCTCGCCCCCACACCTTATATTTTA
Organism: Pseudognaphalium luteoalbum; assembly: GCA_963422505.1. Classification (NCBI taxonomy): domain Eukaryota; kingdom Viridiplantae; phylum Streptophyta; class Magnoliopsida; order Asterales; family Asteraceae; genus Pseudognaphalium; species Pseudognaphalium luteoalbum. The sequence goes on from OY730192.1 coordinate 21,589,955, forward strand.
CTAGCAATGTACCCGTGCATTGCGACGGTACCATTTATATAGGAAGTGTTGGAACTCTCCAACCACAAGCAAAAAATATCAAGAAGCAAGAAGGCGGTGATGATCTAGAAATCAAGAACAATATTACATGATTATTAATTTTACATAAACAAATTTATCAATAGCAATAAAATGATTTGGAAGTTTAATGACAATTTTTTTTATCAATAGCAATAAAATGATTTGGAAGTTGAGTACGTGACAATGTAGAAGAGTTTTGAAACACTTAAATTGGAAAAGATGATAATAGTAAGAGTTTTAATCAATAGCTAAAGGGAAAGGTTAATGCAAACTGAAGTTTTAAAAAAAATGATAGACCGAGTGTCTTTCGAAAAAAATAGACCAACAATCACATTACTAATAAGCAACCGGGTACGCTGTTAATGGTAGTATTATATTCTCAAATGATTTAGTGAGTATATTTTACATTTTTCTTTTACAGTTTATCTTTCTTAAGTTGAATATGTTTTTGGTCGGATAATTATTTGGTGGAATGCCAACGTCAAATATTTCATGGGAAAAATGTTAATGAGGATATGAATCTATTGTCTCACATTGTTAGGCATTACTAAAATTGTACTGGGTTTTAGGCAAAAGGAAATATACGTTCATTTGGTTAAATATATTGTTTTTGGGTTGAGTGCTAAAAGACAAAGGTTTATTTCTCTTAATTCTTGTAAATGTGGATACTTATTTAGTTGGATAATGGTGGGATTTGAAAATGTAAGACGCATTCCTATGGAAGTATAACGTATATCCAACAGTTTTTGACATT